>JAOTOL010000974.1:0-191375 GCA_034440575.1 Imbricaverruca yamaguchii
CCTGGGGCATTCCACGACAAATCGACATGTGACCTGCACCCTCACACCTCAGATTTTGATGAAAATGGTTCTATAGGGTTATCAGCATCGCTGAACACGCCTGTGCCATTTTGAAGTCTCTTAGGTTTACCGTTTTCTAGTTATGAACTATATAATTTTTACATTTTGCACTGACATGACTATCTTTGGTGCTAATTTTCTCTGAGTCATTTTTCAGTAACTGAACAAATTTATACGTCAAAATGAAGACAAAACATTGAAGAATATGACTATGCCACCATTTAAACTTTCATTACGTAATTTTTGCCGACTCTAGCCAAATAAAAAATTGAAAAGAAATAAAAACATTTTTCCCCTCCGATATCGTATTTTTTCTCACTTTCATATGAAAGAGCGTAGTTTTTTACCCTAGAAACATAAATAAAAAAAGTGGTTATCGACTTGGAAAGACGAATCAAATGCGGTGAATGCGGGCGCTGCGCTCACCGGACCGGCGCGCGCGCTGCCGCTGCCTCGCGATACGCCTGCCGGGGGGAGGGGGAGGGGAAGGGGGAGCCGAGCGTGGGATGTCAAGAATATGTCCTGGAAAAAAAGACTATGTGACGGTAAGAGATGAGAATGGGGTTAAAGTAAAGAAGCAGAAACGTTTGATTTTAGGTAATTTGCAGGAAATTTACCAACTTTATAAAGAGAACGGTAGCAACCCGCGCATTGGGTTTTCTAAGTTCGCCAGCCTCCGCCCCAAACACTGTGTCCTGTTGGGAAGCAACGGCACTCATACGGTTTGTGTATGTTGCTATCACCAGAACGTTAAGCTAATGTTAGCGTCTCTGGGCTTAAAAGACATTACCTACAAGGACCTGTTGAAGCACGCGGTTTGTGATGTCGGGAGGGAAGCCTGTATGCTGCAAAAGTGTGAAAACTGTCCAGGTCAGGACGGTGTCAGGTCATATTTGATCGACACTTTAAATGCGCAGGCAGGGGAAATCTCAGACTTGGTGGACGAAGTCAGATTTAGTCAGTGGCTAAGCACGGATCGTTGCACTTTGACCGAAATTGTTCTTCCTATGGACGAGTTTCTTGACAAACTGTCTGACGCCATTGTGACACTTACTCGGCATCATTTCACGAGTCAGCATCAAAGCAAATATTTCGACGATCTAAAAAAGCAGCTACCTGAGCATGAAGCACTGATCATATTATATTTTTCAGAAAACTACACTTTTGTAGTTCAAGACGAAATTCAGTCATATCACTGGAACGCACCACAGTGTACCGTTCATCCGTTTGTTGTTTATTGGCGAGAGGCTGGAAAGATTGAATGCCACAGTTTTGCGTGTTATCAAACGAACTGAAGCATGACACCGTCGCTGTGCACACATTCTTGCAGCACATTGTACCGAAAGTGAAAGGCATAGTCCCGAACTTGAAAAAGATTCATTATTTTTCGGATGGGTCAGCTGCCCAGTACAAGAATAAGTTTAATTTCGTGAATGTGAGTTTTCATGATGAGGATTTCGGAGTCCAGTGCGATTGGAATTTTTTTGCAACGTTGCATGGGAAAAAATTCGTGCGACGGTGTTGGGGGTACACTGAAAAGGGTTGCAGCTAGCGCCAGTCTTTCGCGGACACACTCGGACCACATTCTTACTGCGGAAAAGCTATGTAAAGTGCTACAGGACAAGGGTAATTTGCATACCGAGTGCTACTTTGTAGCGAAAGAAGAGGTTAGTCGTACACGGCATGAGCTTGGCGATAGACTGTCAATGGCAAAAACTGTCAAAGGGACTCTAAAAATACACAGGGTAACTCCAGTGAAGGCAAACATTGTCGTTGTGCGAGAACTTGCCATAAGTGAAGGAAGAGAAGTGATGGTGGCCTGATTTGCTACAGGATTTAGGTTGAATGGTTAGCGTGACCTACATCGGCAGCTGATTTCCGTTTGTTTATGTGCGAATTACAATGTGAAGTGAGCTAATGTTAAGTTATGCATTTTGTACCTCTGATAAGGCTCATTGTACCATCTCGTTAGCATTCGCAAATGTACATGTACTTTCCGGCTTGTTATTTGTGTGAATAATAAATGAAGTGCTAAAACGTCCTGCCTGGTGTTTATAAATAATCTGCAGTGTCCTCTCAATCCCACGGGGCCGCGGACGACAGCCGCCAGCACCCCTATCCCCCGTTGGCAGCAGCTGGCCGCGGCCGTTGCTGAACGACGCCGTATTGGGTAAAATGAGGCCGGGCGGTTGGTGTTTGAAATTATGTTTAAAATATTTATAAGCCGATAACCACTTTTTTATTGATGAAATATAGGTAATAATCAACGCTCTTTCATTAAAAAATATCAAAAATCACAATATCGAAGGGGAAAATTGCTCAAGAGAACTTGGCATTTTTTAAAGTGTTATATTTGACATATATTTAATTGCTATGGTTTCGATAGTGATAAACGTTCATTCTGCATGGGATTGCAATCATTTTGATGTACAAACTCACCTACTTATCATTCAATGTAGCAGGGAAAAATCCTGCCAAACAAAGCCATGTATGCATCGAATGTAAAAATGTCGCAGGCTGTAGCTCGAAAACCGGAAGTCGGAGAGGCCTGAAAATGTCACAGGCGTGTTTAGGGCTGCTGATAACCCTATAGACTCATTTTCATCAAAATCTGAGATGTGGGGGTGCAAAATCGAAATTTTATTTGTCGATCTGTCGTGGAACGCCCCTAACTGGTAAGGCGTCATCTGGCGTGGCAGGTGCCTGTGCATCAACATTCAGGATTTCATTTTCCGTATTATTCATACGCTATCACCTAATTGTTAAGGATTAGAATGTTTGTGGAGTTGAGGAAGCCGTTGCCGGAGAAGGAGAGCTGATGTGGCATGGCAAAAACGGCTCCTCAGTAGGTACTCAGTGGCTCAGTCCTGAGGGAGAGGCGGATGCTAACAATATAGCCAGGATTTAAGTTCAATGCTGCGTACCCAGCTGTACACAGCTGTCCTCTTTTCAGTCACTAATCACATTCTTTCCTCCTTCCGGTATGCTAACAGGTCACGCCATTATGACGGAGAACGCCCTGGTCGACGCTGCTGAGTGGATAACACGTCGCGTCGACTCGGGACACGTCGCATCCATCGTCATCATCGACCTCAGCAAAGCATTCGACAACGTCGACCACGGCATCCTCCTGCGTAAGCTGCAATGGTACGGGGTCGAAACGAGGTGGTTTCATAGCTACCTTACTGGCAGGCAGTAGGTGGTGAGGGGAGACTTTATCCCTTCCGCTATCCCATGGTATCACTCTGGGATTCCTGGTCGGTCCCTTAATTGCTCTTTACCATTTGCATGATTGACCTGCCAGCGTACCTTCCGTACGGACGTCTAGTATCATATGCCGACGAAACCCATCTGCTAGACTGCACATCCTGATGACTTACCCGTTCTTAATTTTGCATATTTGACTATTCTAGTTCAAATCGAAGATTTTGTCTAAAGTAAGCATTTTTTATTAGAGCAACTTGACTTTGACAATCCATCTTGATCCGTCTCCACAATATCTGTTACCATCTCACACCCGAAGCGCGCAAGCCTCTGATTCAACTTCACGTCCTTCCACACATCCTATACTTCCTCACCGTCTGAGGCGGGGCTGCCCAATGTCGCCTGGGAAGAGTGCCGAAGGCGGTCAGTTCCGGGGCTAGGGTCCACGCAGGGGCTTGCCGTCGTGATCATATCTCGCCGACAGTGGCAACGCTGGGCTGGCGTAGTGTCCGTGACCTCACCACCCACCGCGACAACGTCGCCGTGTTTAGAGCCCTTAATGATCCGCGAGCACCAGAGGCGATCCGGCCTCTGTTCCGCCGGCGGTAGGATATCTCCCGGCGCTCCACCCGTGCGACGGTGGGTAGGGCTCTGGTGCCACCGCTCTTTCCACCTCAACATGTCACGTAGAGCCTTCTCATTCCGGGCGGCATCAGCCTGGACTTTACTGCCGGCGGTCGCTTACGCTCCTCGGACACGAGTTGAGTTCGTCGCGATGCTCAACGTCTTTTAAATTCACTGTACGTATTTCGGTGTTTTCTCTGCGTACTGTTGTTTTACGGCCTCCATTTTTCCGCATGTTTGTGAAGTGTATGTAAATGTAATCTGACTGAAAGCAAATATTAATCCATCTGATGGAATCGGTTTGTTAAACTCGCAAATACAATGTTCATAATATCACGGTCATTCATCCGTGAAACCTCACATCATACACATCATGCTTGTTTGTTTATTTTCTGTTGGCCACACATCATCAGTTAAGCATAACGCAGATGTTTCACATCCCTTTCCATACACGTAGAAAGCTAAGATCATCAACTGCCTGAGGTGTTCCGATGTAAAAGTTTGTACTACCCTCACCAGGCATGTATGACATTGGCACGTGGGGAAGACACGATCATAAACCCGCATGTGGACCAATCACCTGCACGACACAATAATGCTGGCATGCGGGAAAGACACGAGTATAGACCATGAGATGCATAATCACCTGAAAGACACAATGACAATGGCACGTGTGGGAAAGACACGATTACAAACGCGTAGGCGTACCACCACCGGCATGGTACAGCACAATCCACATGTTCAGTAATGGACACCGTCGCGGTAAAAAGCTTACGCTAGCGGTCGGCTGCCTCCCCACTGCAGAGAATCTCAAACAATCCGCGCAGATCGGCGCGCAGGTCGGCCAGGCCCAACGTGCCGAAGACGCCACTGGTCACCAGGTATCCCAGTCTGTAAACCATCTCGCGCAGCAGCTGCCAGCAAAGGTCACCAAGGTCATAGAAGTCACACCGCCACGGTCACTGGCCACACTGCCGCCCTTCTCGAGCTGGCTGCGATTCTCTTCATGGAATGGTCAGAGGTGGACAGTACTGTAACTTTGGAACACGGGATTTGAAGGATAATGTGCCGGTGGTCAGATTCGGAGAGATGCCTCAACAATATAACACAAATATATTGATGTTACAACTACACAAAGATGGAAAAACTTCTGCATTTACAGACTTTGGGGACATCAACTTTGATTTCATAATCTAGAAATAATGGAATGACAAAAACAAATAAACCTGCAAAACTATGCATGTGTATTCATTGGAAGCCACGTCTTGAGAACACTTGCATACACGTCTCATTTTTACGAACAAGCAACAAGCTGGAAACATTTCATCATCAAATGAAATCAAATCAACTTCAACCTTCCAGCACGACAGAAGAAGATAAGTTCCTGGTCATACTGGCAATGCAGCAGCGATCGGCTCGACGGGGAGGCGAGCGCCGCGCGCCAGCACGGCCCACGCCCGCAGTACGCACCTCGTCGGCATCGACGGAACGCAGGAGGTCGGGTTCCAGGCTCAGCTGGCGGGCACCCTCGGCCAGTGTCATCCGTTGCCCGCCCCGCAGCACGTCGACCAGTGTGATCTCGTCACTGTGGCTGTACAACACACGACGACAGTCAGTGTATACAGACATGTAGACAGACAGACAGACAGACAGACAGACAAGCACGGCCATCCCGACGGTCTGGCTGTCCCTCATACACGAGACACCAGCGTTAAGATGATTTCCTGTTAGGTGTATGATGTCGAAATCGCTATGGAAATAATGCTGCTTAAAATATTTAAATCCCTGAAGCCCAGTTTTGGGATAGTTGTATAGAACCATAGAACTATCCATGTTGCGTGCATTGAGAGGTACCTATTTTGAAGATTGTGATAGCAATGACAGCGATGCAAACACCTATGCTATGAACTGGCATTGTAGAACACGGCACAGTATAGGCAATCCCTTTGTGCGTTCTATGTGCGGCTCCCCCAAGAGGCTAGAGCAGGCACATTCCTCAGCGGGTGATAGCTTGCTCAAAGGTGGATACGACGGCCGGCTGAACATCACTTGGCCACTCACCTGGTGTAGAAGCCAACCAATGGCTCTGTGAATGGCTGCACGTAGTACAATTTGACGCCCAGCATTCCCGCCACTGACACGTACATGCACTTGAAGCTGGTCGGCCTCGGAACTTTCGATATGTAGAAGTGCCCATGGGGCCCCATCAGCTAGAACCAGACAAGATTGGGTTAGGTTAGGTTACCTGGAGCCACAGTCACATCACTGCAGAATGACTTGACATGTACTAATGGAGCTGCAGTCGCATCACTGTGAGATTATATGACATTATATGTTTTTGAACAATTTCGGAGTTATTTTTCGGTATATTCGACTGCCTGGTGGACAATGCCGAGGCGCCACGGCTCTCGAATGCTGAGTCATCGCCAACATCACCGAAACCCTCTAGTCTCGCCGCAAGCTTCTCACGCCGACCGGCCGTGGCCGGACTCGACAATCCCGCAGTTCGTGATATTCAAACACACCATGCGCGATGAAGAGCAAAACAAGTCACACCGACTGGCCTATCGCTCCCTGTGGCGGATTTCAGCCTAGGGAAAAGAGGCAACGGCGCACTCCACACTAACGACCTCCCAACCCCAATACCGAATGTCCCACCGCGACTTACCTGGATGTAAAGAGACCAGTCTGCGCTGCCAGGCTCCGGACCGGACTTCAGCAGCAGCAGCCGCTCGTACATCACTTGGTTGATCATGTCCAGCAACAGCAGCGTGTCGGTGTCGTTCCACAGGGCGACGCCCAGCGGCGGCCACTGGCACTGGCTGCGAGTCCAGGCGGACACCGGGTGGTCCGGGTGGCGCGCCTGCATCTGCTCCAGCACCAACTTGCTCAGCTTGCGGTACAGGCTGCCGAACGGTGCGGCACGTGTAAACGCAGGCAGGCAACACCACCGCAGTGACGTCACACTGGATGACGTCACGCCCGATGGCCAGCAACCTCACATTGAGACACTAGCCAGGAAGCGACCAGAATAGCATGATAATATTAAACAAAGCACACACTCTAGACAGCTCCAGCTCCGAAGGAGAGCCAATCTTTCTTTTCGACGCATTCAACAAACAGGCCACATAGGGGGCCTGCCAAAGGGATGTGGGCAAATCTCTCACACCAATTGGTAGAAGGGTGGACTTGGTAATCCTACCGGCCGTGGGTTTCGAACCCACGATCTTACAATAAAAGGACAACGCCCTACCGACTAAGCCACCGCCACCCCTGCAGCTCTGAAGATTATCAAGGGTTTACCATGCCCTCGAAGTTATGCACCCAAGGTTTTGGAGACTCCCGGTTAACACTGATGAATACCAGCTGATAATGGATAGACTTGGTTTGACAAAACCACATCTTGCATGCAAAGGTGGAAAATCACCCACATATGGTATTGCAAAATTGCAAGTTTTTTTCCGCCACTACTTCACCTACTGTCAACTAACCAGGACACCTACTGCACACACCACCAACTCACCAAGACACAGACAGACACACAGACATCACTCTCCTCCTGAGCATGTACGGGACACCTGGGTGGGGTCATCTCGTCCCCTTATGTTTTGGATGTAGGCTTGGGTTTGGAAGGATCAGGTGTGGTTGTTGAGGATTGAGGGTGCGAGGTTGTTGGATAAAAGAGTGTTGATGAGTTAGATGGCAAAAATATTTGCTTCAAGGGCTTCCTGGTCCGCTGGGCCACAGACCACTCCCTTGTGTCGTTTTTCTCATCAGAGGTCGAAACTGCAGTACTAGTGGAACTCATAGTTGCCGTACTTCTCTCTTCATTACCTGAGGCCTGTGTCGTCACCATTTTTGGAGAACGTGCCTTCTCTAATGTCATACATTCAATTCCAAAAGCACGCATCAAGGCACTAAGCTGGGTAATGAGGTGAGAAGCAGTCATGTATGTATCTGAATTCATCTGAATGTGTTGCGACGTAGTAGAATTAAGTCTTCCCTCTCCTGCATTAGATGCCCTTCGGTGAGCTCTCTCATAGAGCTCACGAGCTTCCCGGAATATATTTTTTGGGAACGTTTTGTTGAAACTATCCCTTTCTCCTTCAGAGAAATTGTGCCGAAACGGTCATAGGCTGCATGAGGTCTTTTGCCGGGACCGCGGTTGGAGCATCTCGCGCCCATAGCTTGACACTTTTCCTTTGTTGACCCGATAAAACTGAGCGGACAAGTAGATCTGGGAAAGCTGGCCTACCTGCTCGTGACAGGGGAGGGCACATATCATCTACTCACTCCAACACCTACTGCACACATCACATAATACACATGCCAACTACTACACACACCACCAACTCGCCAGGACACCTACTGCACATACCACCTATTGCACACATCGCCTACCCACCAAGACACCTACTGCACACATCACCTACTCACCAGAACACCTACTATACACACCACCTATTGCACGCATCACCTAATACACATGCCAACTACTACACACACCACCAACTCGCCAGGACACCTACTGCACATACCACCTACAGAACGTACCACATATTGCACACACCACCTACTGACGAGGACACCTACTGTATACACCACCAAGTTACCAAGACACATATTGTACACACCACTGAGTCAGCAGGACACATACTGTACACACCACCTACTCACCAAGACACCTGGCAGCCGACGGTCGGCCGCTGCTCGGGCAGCATCCACTGGCTGGCAAGGAAGCAGGCCTCCACCAAGTCAACTTGGTGCGGGGGCCGCTGCAGGAACTCGCCGATCATGGGCAGCAGGACGAACTCACGCTGTATCTCACGGTACAGCATCACCGCGTAGTAGCGACGCGACAGGTGGTTGGTTCTGTCGACAGGGCAGCATGCTGTCACACATTGCCACCGGGTGCATATGGGAGCATCGCTGGAACCAATGGTTGCGAGTCAATTATGGCGTTACTCAGACACAATTTTACGCTTATAGTGACCTTGACACTGACATCTTAGCCGAGACTAGGGACAACCACGGTACCGACGAACCAGTTGGTGGCTACACAGCCAAAATACCCATAATCAATGGTGTTACCATCATCCACATCAGCATAATGCTGTCTGTGGCCAGTGGTCGGAATTCATGGGTACTGGCGGTCAAGGGCTGGTAGCAGCTGCACGTGGCCTCTAGGGTCACGTGCCTCCGGCAACATCTCTCAGGACCATATGGACCATGTGAGACCCACGGGGTGAAAACAAGCCGACATGGTTTGCGAGTGAAGTTCTTCTCCTATACTGATTGATTTACGGAGCACATGTCTATTAAGGAGGAAGAAGAAGAGACACAAAGTGTCACTGCCCAGTGGTTCTTTGCTCAAAGCTCCCGAAGGCCTTCGTGGATCATTCTTTGGTCATTCCTCGCCCGGCGCACACTCACCCGCATGGCCGCACTGGGTGGATGATGTCCAGCAGAGCGTCGCGGTTGAACAGCATGCCGTGCGCGGGCACCAGGGCGCGGAAATCCTCCATGGCCGGGTCGGGCAGCCCGTGCAGCTGGTGGTAGCGGTCGGCCATCTTGTCCAGGGCGGTGGCGAGGTGGAGGCCGGCCGACACTCGGAAGGCGGCAGTCTCGCGCCAGCTGCCGCACTGCTGACGCATGCGCATCAGGCCAGGCAGGCTCGACGGCTGGATCAGACGCGGGTACCTGCAACAACGGAGTGCGAGCATTACACAACACAGCTACACGTACCTGCAACAACGGACTGCGAGCATTACATAACAGAGCCACACGTATCTGCAACAACGGGGCACGGCCAGTACACAACACACGGCACCACAGCGGTGGTGACACAGTCAGTCGAGCAGAGAGTCGTCCGCACAGAGTTCGGCAGCTGCTTGGGCTTCGGGGCGCATCCGCTTCATGGGTCACATAACGCCTATAATCCGCACCTATGTGCACAGGGTGCACAGAGAAACGTTCTTTTAAGATAACATAGCATGATAAAAAAGCTAAAGGCTAAAAAGAAAGAGGCAATTTAGGCTGACTCTTCCTATTAAAGGCGACAGGAATTGAGGTCAAGCAGCGGTCTTGAAATTGTGTAAATATTGCAGTCATGTTTACACAGCGACCACACTTTGACCGCGCGTTTCGCCTCGCTGCTTTGTCCCCTTCCCTTTGCGCGAAGATCTTTGTCTCGATTGGTTGGGTATACTCGGGTTGAGACAAAGTTTTGAGAGCTTTCCGGAGAAAAACCTAGTAAGTGCGAGTGAATTAAGTGGGCGTAATTGAAGTGACTTAGGGTCCAGTAAAGGGGTGTAAGTATGCTTGTAAGTAAGCGGCTTGTACGCTTTTCAGCAATCATCTTTTTTTCGGGGGCTCCGACACCAGTAGCTTTCTGTTTTTTTTAGGGGGTGGTGGTGGGGGGGGGTGGGGTCTGAGGCCATTTTTTTTATTCTCCGACTCCAGGTCAGCGAACCACTTTTCCCACGCTGATGTAGCATATCTTGACTTTAGTAAGGCCTTTGACAAGGTACCCCATAAACGGTTAATGATACAGCTTCAGTCCCATGGTATTGCAGGTAGCATCTTAAAATGGATAGAGTTGTGGCTTTCAGATAGACAGCAAAGAGTGATGCTAAATGGTACAAAGTCATCATGGCAAAATGTTCTTAGTGGAGTCCCCCAGGGGTCAGTACTAGGGCCATTACTGTTCATTATATTTGTAAATAACATTGAAAGTGGCCTAAGCAGTAAAGTTTTGAAATTTGCGGATGATTTGAAGGTCTTTAGAGCAATAACAGGTCAGGATGAGCATATCTCGCTGCAAAAAGACTTAGACGAACTTGTGAAGTGGTCCGAAGAATGGCAAATGAAATTTAACTTTGATAAGTGCAAAATCATGCATGTAGGTAAGCAGCATATGAAGGCTCCATACTTGATGGGTGGCCAAGTGCTATCAGTGACTCAACAGGAGAAGGATTTAGGTGTTATTCTAAACACAAAACTGGGGGCATCAGAACAGACCAAGGAAGCCAGGAAGAAGGCACTGAGAATGCTCGGGGCAATAAATAGGAATGTATCATACAGAAGTGAGGAAGTGATCAGGAAGCTTTACTGTGCATACGTCAGGCCACATTTGGAATACTGCATCCAAGCTTGGTCTCCTAGCTATGAAAAAGATTGTTGGCTTTTGGAGAGAGTACAAAAGAGGGCTACAAAAATGGTTAATGGCATAAGCAACCTGGCATATGAGGAAAGATTGAAGAAATTGAATATGTTTTCACTTAGATATAGAAGGCTGAGAGGAGATCTCATCGAGGTCTTTAAATTTGTCAATGGTCTGGAGAGGGGATCCCTTGGGGAAATGTTTGAATTTAACAGAAATGATGCAATTAGAGGTCATAAATTCAAAATTAAAGTTAACCACAGCAGAACAAGGTTAAGGCAAACTTTCTTCACCAACAGGGTAGTGGAACACTGGAACCAGCTGCCAGAAAACATCGTCAGTAGCAGCACATTGAACATCTTTAAAAACAGCATAGACAATCATTATAAGAATATAGGGCTTGCTTTTCAGTATTACAGGGAGGGCTGATTAACAGTTTTGGTGTGCAACTGGTTCAGTGTACAGAGTGCAACCAAGAAGGGCCCTTGTGGCTCATAGTTGCACTAATCTTTTATGTCTTTATGTCTTCATAGAAATCTCTTCACCCATCAGAGTGTGATGACTGGCTGAGGTTTTATTTTCCTCAAGTGAGATCCCTTGACCTCCTCTAACTCGGTGAACCTGGACGCCGTGACCTCAAAAGTTGCATTTTCTGGGTGCCATTTCCCCATCCAAGTGAACCCTATGGGTGGGGGCAGGCCAAGCACTAAGCTACAGGCACACTACACACTGAATGCACCTTTTGGCCCATATTATTGGTTTTTTGCTGTTTTATACCCCTGTTATTTATTTTGTCTCCACTTCTTCAGACAGCTGACCCAGGCTGTTCACTTACGACAACATGTTTTCTCTTACATTTTTTTTGGAATCACTGAGAACATACATACTTCTCAGAATACGAATAGATTGGATAATCATCGCACCAAGAATTCCTCGTTTTACACTTCTTGCAATCTCCCTGTCTCTGTCTCCATCTCTGACTCTGTATCTGACTCTGACCCTGACCCTGACCCTCTCTCTCTCTCCCATATACATACATATCTTTCTCTATATCTATCTATCTATCTCACTCTGTGTCACCATCTCTTCTTTCCTGTCCCATTCTCAATCTCCAGTAATTTTCCAGTCCTGCCCTCACCATATGTAAGTTCAATCCATAACTTTTCTCTAAGAAGTATACCAGAATTATATCAAACAGCACTTGTCACAGAAAAGGATGGGGTGCCTGACAGCAAATTGATACTCACTTGCAGTGATACACTTGAAGTGATGGACTTGCAGTAATATCAAAATGATTACTATTCTTGTTGCTGATCAACTATATTGCAGAACTCAAGATGGAATATTTAGGTGGACCTATGTAATACTTAATGTGTAGGTTTGCATTATTATTTAGAGAAGAATAAACCATTTTTCAAGATGGTTCATGTCCCAAAGAATCCATGTGTGCTAGTTAGAAAAACTGGCTCTTCTTAACTTTTTATATCCAAAATGTAACTCTGGTAACTGGCCCACTCAATGTCCCTTTGGAGTTTGAATGGTGATAATTGACAATGAACCACATTGTAATAGTATTAAAGATTTACCCGAAATAGCAGACTCAGGAAAATGTGGTTCAGGCATTCATACTACTTATGGCTGTTCTTATGGCTACTTATCCCTACTACTTACTGCTGATAATGCAATTCTGTTGGCATGGATATATTATCATGCCTAGAGAACTTGTTCACTATATTGCTTAATACACTCCATGAAGGATAGGTAACCATATCTTCTTTAATCATAACCTGATAATACATACTTTCCCATGTAATTGTAAATGGAAATGGCAATGTTTAGAAAATAATACAAATATATAATATATACAAACATATAATAAACAAATATATAATATAAAACATAAGGTACATACATCACTATGGAATTACATAACTAATCCAAAATCTCTTAGAATCTCTTTTCCAAGGCCATGTTTATGAAAGTAGATGGGCACTTCTGACTCTTAATAAGTCTGAACACTGTGACTGCAAAGTGCTGAACACGATATAAACACTCATTTCCTCTACAAATGGATACTTTTTAGTTTGGAGGCAAAATAACACTTAAAAGGTGGCTTGGAGTGGAGTAGTACTATATAAAAAGTAGGATACCTCAACAGAACCTGCATAAAATGTTTCATTCAAATACAGTTTCAAAACAATTTTTATTGCTCAAATTTCTAACCAAGCCTTAGCTGTTGTTGAAAAACTTGAAATATTTGAAGGAAAATTATATTATTATTTTTTCTTCTTCCTTATAACAAAAGCCTAACATAGCCTATCCTAACCAAACTTAATCAAACCTAAACAATTTGCTTCCATGGAGGTAAAATATGTGCAAGACTTGTCTTGTGGGTACCATAAACTGTGATAATAATGGAGTTTCTAGACACATCCACTTCAGATTATTTTGTGGCTCTGCAGTCATATATATCCTTATTGGAACAATTTAGACTGAGGCAACCTGGAATAATGATCTCCGTCAATCAGAAGCAATAACTAAATACAATTTCCACAAGAGATTTCATAATGAAATGGTTCTTCATAGAGATGCTCCTGAAATAAATATAACTATACTCCTTAGCTTCAACACAGAGCAATCTCTTTCTGATTTACATGGAGTCTGCACTCAGCTCTACCATATCTGGCACCCAACATATAATTCCGGATGGTAAATTGTCACCATGGTTAAATTAGCAAAGGATACTGTTATCAGCCAAGTTTCCAAGGAACAGTTGATAGAATGATAACAAAAGTATACTTCATCAATGTCCACAAAGAACATTCATTCAAACCTGATACCCCCTATGCACTCATACAGCACAAAAAAATATTCAGAACAGTTTGTGAGTACAAAGCTTGTTCACCTACTGACTTGTTACTGGCAGTACATGCACTATGAGTCTTCAATTTTAAAATCGTTTAAGCAATAAAATACTCAAACACTCGATCTAATATTGCATTCTTCCAAATGCCAAATGGGAATTGGTGTCAATTAAAAAGCTTTAAAAATTCACTAAAACCAAGTCTTAGAACTATTAAACGCTATGATAGTTTTGTCAATTTGTGCTTTAAGATGCTTTATCTTGTTGGAATTTATCATTCCAATGCTGCAATGTTTATTAATGCAACACTGATGATGGGAACACTCATTTTCTGTGCAAGTCCTAACTTTTTAAGTTGTGAGGAAAATAGCACCAAAAAGTGAGTGTTGAGTTAGGTAATGTACCATGCAAATAACTGTTTAGGAAAGCAACATCACCAAACCTAATCTTAGCCTGGAGAAGAAACAAAAATGAGAAGAAAAAAATTGCGAGCAATACATTTCCTGAAAAGTCTGGACATAAAGACCCAATGAAACCTGTAACCTGCTTTTCAAGAAAAAAAATTTCCTTTCCTGTAAATATGTTTTAAAACGTGTTGCATTGCCATCTAAAGGTACAATAATACCCATTTTCACCACATCTTTGAATGTTTCAGCTGAAGCCAGGTACAACTTTGGATCTAGTATGACTAAGGATCTAGAGGAACTAGACACAGCAGAGGAAATTGCTGCTCTAAAACCATTTTATGACAACCAGCTGATTCTTCATTGATGTAACGGCCAACTCCATAGAGGAGAGAAAATTATCATCTTAATGTTGGCGAATTAAATACATTTTCACTCCACATCCAGGAACCCAAAACAGAAATCTGGACTAGTTAAATCACGCATGCAGTGAACTCGAATGGAATTCTGAATCAAATGACATCGTCTCAAGGCAGGAAAAGCCAACAAAACACTTGACTCACCTTGAGTAGAATCCACATTTCCAGATTTTTCCGGAAGAAAGCACACTATTTAAGGTCCTACACACTCTTGCTACTGATGGCAGGTCTTCTATGGGAAGATAGCTGAGGACATGTTCCAATACCTCCACTGGGAGAAAATTCAAGTGATCCATACCAAGGATCGTATATAAAATGTTCACTTTTAGCAACCACGCGCACGCAGGGCGAACAAGCACCCAACGGCGGGAAGGACTAAAAAACAGACACCGACATGGACCGTCTCAGCAACCGCTGGCTCGATCTTCATGAAACCTACACCAAACGATCGCCAGTGTGCCAGAGGCGTGCCGTTTGGACTTTCGTGACCTTGGGTCAGGTCAAAGGTCACCAAATTGAAGAAAAACATAATTTTGGAATTATTGACATGGCTGATCTCGGCAACCGCTGGTTCGATCTTAATGAAACCTTCACCAAACGAACGGCCGTATGCCGGAGGCGTGCGGTTTGGACTTTCGTGACCTTGGGTCAGGTCAAAGGTCACGAAATCGCAGAAAAACACAATTTTAGGCTAACCGACATGACCGATCTCGGTAACCGCTGGGTCGATTCCAATGAAACATTCACCAAACGAACGGCCGTGTGCCGGAGGCGTGCCGTTTGGACTTTCGTGACCTTGGGTCCGGTCAAAGGTCACGAAATCGCAGAAAAACACAATTTTAGGCTCACCGACATGACCGATCTCGGTAACACCCACGACTGTCCTCATCACATCATTGATCGAATACAACAAATCGTGGCCCATAACGTAAACATTAACTTTTCCATAACGTAAACGAGAGAGATCATGCTCACTAGACTTAGAACCGGTTGCACAAAACTAACACAGCCTCGATTAGAGGATGACCAACACACAACACCTCACTGCGACACCTGAAACACGACGTTAAGCATACGCCACATCCTGATAAACTGCAGTAGCTTTAGCTCTCAGAGACATCCACTTAAGGCCTTCTGCCAGAGAAAGAGAGGGCATCACCCTATCGCTTCCATCCCTTCTCGGTGACAAACACGCAGAACTCATTCAATTGCTATTTGAATATCCGTATGCCACAGAACTAACCGGAGCTCTCTAGGCACCACCAACGTTCACATCAACTTGCAATACACGACCGCGAAACACTCGTAGGAAACACGTAAATAGCCATCCCCGCATGGCGTCGGACGTACATGAGCCGATTTGCTTCCCAGTTAGGAATAATTTGCTACCTGGCGGTGCCGTCGGAGGTAAATGAGCCGACTTGCTTTAGGAACACATAGAAACTAAAACAAAACAACAAAAAAAGCACAACAAAAAGTAGCCTAACGTAATACCACTAACCAGAGGAGCCGTCGGACGTAGATGAGCCGATTTGCCTTCCGACACCTGACGTAAATGGCTACCCAGAGGAACAGCGGACATAGAGGAGCCAAATTATGAAACACCGTACTAACCCAACTGACAACCCTGCATGGCATACATAAACTAGCCAACTACTAACAACTAACACGCGGCAGTCGGCGAGAGAGGCGGTGTGGACAATTGCTTCCTTGTCCGCACGTTAAAAATCCCTCGGTGCTCTTCGATAGGAGTAGGCTAAAGCCGGCAAAATAAACTCGGCACTCAAAACACCCCAGCCTCACCCAAACCACAAATTCTTATGTGGAGGAGTAAAGTAAAATTAAAACCAGTTAGACATCAGGGAGACATCCCCAACCCAGCCCCGGCCTTCAGCGCCCAAAAAACGTCGCACAAAGTATAACGGAAAATTCCCTTAACGTAAATGTCCACTTGCCAGTACCTTGATCGTAACACTTGCTTTCATAGACAGATATGCAACGTGTTCCTTTAAAGGCGGCGCAAATGACCTTTATGGTCCGGCACGCCTGCAAAAAAAACACTCTCCCCCCCACCCCGCCAGGGACCATTCGCTGTCGGTCTTGTCTTTGGTGAGGTTCTGTCCGTGTCGTGCCTTTGAAAGCCGAACGCCCTGTACCATGGCCGATGGAAGAAGCCAGATGCTGGTGGAGAAGTCGAAGTTCTTCGCGAATTAACTTGAGGTACGTTTCCGAACAGCTGGGTTCCTGCTGTTGAACTGCTGGTATCTCTAGCTGAGGAATATGAGTGAAGCTATCAACAAATTGACTGTTGTTTCGACTCCAGAGTGTTCATCATTTCGTTCAGAGGAATGTCACGCCATTGCACTATGTGATGACATATTTGCAAGCTATTTAGTTCGTAGCCCGTTGGTGTACGCTTCTGGCTAGATAATTGCGACTTCCCCTACAACATTTGCAACTTGCTTTGGTTACCCTTTGACCCCTGTCAGCACCATCAGCCGCCCGGCGATCAGCTGTATGACACGTGACCACCCTGCTGCACAGGAGCACCAGCCAGACACGAACTCTGAGTCACGGCTGTCGGTGCGGAAGGTGAAAGGGCTCTGGAGGTACGACCACACCTGCATGGTGGAGAAGTGCGTGTGGTGTCGCGTCTGGAGCACATTCACTGCCGCCAACGAACGCGACAAACACAGCTGGTTGCTCTCCGAGGCCGAGCCAGAGGAGTGTGACATGTGTCGCGGTCTGTTCGACTATTTCATGGCCGAGGACAACCGAGGGAAGTCAACTGAACCTCGGCCTCCGTCGCTGCGTCTGTGCCTTCGTGGCCGTCGCTCTGTCTGTACCTTCCTGTGATATCCGGCTAATTGTTCCTGTGTGATACTGCATTATCTGTGGTAGCAAATATATTTTCGGAAATTGTTACTTTTTTGGGAGAGGTCGGAGATGAACTGAGTGGGTGACGGATGGATCGCAATCGTTCACTGAGTGGAAGATGCACAGGTTGGATGCAAATGTAATCATTAGGTGGTGCATCACCCAATTGTGAGATCCGTTAGGTTATTCTGCAGTTGAGGTCATCTTGGGGGCAGCGGTTGCATACTTGGGGCACATCATACAACCAGCGCCAGCCTGGCCGTTCAACATACTCTTGTGGTGTACATGCCACCGAGCTGTATCAGCGGCGTTTGGTGCGGATGAGGCTTGGACAAATTTCGTCAGAGAGCGCGGAGGAGAGCAGCAAACATCGTCTCCTGATCATATGCTTCCATGGCTGAAGAACATCATATACTTGGAGTACATCATGCCAATTTCATAGGTCAATCTTAAAGTTGCTAGATAAATACTTAATTCAAGTACACGTAATTCAAGTACAGTGACTAGCACTAGTTGTGTTGGCACTATGATGCAACTGGTGTGCTTTTAGCCCTTATATACCCTCTGATAATGTAATCAGATCACCCGGTCGATGATCGGTGCTAAAGCCTAACTTGCTGTCTGATGTCTCTGTGTAACCTCCCCTTCCCCCCATCCATCTTTCGACACCTCTCTATCTCTCTCTTCCCACTCTTTCAGTCTCCTCCCACTCTCGCTCTCTCTCGCTCTCTCTGTATCTCCCTCTTTCTTTCTTTCTTTCTTTCTTTCTCTGTCTTGATTTCTCCCTATCTATCCATCCCTATCTATTTCGGTCTTTACTTCATATATTTTTTAGTCCGAGTCGATATCTCGCGCCGATTTATTTTAGAGGTCACTATTTAAACTTTCGTGACTCGACCCTAAACTTTCATGAATCTTGTATTTGCATTATTCTGCTCTAATTTGGTGTCTGAAAAATCTTTGTATCCTTGCATTCCCGACTTCTCGCTCTTTTCCCCGTGCGTCTTTCCGCTTGCTTCTTAATCTCCCCTTTTCTCTCCATTTTCCGTCTTTTAAACTTTCTTCTTTTCATGGGTCACTAAGAATGACCCCGTTTTGTGCATACATGTGGGCGGTGAATTTCGTAAGAAGTCACGTGTGAAACGATATTATTTGTGCCAGCTGTGCCAATTGTGACGTTTTAGTTTTTTTTTTGTACGTGTTTACGATATCTACTTAAGGCGCTTCGGAAGCGAAATATATCTCGAAAAATTTTGTTTACGTAGAATTATTACAAGCATCCGGTTGATAATTCAGCTCATTATAATGTTGTTCATCCGGTGCATGATGAGGATGAACAATTTGCCAAACAGTAATGCCAATTCAACATGGAAAACCGTGATGCCGGGTCCTTGAAAGATTAAGCAGTGGCTCCTAAGATTAATATGGCTTCGAAATATTGACTACGTGCTCCAAAAATTAGAAATGTCCAAAGAAATATCGTTATTGCCCCGCAAACAAGGGTTGGGCCCCAATAATCCGAGCTTGGTCCGAAGAATTGCACCTGGGCCCGAAAAGTCGCACTAGATCCAAACAAAATAGTCACGGAAAAAGCGATGGGGCTGTAAGACATGCTTTGAGGCCATGAATAAACACCTGGAGTACTCGAGAACATACCAGTACCATGAAAGCACACAGGAGCTACAAAGAGATTTGAGGTCGTCAAAAACAGGCTGTGACCCGCAAAAAGCGACATTGTCTCCCCTGCAAACAGAAAACTACCTCGGCATTAGACAAGCACATAGGATCTTTGAAGACGCTTCTCCACTGTGTGGCGGCTGTTGTCGCCGCTTCTCCGACTTTCATCTATTGTGATATGGGAGAACGGTATTCGCCCATGCGCTGACACATTATGACAAAATTGGTTGTGGCTGGCTACGAGCATTCCCTAAAGACGGAGCCCTAGTGTCTGCATGAAATGGACGGCCTATGATGTGTACCTGAATGTATTGCACGTGTTATCAAACTCCCCTCATTCCGTCCCTGCACGCTCGTCTTCAGGCCAAGTCTGTATTCCCGGACACAGGTGTTCACTGGGACAGGCGTTAGGCACGGGACACTGCAGAGTGCAGATACTTGCTCAGCCGACCAACACATACTCTTTGTCAAGCAATCTAGACTTCAACCTTTCTGTCGAAGCGCATGTGAAGGTCCTGGACTACCCTGTGTTGGAAGGGAAATGGAATTGTTTCATTATGTTCATTACCATGGAACCTTTGAAGGGGTCGGTGCGGGACTTAAGCCCACGTGACTTAGAAACGGTGGTGGTGGGTTGGACACTCCAGACTATATAAATAAATATATATAAATATATATATATATATATATATATATATATATATATATATATATATATATATATATATATATATATATCGACATGCCATTCATGAACACCTCTGGTAATACATTGACCTGCGGTGAAGTCAATATTTGTTCAGTGCATGGATGAATATTCGACGTTACTATGGCCATGTCCATCTGTGATTACCACCAGAATTTCACACCGCCATCTCATCATTATATCCATATGATCAGTTATGGTAAGAGTACAGGAATAGAAACAGAGTAGCAACTGCATAACCGCGCCGGAATCATGAGGCAAACATTTGTTTACGAACCACGTTTTTCTTGTTTTTGCATTCAGATGTGATATATTCTACATATATTGGTACATTCGACATCTGCATCGATATTCTACATTTGATCCGAAAATTACGTTCCAATTGGGGCTGCAATGTAATTATCAATAGGAAAAACTGACCTGGTAATTAATCGTAGAGCATAACACATTACGTCATGCATATTATGAAAGTCTTCCACAACTACGTCATAAGGAGTACGAACTACGTAAGTGAAATACCAATAGTCTTTTAGCGACCTTAACACGTGCCCTGGAGCGCCTCTGCATATTACGCGCACTGGAGGGGACGGACCCCGCCCCTCTCTAATATCTCGGCTCCTATTGAAGCTGGAGCAACGACATTTACGGAGTTGACGGGGAAGGTGAACTCTATTGTATGCAAATTTCATGACCTTAGGTTCATGAAATTCTTCAAGGTAAAATGAGGTCAAAATATCGACAACAACAAAAATACTCGTTTTGCGTGCATTGCCTGGTCATCGTTGTGGATCGCTGTGATTCTGTTTAAATGCTCCAAAATGGGCGTCATTGATGGTATTCATTCGAGTTGGTCGTACTCATTTTCTTTTCCTCAGGAAAAATCTGTTCGGAAATAATCCGCTTGAACACTCCATGGCGCCAGTTCTCGGTACTTGTTTCAACTCAATATAAAAGCTAAATAATAAGTTTTTACTAGTTTCTGGTCCCGGGCAATTTCGTACTGCACGCGCACGGACAGACATGCATATGCCACGTAAGTGGCACTTGGTCCGTTTTTTCGCACCGCTTGCACGGCAGTCTTGTTCACCAAGACCAAGGCAAACGAGCAAGGCACCAAGGCAAACCAAGACGTTTTCCAAAGGACCAAGGTAAACGAAGGACACCGGCGCAAATGGACCCGATCGCGCCAGTAATCCTTCCTGAATAGCATCGATAAACACGCCAGACCCCTCGGAGCAAACTACCGGTGGTAATCACCCAACTCATCACGAGCCACCCCTGGTGTCAGGTTTCGGAGGCGCCGCCACCCACGGTACCCCGACCCCCGGTGGGGCTGCGTGTGCCCAGGACGACAGCGGTTCGATGCCAGACAGGCGCCGACAAGGTGTTAGTGAATTCCTCACTTATTCAGAAGGGACCCTGATGCATTATGAAAGGAACATCTATTTGCAGATACCATGGCACTCAGCACCTTCCTTTGAAACACCAACAGGACACATGGACACAACACAACTCAACACAACACAAATCCAACCACGCCCGAACAATAAAACCAACCATACGCACATGGAACACATCAAATCAGTCTTACCGACAAAAAGAGGTCATCCTCACTAGACTTAGAACCGGTTGCACACAACTAACACAGCCTCGATTAGAGGATGACCAACACACAATACCTCACTGCGACACCTGCAACACCACTTTAAGCATAGGTCACATCCTGCTAGACTGCAGTAGCTTTAGCTCTCAGAGACAACCACTTAAGGCCATCTGCCAGAGTGAGGGCATCACCCTATCGCTTCCATCGCTTCTCGGTGACAAACACTCAGAACTCATTCAATTGCTATTTGAATATCTGTATGTCACAGAACTAGCAGGAGCTCTCTAGGCACCACCAACGTTCACATCAACTTGCAATACATAACCGCGAAACACTCGTAAGAAACACGTAAAAAGCCATCCCCGCATGGCGTCGGACGTACCTGAGCCGATTTGCTTCCCAGTTAGGAACAATTGGCTACCTAGCGGTGCCGTCGGAGGTAGATGAGGCGACTTGCTTTAGGAAAACATAGAAAAAAAAAAGAAAAAATAAAAAACAAAACCAAAAGTAGATTAACGTAAAACCACTACCCAGAGGAGCCGTCGGACTTGGATGAGCTGATTTGCCTTCCGACTCCTAACGTAAATGGCTACCCGGAGGAACAGCGGACGTAGAGGATCCAAATCATAAAACACCGTTCTAACCCAACTGACAACCCTGCATGGCATGCATAGACTAACCAACTACTAACAACTAACATGCGGCAGCCGGCGTGAGAGGCGGTGTGGACAATTGCCTCCTTGTCCGCACGGTAAAAATTCCTCGGTGCTCTTTGATAGAAGTAGGCTAAAGCCGGCACCCTGGGAAAATCAACTTGACACTCAAAACACCCCAGCCCCACCCAAACAACAAATTATTATGTGGAGGAGTAAAGTAAAATTAAAACCAGTTAGACATCAGGGAGACATCCCCAACCCAGCCCTCGCCTTCAGCACCCAAAAAACTTCGCACAAAGTATAACGCAAGTTTCCCTTAACGTAAATGTCCACTTGCCTGTACCTTGATCGTAACACTCGCTTTCATAGATAGATACGTAACGTGTTCCTTTAAAGGCGGCGCAAATGACTTTATGGTCCGGCAAGCCTAAAAACACTCTCCACCCCCCCCCCCCCCCCCCCCCCCCCCCGCCAGGGACAATTTGCTATCGGTCTTGCCTCTGGTGAGGTTCGGTCAGTGCCGTGCCTCTGAAAGCCCGACGCCTTACGGCATGGCCGATGGAAAAAGCCAGCCGCTGGTGGAGAAGTCGAAGTTCTTCACGACTTTGACTGCAAATCCCTGAGTCATTGTAACAGCAATTTTGCCTAGGGCTAGAGCTCTAGGGCTAGAGCTCCTGAGTGGAGCTCTAGGGCACTGGCAGCTAACGCCAGTGTAGGAAAGCTCTGCCATGAGCTAGGTTTTACATTTGTAGACGAGTGGAGCAGGTTTTATGCATCGTGGGACCTCTATCAGAGGGATGGCCTCCACTTCTCTGAGAAGGGGGTCGATGTGTTAGGCAAAGTATACGAGCATGTCCTTCAGGGAAACTAGGAAATGGGGTGGGGAGGGATGAAATTGCATTGCCAACTCAGGAATATTCCAATAGTGTCAGCCAAGGCAATAGAACCTCAAAGTCTGGAAATAGGGACAGCAGCAACTCAAGGGGACAGAGTGATAGTTCATCTAGTGATAAAAGAACTCCTCAATATGAAAAAGCCAAAGGTGGTTATGGAGCATTTGTTAAGTGTATGATGTTTAATGCTCAGAGTATCCGTTCCAAATTCCAGATTTTGTTTGCATTACGGAGGCATGGGTCAGTGAAGGGCATTTTGGCGATAACTTACAGGACTATGAGATCCAGGGATACAATATGTTTTCGTGCAATAGGGGTCCAGCAATGAAAGGGGGTGGTGTAATGCTCTATATGAATAGCTTATTCAGTTTTCAAAAAGTAGCAGGTGGGGATAAAAATGTGTCTGTGGAGTCGATTTGGCTTGATGCCACTGTGGGAAAAGGCAACAGAAATACTCTTAGGATAGGAGCTTTCTACCGATCAGGAACCCTGCCACATTCTCAGCAACTGGAGCTTGACAAGGTGATTTGTGAGGAAATCAGTAGAAACTTTAAGAGGAAGTGCCTTATTCTTGGTGACTTTAATCTAAAAGGTTATGAAAATGCTGGTGTTGGCTCCCCATCATGCAAGATTTTTAGGAAATGCCTTGAAGAGGACCTGTTCTTACCCCAGTTTGCATCGGAACCGTCTCTAACCGTCAAATTGCTATGTAACATTTTCTTCTCAGACAAACTGAATATTATCTGGCTGTTCCAAAAGTTACTGCCAAAAAGCCAGTTGTCGACTTGTCTGCACTTACATGGCGTTAGAAGGGGCCAGCCATTTGGCCTTGGACACGATCACATGAGCCATAGAAATTGTTTCCAGGTGGTTCCGTGGCTCCTGGCACGTCGAAACACTCTGTCTCTAGCTTGAGCGGCTTCTGAGATTGTGTGGGGATAACCCGAATCTAACCGCCATCCCTATTTGGCGTGATAATCACGAAATCGGTGTGGGGAGATCTGACAGCAAACTCCCTCTGAAATGCATTAATTACAACCAACATTGGCGTTATCCACCGGGATTACACGCTACAAGTCCACACGCTTTGGCTAGGTTACAACTCAGAAGCAAATTTGCTTACATGTGCATATGTAGGCAAGGTTATTGAAAACGGCTAAATGCAGCAATTTTCAGGCGACTGTTAGCAATGTGCATCATGGATCTTTTCCCAGTAAGAAGTATTACCAGGTGTGACTGAAACGTGCGTGCTCAAGAGCATATCGAACGTAACTACAGGGTCACAAGTTTTATCACAGTTAAAACGAAGTTAAACACTAGTTTACCACAGTCCTGGCCGTGTTGCTTCAAATGAGAAATATAATATATATATATATATATATATATATATATATATATATATATATATATAGGCGCATATAAATTCCTATAACAATAGATATGTGAGTGTAGATGTTCATGTGTTTAAGTGTGTGAGTGTTGGGGGATTTCAACATAGCAGGATTGGGAAACAAAACAATAGGTGTAAGCAAATCAGAAAGATGTTTCATGGCTTGTTTTGAGGACAATTTCTTCTTTCAAATGATACACGTGCCTACAAGGGAAAATAAAATATTAGATCTAGTGCTTACTAATGAGGAAAATTTTGTGCAAAATGTTAACGTAGGAGAGACCTTTGGTAATAGTGATCACAACATTATACGCTTCTCATTATATGTTGGAAGGGTAGCAACCAACAGAACATTGATTCCGAATTTTACAAAAGGGAATTACAGTGAGTTCAGGAGCTTCCTAAGTGAAATTAATTGGGAAGTCATATTGAATGGCTTAGATGCTTATGAAATGTGGACAATGATAAAAGATAAGCTATTTCAGGGTCAGGATAGGTTCATTCCCAGTAGGCAAATTAGATCAAACAGGGTTAAGCACCCTTCGTGGCTGACTAGGGAAGTTAAGCAATTACTGGACTCAAAGAAACAAGCATTCAAGAAACTAAAATATACTAACTCTGGGTTAAACCTAGAATCATATAGAATAGCTAGAAATAAAGTTAGGAGGTGTGTTAGAGCATCTAAAAGACTTGCTGAAATCAACTTTGCTCGAGAATGTTCAGCAGGTAATGCTAAGAGATTCTTTAGCTTCTATAAATTTAAGGCTAAAAAGTGTAGTGTAGGACCACTGGAGGTAGATGGGGAAATAGTGGTTGATGATTGCGACATTGTGGAATCCCTAAGCAAGCAATTCTCATCAGTCTTCACTAAAGATAATTCTGGTACAATAGGAACATCTGTAGGCCATGCCATGGCAGGTGATATGCTGGAGGATCTTACAATAACTACAGAAGCCGTAGAGAAGCAGTTGCAGAATATAAAACCTAATAAAGCTTCCGGACCAGATGAAATATATGCTAGGATCTTAGTAGAGTGTGCTAAAGCTTTAGCAACTCCCCTAGGTATCATTTTCAGGCGATCTATGGAGTATTCAGAAGTACCTGAAGATTGGAGAAATGCAAGTGTAGTACCAATTTTCAAAAAGGGAAATAGGAAGAGTGTAGGAAACTACAGGCCAGTCAGTTTGACCTCATTAGTTTGCAAAGTACTAGAAAAGCTGGTTAAACAGAATGTTCAGATTCATCTTGATAGGCACAACCTTTTAAGGGATACTCAACATGGATTTCGATCTCAAAGGTCTTGTTTAACTAACCTATTGGAGTTCATTGAGTATGTTACCAAAGAAGTAGACAATGAAAGCAGGATGGATGTTGTGTACTTGGACTTTAGCAAAGCTTTTGATAAAGTTCCACATGGAAGGTTAATTCATCAATTACAACAACATGGGATTGTAGGAAAAGTTCTACATTGGATTGAAGCATGGTTGCAGGGAAGGAAACAAAGGGTAGTATTGAATGGATGTAAATCTGGTTGGAAAGATGTTCTGAGTGGAGTGCCACAGGGCTCTGTTCTAGGGCCCCTCCTCTTTATCATCTTTGTGAACAACATTGAAGTAGGGCTGAGGAATAGAGTGTTCAAATTTGCTGATGACATCAAGCTGGTAGGAGTGGCTAACAGCAGAGATCAATCTAGTAATATTCAACTAGATTTGGACGACCTAAAAGAGTGGGCTGATCAATGGCAGATGACTTTCAACTATGATAAGTGTAAGGTTATGCATATAGGGTCTGCAGGCGAGACATTCAGTTATAAAATGGGAGGGAGGGAACTGGATGTTATTGAAGAGGAAAGGGACTTAGGCGTGTTGGTCTCAAAAGACCTTAAAGCAGAAAAACAATGTATCTCAGCTAGAAATAGGGCACTCAGAATGCTGGGACTCATTAATAGAAGTGTGAAATATAAGAGCAGGGAAGTCATGAAAAAGCTGTACTTAGCATATGTGCGGCCCCACTTGGAGTACTCTGTACAAGCATGGAGCCCCCTACCTAGAAAAGGATATAGATATGTTAGAAAGAGTCCAGCGCAAAGCCACTAGACTCGTCAGTGGATTAAGTAACTTAGAATATGGAGAAAGGCTTAATGCATTAGATATGTACTCACTCAAGTATAGGAGATTAAGGGGAGACATGATTGAAATGTACAAAATTGTTAGAGGGCTAGATCAGGTCAATTTGAATGATGCTCTGCAGTTTAGAGTATCCCATAGGGGTCATCAATTCAGGTTAGACAAAATGAGGTGCAGGACAGTTAAACGACAACAGGTCTTCAGTCAAAGGGTTGTTGACCAATGGAATAGGCTGCCTGCTGATGCAGTGGGGAGTCCCTCATTGAATGTCTTTAAAAGTAGGGTGGATACATTTTTTAGACAGGAAAATGTTGTTTTTGAATTCTAACTTGTGATGCATGGGATATTGAGTATTTTCACTAGCTATATTGGGTATAACATTATGCTAGTATTATGTTGTACTATATGGGGTGTACCTAGCAGTGGATTTGGCAACTTCCTTTGCGATGTCATACTGATGAGATTGGCTGTGGTGGCACAGGTGGAGGGATTGCATGGGTTTGGAATTGATAGGTGTGAACATGTACTTTCTAATATCTTCTAGACAGGCTTGACCCAGAGGGGCCCTTGTGGCCCTTATTAAGCCTTAACACTTTATGACTTTATGAGTGTTTGTGCATGAGGTATATAGGAGCGTTTTGGATAATCCAATGATGCAGCCCGTCATGTATGTACAGATAACATTGTAGCAACAACGGAATAAATCCAACCAACCAACCAACGTCAAATGGGCAGTTACAGCGCACGTGCATCAAATCCCCACCGTAGAATCCTTTATCAGGCACTGAAGAAGCTGTGTTTGTCGTCCATATGCTGACATTTAAATAGTCATTGCGTTGAATGTTGCGCTGAGATAATCACACTGCTGCACTAGTTCCCGACTATATGTTGAAGGAGATTGGAGAGGAAAGCATAAAAATAGCTCGATTGGCAGTTGAAGCAAATTAAAGCGAGTGGAAGTCACTAGTTCTTTCCCCGGAACCAATTGAGCACCAGCGGGTATATCCAAGAATGGCTGCAGCGCAACCAGAATTATCTTACCTAAGAAAGTGCTCATTTCCAATGTATATTTTAAACCATTGACGTCACGTTAGAGGTATGAAGGTTCCCATCCAGTTCTGGTGGACACAATGCGAGGGGCCAGCCAAGCCATTCATGGACACTAATCGTACTGAGGTTAGGCGATAATTATCCCCTGTGTTGTATTGGGCCGATCGTTTTCTTCAGTCCACCTCGCTTTTGATCTCGACATTGTCAGCCATCCTTGTCCCTGTCCAGCAAAGGGAACTGACAAATCAGATGTGTTTCGTTTGGATATAAGGCTGGATAAAATGAGGAAAAGTAATAGGTGTGGTCCTTTTACGAATCGTGACGAAATTAAGGTATAGCATCCACCGCAAAAATACATTTGAGGTGACAATTCATGGCATGTATAAACTTTTCCCTCGAAACGAATCCCACCCCACTTTCTTGTACATGCGCGGTGAAGACTACTAATTTCCTATGAATGTTACCATGCTCATATCTGCACGTGTGTCTAGATGGAATTTTTCGACGAGTCAGCTGCTCCAACTATATTGCGCTTACATATTTCAGCGAAAACAACCAGAAGTTAGTGATGTTGACAAGTCATGATTGATTGAGTTGACAAGTCTCTCTTTTCTTCTTCCTTTTCGCTCAATTTATTACTCAATTTCCTTGGTGCCCAGCTGTATTGATCCTAATCAGGGAAGATTCTATGAGATGATTACAAGAGTCCACAGCACCTCTAATCCATGTTGCATTCTGAGCTTTAAAAAATTGAATGTCCCATCGAGTTACCATGTCCATCATCGCGTACCCCGAGAATGTCATGTCAAATTATCCGCGATACACATACGTGTTACTGCCGCTAGCATAATTCACTATTTATAAGGATGATTTAATACACATGCTATCGTCAATCCCACTCCATGCACCGTAATTCACAGCCACTACTTTACATCATGGAATACGGGTTTACGACTCCGAAATATATGCACCTCTTTGCATGCATTGAATGCGGGACTTTTCGCATCAGCCAGTACTTCACACTGCCATCTCACCAGCATATTAGTCCATATGACCAGCCAATGTAGGCAGTAGGTGCATCCGAACTGTGATAGGAGTGCGACCACACCGGCGCCATTATGTACCCTACTTGACTATGCATAGATACACACATATATATGTATATATATCAATGCATATATATGCATACATATATATATATGTATATATATATATATATATATATATATATATATATCTATATATACATATATAGATATATGTATATATGTATATAACTATAATTGATATATGTGCTATATGTATATATGTATATAACCAGCATATATGTGCCCCATACATACGATGAAAATCGTTGTAAACCTCCGCATAAGGAGTAGGAACTACGTAAAGATCCGTCGCATAACGACATTAGGGGGGATGCAATCCCCACTTAAAGCAGTTGGTCATTCGCCACACGGACATGGGACGTGCTGTGACTTACCAATAACTAATAGACGGATAGGCGGTTTGCAAAGGTCAAACCCTGGTATAGTAGACATATTCTGCATAGTAGATGAAGCCTCCATCAGGCCTCTTCAGTAGTCCAGTGTTCACCTAAGAGGCATTGAGATATTGAGGAACAAATACTCTGCATTCGTTAGTCACGGGCAAGGTTAAAGAAGGGTAAAGAGAGTACGAAGGAGAGCTTGGGGTGAATCACACGGATATGTAACCAGAAGTGTTGTAGACGTTCCTCCACCTTTGTATCTACATCTCTGTCTGCTATCGTTAGACTATATTTGTTTACTACAGTAAGGCTGGTCCTCTACTATAGCTTGCCACCTTGTGTTCTTATGGCTCATTGGTGAGTTTCAACGTCTTCTATATCCATCGTGGCCTATATTTTGGTGTCCAGGTCTCTTATATTTCATGTGGAGTGATTTTTTTCGGTCGTGTTCAGCCACCTCCGGCATTAAACTCCACGGCTCGAATTGACGTCCCCATATCGCCGACAGTCAGTTATCCGCCCGGACACCACCAGGTTTCAAAGGAAGGTGCTGAGTGCCATGGTATCTGCAAATAGATGTTCCTTTCATAATGCATCAGGGTCACCTCTGAATAAGTGAGGAATTCACTAACGCCTTGTCGGCGCCTGTCTGGCATCGAACCGCTGTCGTCCCGGGCACACGCAGCCCCACCGGGGGTCGGGGTACCGTGCCTGGCGACGCCTCTGAATCCTGACACCAGGGGTGGCTCGTGATGAGTTGGGTGATTACCACCGGTAGTTTGCTCCGAGGGGTCTGGCGTGTTTATCGATGCTATTCAGGAAGGATTACTGGCGCGATCGGGTCCATTTGCACCGGTGTCCTATGTCGTCATGTTTTGTCTTGATCCTTGGGAAAGCGCAGGGAGCACATGCCATCCTGTGCTCACCAGAATCGTATGTGTCGGTGGGGTGTTCGTGGTGCAGGGTTGCATCCATACATGCACAATTCGTTAAGGCTTTGTTCTGTAGTATGTTCAATAAAGCTCAACTCAGGACGTACTTCTGAACATATATAGTACGATAGAAGACAGGTGTACGACATTATGTGCGTCACTGATGCGTATACGGCCGCAATCTTGCCGTGCTGCTATCACAGTACAAGTCCGTGATTATATCTTACCTACGCCTTGCCTACATGCACCCACAAAGCCACGTGACAAATGCTGCCCACCTTTAGGCTCGCAATGCCGGAGCACTTCCTGCCACTCGCAGTGGAAAGACGGGATGGGGGGGGTTCAATGTGACCCCGTACCAAATGAATGTCGGTCTCATCTGGATAGAACAATGCGGTATGCCGAATGCTGTAGCTCCGTCCCTTTCACTTCAGAGTTGTTCGAAATGTTTCCATGAACCTCTTTTGGTTGAACTTCTATTTCAGGACAACAAACATATCATTATCTGTGTGCAGTTAGTGAGGCGTTATTCGCTGTAGTTTGCAGGTGTATGTCGCGTAACCATTGCGATTGTGTGTTTACATATCAATGGTGTGCAAATTGAAGCATCTTCTCCCAAACTGATGCATGCAAAAGTCAAGATCACCGATCAGGTCACAGTCAACTGCCTACAAATGCCAACTGACAAAATCGATGCATGCGTATGTTTCGTGGGGGGGGAGGCCCTTCGTTTCAGTCGGACTCTGAAGAGACTTGTCTCGGCCGACTCCTACCCGGGAGATGGGATGGTAAGTGAGAAGGATCACCGCTTTATCTGCCTTTAAGCAGAGCCTCCGGTCCGGTGGCACGCTCCGAGATCAGGGCTTCGCCTCGTATCACGGGAACAGTTCTCTGCTCACCAGGCGGTAGAAATCTGCACAACACCGCCGAGCGCACTATGGGGATTGGATCTCCAATTCTATGGGCAATTGGAGATCAGGCTCATGGGAAAGATTCTCATCGTTATAGACATGAGAAGCAGAAGTGCATGCGGACCCGATGGGATCTGTGTTAAGGTTATCAACCTTCTGTTCTGTTTTATCGGCGAAGTGCTGCTCGACATTAAAACACACGCCTGACTACGGCTGATATCCCTTCCACTTGGAAACGGTCAATAGTAACTACAATCCACTAATTACGAGATCCTTCGGATCCCTCTAATTTGAGACCAATGTGATTGGTTCCGGCTATCGCCAAGATTACTGAAAGGGTAATATTGAAACAACTCTATCACTACTTACACTCAAACCACCTACCGGGCCAAACTCAGCATGGCTTCAGACCATGCCACTCTACAGAAACCGCTCTCATCTCAGCTACGGACAAAATACTAGGAGCAATGGATCATTCGGAAGTAGCTCTCCTTTGCATTCTAGACCTCAGTAAATGCGTCGATGAGACCACACCAAACTGCTCACTAAAGTCGAACTACATGGAATCGATACCGACTGGTTTAGGGCATTGATCTGGGAGGCCACACGCAGGCTGTTAGCATCTCAGTTCAACGCGGAAACATGCATCTCTCCTCCTTTCTTCCAAACAAGATAGGTGTCTTTCAAGGCTCATCATTAGGTCCACGACTCTATTGCATCTTGCAACGACCTCAGTTTGCACGTCCCGGTAGCACATGTCACCCAGTTCGCAGACGATACCCAGGTCCTCATCTCCGGCCACAAAGCTGATCTCCAAAATTTGGTAAGTCAGATGGAGACATGTCTGGACCAACTCTACGACTACTTCCTGAATAACGGTTGGAAGGTGATCCCGACCAAAACTCAGCTTCTTACTTTCTGATCGCTTCAAAATCTTCGCAATATTTTCCCGATACGAGTGTGCTTTAGGGACGCCGTGATAGATGAGAGCCATTCGTGTAAGAACTTTGGGGTGACATTTGATCGCCGCATACCGTGGGATTCCCATGTAGCTGTTGTGGTCCGGAAGTGCACTGGGTTCCTTCTAGCCCTGAGCCATCTGTGTCACCATCTGCCGACCAGCATACTCTTCACTATAGTCAATAGCCTAGTTATATCCAATATCCGCTACTGCATATCTGTTTACGGGAACTGGTCGTGAGCAAACATCCACAAAATAGACAAGATCATTAACTTCGCCACTAGATTCGTGTCAGGTCTACGGAAATCTGATCATATTTCTGATGCCCGTAACGAGTTGGGTCACCTCACCGCAGCTGCTCTGTATCTATTTCACAGTCTCACTTTGCTCCACAAGATCATTCTGACGGGTGAGCTTACGCACATTGCCGGTCAAATCACTGCACACCCTGCCCTGCGAAACTGTCACACACGTGCAGACGACCACCTGCACATGCCAGCTGGCCGCAGCAGATTTCTCTACTTGTCTGTCTTCCACTATAACAAACTTCCTAATGAAACAAAAACATGGAGGCTGTCTAACTTCAAGAAACATGCACTAGCGTATCTCCACGAACAACACTAGTCACACAAAAAATTTACACAATGGATATGTGTACACTATGGAGTCACCTTTAGGCCATCCCTTTCCTATCATTTCTACAAACCAATCGTTTATAGCTCGTGTTGCAAGCACGGTGTATGTAGTGCAGATAGTGATATGGGTGTTGTATTATGTTGGCGTACGAATGTTTGTTGCGCATCTGCTCCCACTATTGACCACATATCTATCATTTCTTTGTACATATCTGTGAGATATACCCAGACAGCCACTGCACGTGGAGGGCACGTATTGTGAAATATATAAATTAATAAATAAACGTTAACCTAACGTACGTGTTTATGGCTGCCCATGGCTCCTCTCCATGATCTTGAAGATACTCAAGGACGCCCAGAGTCACGTTTGTTCAAAATATATCGATATATGTGCAGGATGATGCAGCCTAAGAGTATACAATCTTGCGATTATGCACACTTGTTGCCTGGCAAAGCACAATTTTCCGCCCAAGCGAAAGCACAAGATAGTCCAGGTTCATGTTATTCAACAATTGTCTGGAGGTACAGATTTCTAACTGCTGATTGACCACTCGAAGATTTTGTGATGACAGGTGGCCTGTGAAGTCCGTTGGTTGCCTATATTGGCTGATTGTATTCTTGGTGACTCTTACAGAAATATTATCGGCTGATAAATGATGAAGTACAATTTTGCAGGAACCATACTTAGGCAACTGAAAATTGGGGGGGAGGGGCGGGGACACGAAATAAATTGAGGGTGATAAATCGCCACTTTTTATAAATTGGGGGACACAACCCCCAACCCCCACCAGTGGTTACACCCATCGAAGGGAGTAGAACTGTGCGTTTTTGATATTTTCGTATGAATCATCAAAATTTGGATGATTTCGTTTCGCCAATGTATTTGACAGAATTTACACCATCTATATGTGCTACGATTTACCTAAAAACGTCTTTTCTTCGCCGAGTACAAGTCGAAACCGAAGAAAAGACGAAAGAGAAAAACCGATCGAGGTTATCAGTGTCAGCCTGCACAGACCGGAATGTAACCTCTTACATGACCAGAAAGGTTAACGATACCGATGGGTACAATTACTTGACGCCTCTGCTCAAGATGAGACTACACCGTGGCCAGACCAGTTTTTATCCACGTCGTCTAGAATAAACGTTATTGAGGGCGAAATTGATATCTTCTTCCACACCCATTCCCGGCGGCACTAGGGATGTAGGGTGTAGGCGGCAGTTCACAGGTTAACACATGGCCCTGCGGACCGACTTCCGCAATGATTTTCACTGGGATCTGACCAATGTTTCGACCCCCCTTATTATATTTATAGAAATAAAATAGTAATAATTAATTTATAGAAAGAAGCACCTCTGAGGAGGCATCATTGGTGCTATCTATCTCGATAAAGAGCGTAGGTTACCTATGCTCCTACCGTCGAATGGGCCACCTGCAGCGTGTGACACCTTATCTAGGGAGAGGCTCCGATCAATCCCTTCTAGAAGTGAATAATTTCGGAAACGTCCTGACCCGAAAGAAATTCCAGTTGGTCCTAATCCCCACCGACTGCTGAAGGCTATCATTACCGCCGCAAGAGGTCCTAGCTGCCGGTAGTAAGGCCTTAGGCTGGCGAAAGGCTCCTCTGCTGTTGAAATGAGCATTCAGCCAGCTGAACGACCGGACTCAGAGGTACCGGTAAAGACGATCAGATAATTGCCAAGGTGCCATTCCTGGGAACCTTTGGGGATAACGAAGGGTTACGTGCCCAGTGCCCACCCAATAGCTGCGTCACTACTGCCAGGTATATTCTGAGACCAGGGTCGAACAAAGTAGCCTGCTCAATGTCTGCTCAAGTCAATGTCTGTTCGCCGGTTTGACGCTGAGTCGGAAGCCAAAGCCGACGAATGCAATATTACTAATTGAAAATTCATATCTTCTTATCTCCACAGTATCCTATCAAAATACTGTTCAGTATACTGTCCTACCGTAATTTATATCTATTCTGCAATCGTTAATGTGTGTGTAATCTGCTCGGATAAACATATCAGGCTCATCTGAAAACTGCTGGACAACGTGGCACGCTAACGAGTATAAATCACCATATATATATTCGATGTGCAAGTAGGTGGACTGTTTTGCTTTCAATGCGAGGGGTCATTTGAGATTTTTGATACTATTAGCTCATTCAATATGCTGATATATTTTCCCCAAACCGCAACCCGCGCCGTCTTTCCGGTCAAATCCTCCCACCCCGTCTCGGGGAGGAAGAGGGGAGGGGGGGGGGGGGGCTGTTGAAGACCCCGCTCCTAAAATACAAACTAAGCATGGCACGAAAACGAAAGAGGTGTCATCGGAAAACCCTCGAAGAGTAGAGTCCGGATCCACCCCCGAAAACAATTTCCCCCCACAAGTGACGTAACCAGGGGGGCTAGATTTTCAAGACTTTTCACGTTCTTGACTCTGGGGAGTTCATTTTGGGGGATATATGAAAAACAAAGTTTATTTGGAATGAGAAAAGGACAGCGAAATCGGAAAGGGCTATACCGTTTTTTTGCCCCCACCCACCCCCTCCCCCAACACCCAAAAAAACGATTTTTTTTTCATCTCTATTAGTTTTCAAGTTTTCTTTAATTTTCCTTTTCCAATGGGTAGAGCACACCGATAAACGTTGTTTGAAGTCAACTTACACTCATACAAAATGCTTACTTTAGCCAGAATCCTGCATTTGAAGTGCAATTTGGCAAATACGCAAAATTTACATGTAGTCAAAAACGAACAAAATGAAAAATTCTGCACGTACGTTTTGTTGCATCCGCAAGGATAAGCAAACACTGAAAGTTTCATTATAATATCTGTATCCGTTAAAGCGTGACGACTGGATGAACGTTATTGGAGGTGACCTCACTTGACCTTGACTAACTCGTTGACCCTAGATGATCTGACCTAAAAATTTTCAATCAGCATATCAAATTGATGTGGGAAAAGGTATGCCAAATTTGGGCGCGCTGCCGCGCGCCGTTCTTCCACTGTTCGCGAAAAACCTGAGGTGAGGACGATCCAATCACCTCAGGTTTTTCCAACCCCTCAATCTTATTGCGAAGCTTAGTTTGGAGACTAAGCTTCGCACGAAATCGAAAATGTATCATCGGAAAGCGCTCGTCGAGTAGGGCCTGTCACCATCCCCAAAAATGTTTCCCCACAAAGTGACGTCACTTGGTCGCCTAGGTTTTCACGACTTATATCACGTTGTTGGCTCTGGGGAGTTCATGTTGGGGGAGATTAAACAGAAATCATTTGGAATCAGAAAAAGGACGGCGAAATGGACCGGAACCGTACAGTTTCAATCAAGACCAGAAAGACCAGGATCCACCACCTAATGATTAAATTCCCGTCTAACATTTGCATCTTCCTCTCAGTCAACGATTGCGACCCATCCGTCACCCACTCCATTCGTCTCCGATTTCTCAAAAACGTCACAATATCCGAAAATATATTTTATGGCACAGATCATCGAGTCATCGATCAGACCACGACACAGGTCACACTGCTCCGGGTCTGCCTTGCAAAATAGCCAGTTGTGAAGGCCGAGTTCGTAGGCGGCAGAGTCGGTGCCGCAGATACGACATGTGCACTCCTCCAGCATGTAGCGGTTGTGGTTGTACATTCGGCGTGCCACCACCTGCCGCGCTGTCGCACGCGACTCAGCGATGGTGTCCTGCTGGTGCTCCTGTGCAGCAGGGTGGCCACGTGTCATACAGCTGATCGCCGGGCGGCTGATGGTGCTGATAGGGGTCAAAGGGTAAGCAAAGCAAGTTGCAAAGGTTGTAGGGGAAGTCGCAATTATCTAGCCGGAAGCGTACACCAACGGGCAACGAATTAAATAGCTTGCAAATATGTGAACACCTAGTGCCATGGCGTGACATTTCTCTGAAGGGTATGATGAACACTCGGGAGTCGAAACAACAGTCAATTTGTTGATAGCTTCACTCATATTCCTCAGCTGTGAACATGTACTTTCTAATATCTTCTAGACAGGCTTGACCCAGATGGGCCCTTGTGGCCCTTATTAAGCCTTAACACTTTATGACTTTATGACACTTTATGACTTTTATATATATATATATATATATATATATATATATATATATATATATATATATATATATATATATGTGTGTGTGTATCTATGCATAGTCAAGTAGGGTGCATATATTTCGGAGTCGTAAACCCGTATTCCATGATGTAAAGTAGTGGCTGTGAATTACGGTGCATGGAGTGGGATTGACGATAGCATGTGTATTAAATCATCCTTATAAATAGTGAATTATGCTAGCGGCAGTAACACGTATGTGTATCGCGGATAATTTGACATGACATTCTCGTGGTACGCGATGATAGCCATGGTAACACGATGGGACATTCAATTTTTTTTAAAAGCTCAGAATGCAACATTGATTAGAGGTGCTGTGGACTCTTGTAATCATCTCATAGAATCTTCCCTGATTAGGATCAACACAGCTGGGCACCTATGACTCTTACTGAGCCCGAAAAACCTGTAGGACCTTGATGACATTATGGCATTACAGCATAGCCCATGACCCATTGGTATTGCATGGAACTACTTTCAAGTTGTTCTGGGCAGTCACAACCCTGTTGGGAATCATAAGACAAGAAATAGTGACCCGCTTCCGGTCGACTCAATCCCGGCCTGGGGTCGTGACTATGATCTTGCTTGTGGGCCGATTTTGTGTTTGTGACATTGATGTAACTATTTAGACGTCTGGACCGATGGGCATGGCCATTGATCTGACATGTCCCGGGTTGAAATGTTGCTCGAGGGTTGCTACGAGCTATATCTTCATACCAAACATAGATAGCTTTGATAGAAAACGAGGAAATGTGGGGCGACGGAAGAAATGATCTCGACCTTTAACTTTGCGAATTATTTTGATTATTTGTGAACGGTTTGTTCGAGTACTTTACAGCATGTCGAATGACACCCACATGATGAAAATTCAAGACTGCGACGGACTTCGAGGCGCGGGGACTTCGAGCAAAATAAACTAAGCTTTTAGCTTGTAGTTTGACATTGACATGTCCCAGTTTGAAATGTTACTCCAGGCTCACCGCGGACTATAAACGTGGATAGGTTAGGACGAAGAAAATACGCGAGATGAAGGAAGAAATCGGTTTGACCTTTGATATTTGAAATTAATTGAATTTCGCAACGTTATAATACGCGCAAGCCACGTCCAATGCCACACGCTTGGTGCAGATTGGTTTGTTGTTGTCCGAGAGAGCTCTGGCAAGATCGGCAGTGTTGCTGTGTTACTGACTCCTAAGGGCATATTCAATGACTCTCAGTGGCCTCATGGCGCCAGATGAAACTTAGTCGTACATTCTCAGGAAAGGTGGTGAGTGTGGTAACGAGGCGGTCTACTGCGAATCTTGAGAAATAGTGCCCTCGCGCCTCATGTTGTAACCCTTACGCTACCTAACGGATTAGCACCCAACTGCTTTTGCCCTGTACGGACCGCGCCAGACGATAAGGGTGCCACCGAACCAGAAAAGCGTCCCGACCGCCCCACGAAGGATTTCCTAATTATGGCGGGAAGAGGTAACGAGAGGGGTGTCTAGCCTGTATATAAGTGGAAATAGCTCACCAGGGACCAGCTGCTCAAACGCATGGTCAACACACGATTGAGGAAATTTCCGGAACACAACGACCTGCTCGACGAATTTCAATGCGGCTTCCAACGGCTTAGGGTGGCGTAACTCTGGATCCCAGCAGGCAGAGGTTGAGCTGCCCAGACTTCTGCTGCAGGCAGAAGTGTGAGACAGGAGAGGTTGGAGGCAAAAGCTACTCATTCAGGAGATTGAGATGGAGAATACAGACTGAAAATGTTCACAGACATACATTTCAATGTGCATGTTTGACTTCACAACATTATGTTCCTAAACATGTTAATTTAGACAATTATCTTGCCAAAACAAGAACAACAATGTTTTGTATATGTATTGTATTAAGCATAGGCGACATCCTGCTAGACTGCAGTAGCTTTAGCTCTCAGAGACAACCACTTAAGGCCTTCTGCCAGAGAGAGGGCATCACCCTATCGCTTCCATCGCTTCTCGTTGACAAACACGCAGAACTCATTCAATTGCTATTTGAATATCTGTATGCCACAGAACTAGCAGGAGCTCTCTAGGCACCACCAACGTTCACATCAACTTGCAATACATGACCGCGAAACACTCGTAGGAAACACGTAAATAGCCATCCCCGCATGGCGTCGGACGTACATGAGCCGATTTGCTTCCCAGTGAGGAATAGTTGGCTACCTAACGGTGCCGTCGGAGGTAAATGAGCCGACTTGCTTTAGGAAAGCAAGGAAACCTTTAAAAAAAATTAGCTAAACGTAAAACCACTACCCAGAGGAGCCGTCGGACGTGGATGAGCCGATTTGCCTTCCGAATCCTAACGTAAATGGCTACCCGGAGGAACAGCGGACGTAGAGGATCCAAATCATGAAACACCGTACTAACCCAACTGACAACCCTGCATGGCATACATAAACTAACCAACTACTAACAACTAACACACGGCAGCCGGCGTGAGAGGCGGTGTGGACAATTGCCTCCTTCACCGCACGGTAAAAATCCCTCGGTGCTCTTCGATAGGAGTAGGCTAAAGCCGGCACCCTGGCAAAATCAACTCTACACTCAAAACACCCCAGCCTCACCCAAACCACAAATTATTATGTGGAGGAGTAAAGTAAACTTAAAACCAGTTAGACATCAGGGAGACGTCCCCAACCCAGCCCCCGCCTTCAGCATCCAAAAAACTTCGCACAAAGTATAACGCAAGTTTCCCTTAACGTAAATGTCCTCTTGCCTGTACCTTGATCGTACCACTCGCTTTCATAGATAGATACGTAACGTGTTCCTTTAAAGGCGGCGCAAATGACTTTATGGTCCGGCACGCCTAAAAAACACTCTCCACCCACCTCCCCCCCCCCACGCCAGGGGCAATTTGCTATCGGTCTTGCCTCTGGTGAGGTTCGGTCTGTGCCGTGCCTCTGAAAGCCTGACGCCTTGCAGCATGGCCGATGGAAAAAGCCAGCCGCTGGTGGAGAAGTCGAAGTTCTTCACGACTTTGACTGCAAATCCCTGAGTCATTGTAATAACAATTTTGCCTAGGGCTAGAGCCTCCCCTGAGTGGAGCTCTAGAGCACTGGCAGCTAACGCCAGGGTAGGAAAGCTCTGCCATGAGCTAGGTTTTACACTTGTAGACGAGTGGAGCAGGTTTTATGCATCGTGGGACCTCTATCAGAGGGATGGCCTGCACTTTTCTGAGAAGGGGTTCCATGTGTTAGGCAAAGTGTACGAGCATGTCCTTCAGGGAAACTAGGAAATGGGGTGGGGAGGGATGAAATTGCATTGCCAACTCAGAAATATTCCAATAGTGTCAGCCAAGGCAATAGAACCTCAAAGCCTGGAAATAGGGACAGCAGCAGTTCAAGGGGACAGAGTGATAGTTCATCTAGTGATAAAAGAACTCCTCAGTATGAAAAATCAAAAGGTAGTTATGGAGGATTTGTTAAGTGTATGATGTTTAATGCTCAGAGAATCCATTCCAAATTTGATGATTTGAAGTGTTATGTTGCTGAGGAGGAACCAGATTTTGTTTGCATTACGGAGGCATGGGTCAGTGAAGGGTATTTTGGCGATAACTTACAGGACTATGAGATCCAGGGATACAATATGTTTTCGTGCAATAGGGGTCCAGCAATGAAAGGGGGTAGTGTAATGCTCTATATGAATAGCTTATTCAATTTTCAAAAAGTAGCAGGTGGGGATAAAAATGTTTCTCTGGAGTCCACTTGGCTTGATGTCACTGTGGGAAAAGGCAACAGAAATATTCTTAGGATAGGAGCTTTCTACCGACCAGGAACCCAGCCACATTCTCAGCAACTGGAGCTTGACAAGGTGATTTGTGAGGAAATCAGTAGAAACTTTAAGAGGAAGTGCCTTATTCTTGGTGACTTTAATCTAAAAGGTTATGAAAATGCTGGTGTTGGCTCCCCATCATGCAAAATGTTTAGGAAATGCCTTGAAGAGGACCTGTTCTTATACCAGTTTGCATCGGAACCGTCTCTAACCGTCAAATTGCTATGTAACATTTTCTTCTCAGACAAACCGAATATTATCTGGCTGTTCCAAAAGTTACTGCCAAAAAGCCAGTTGATGACTTGTCTGCCCTTACATGGCGTTAGAAGGGGCCAGCCACCTGGCCTTGGACACGATCACATGGGTCATAGAAATTGTTTCCAGGTGGTTCCGTGGCTCCTGGCACGTCGAAACACTCTGTCTCTAGCTTGAGCGGCTTCTGAGATTGTGTGGGGATAACCCGAATCTAACCCCCATCCCTATTTGGCGTGATAATCACCAAATCGGTGTGGGGAGATCTGACAGCAAACTCCCTCTGAAATGCATTAATTACAACCAACATTGGCGTTATCCACCGGGATTACACGCTACAGGGTGACAAGTTTTATCACAGTTAAAACGAAGTTAAACACTAGTTTACCACAGTCCTGGCCGTGTTGCTTCAAATGACAAATATATATATATATATATATATATATATATATATATATATATATATATATATATATATATAGGAGCATATAAATTCCTATAACAATATATATATGAGTGTAGATGTTCATGTGTTTAAGTGTGTGAGTGTTTGTGCATGAGGTATATAGGAGCGTTTTGGATAATCGAATGATGCAGCCCGTCATGTATGTACAGATAACATTGTAGCAACAACGGAATAAATCCAACCAACCAACCAACGTCAAATTGGCAGTTACAGCGCACGTGCATCAAATCCCCACCGTAGAATCCTTTATCAGGCACTGAAGAAGCTATGTTTGTCGTCCATACGCTGACATTTAAATAGTCATTGCGTTGATTATTGCGCTGAGATAATCACGCTGCTGCACTAGTTTCCGAGTATATGTTGAAGGAGATTGGAGAGGAAAGCATCAAAACAGCTCGATTGGCAGTTGAAGCAAATTAGAGCGAGTGGAAGTCGCTAGTCTTTCCCCGGAACCAATTGAGCACCAGCGGGTATATCCAAGAATGGCTGCAGCGCAACCAGAATTATCTTACATAAGAAAGTCATAAAGTCATGAAGTCATAAAGTGTTAAGGCTTAATAAGGGCCACAAGGGCCCATCTGGGTCAAGCCTGTCTAGAAGATATTAGAAAGTACATGTTCACACCTATCAATTCCAAACCCATGCAATCCCTCCACCTGTGCCACCACAGCCAATCTCATCAGTATGACATCGCAAAGGAAGTTGCCAAATCCACTGCTAGGTACACCCCATATAGTACAACATAATACTAGCATAATGTTATACCCTATATAGCTAGTGAAAATACTCAATATCCCATGCATCACAAGTTAGAATTCAAAAACAACATTTTCCTGTCTAAAAAATTTATCCACCCTACTTTTAAAGACATTCAATGAGGGACTCCCCACTGCATTAGCAGGCAGCCTATTCCATTGGTCAACAACCCTTTGACTGAAGACCTGTTGTCGTTTAACTGTCCTGCACCTCATTTTGTCTAACCTGAATTGATGACCCCTATGGGATACTCTAAACTGCAGAGCATCATTCAAATTGACCTGATCTAGCCCTCTAACAATTTTGTACATTTCAATCATGTCTCCCCTTAATCTCCTATACTTGAGTGAGTACATATCTAATGCATTAAGCCTTTCTCCATATTCTAAGTTACTTAATCCACTGACGAGTCTAGTGGCTTTGCGCTGGACTCTTTCTAACATATCTATATCCTTTTCTAGGTAGGGGCTCCATGCTTGTACAGAGTACTCCAAGTGGGGCCGCACATATGCTAAGTACAGCTTTTTCATGACTTCCCTGCTCTTATATTTCACACTTCTATTAATGAGTCCCAGCATTCTGAGTGCCCTATTTCTAGCTGAGATACATTGTTTTTCTGCTTTAAGGTCTTTTGAGACCAACACACCTAAGTCCCTTTCCTCTTCAATAACATCCAGTTCCCTCCCTCCCATTTTATAACTGAATGTTTCGCCTGCAGACCCTATATGCATAACCTTACACTTATCATAGTTGAAAGTCATCTGCCATTGATCAGCCCACTCTTTTAGGTCGTCCAAATCTAGTTGAATATTACTAGATTGATCTCTGCTGTTAGCCACTCCTACCAGCTTGATGTCATCAGCAAATTTGAACACTCTATTCCTCAGCCCTACTTCAATGTTGTTCACAAAGATGATAAAGAGGAGGGGCCCCAGAACAGAGCCCTGTGGCACTCCACTCAGAACATCTTTCCAACCAGATTTACATCCATTCAATACTACCCTTTGTTTCCTTCCCTGCAACCATGCTTCAATCCAATGTAGAACTTTTCCTACAATCCCATGTTGTTGTAATTGATGAATTAACCTTCCATGTGGAACTTTATCAAAAGCTTTGCTAAAGTCCAAGTACACAACATCCATCCTGCTTTCATTGTCTACTTCTTTGGTAACATACTCAATGAACTCCAATAGGTTAGTTAAACAAGACCTTTGAGATCGAAATCCATGTTGAGTATCCCTTAAAAGGTTGTGCCTATCAAGATGAATCTGAACATTCTGTTTAACCAGCTTTTCTAGTACTTTGCAAACTAATGAGGTCAAACTGACTGGCCTGTAGTTTCCTACACTCTTCCTATTTCCCTTTTTGAAAATTGGTACTACACTTGCATTTCTCCAATCTTCAGGTACTTCTGAATACTCCATAGATCGCCTGAAAATGATACCTAGGGGAGTTGCTAAAGCTTTAGCACACTCTACTAAGATCCTAGCATATATTTCATCTGGTCCGGAAGCTTTATTAGGTTTTATATTCTGCAACTGCTTCTCTACGGCTTCTGTAGTTATTGTAAGATCCTCCAGCATATCACCTGCCATGGCATGGCCTACAGATGTTCCTATTGTACCAGAATTATCTTTAGTGAAGACTGATGAGAATTGCTTGCTTAGGGATTCCACAATGTCGCAATCATCAACCACTATTTCCCCATCTACCTCCAGTGGTCCTACACTACACTTTTTAGCCTTAAATTTATAGAAGCTAAAGAATCTCTTAGCATTACCTGCTGAACATTCTCGAGCAAAGTTGATTTCAGCAAGTCTTTTAGATGCTCTAACACACCTCCTAACTTTATTTCTAGCTATTCTATATGATTCTAGGTTTAACCCAGAGTTAGTATCTTTTAGTTTCTTGAATGCTTGTTTCTTTGAGTCCAGTAATTGCTTAACTTCCCTAGTCAGCCACGAAGGGTGCTTAACCCTGTTTGATCTAATTTGCCTACTGGGAATGAACCTATCCTGACCCTGAAATAGCTTATCTTTTATCATTGTCCACATTTCATAAGCATCTAAGCCATTCAATATGACTTCCCAATTAATTTCACTTAGGAAGCTCCTGAACTCACTGTAATTCCCTTTTGTAAAATTCGGAATCAATGTTCTGTTGGTTGCTACCCTTCCAACATATAATGAGAAGCGTATAATGTTGTGATCACTATTACCAAAGGTCTCTCCTACGTTAACATTTTGCACAAAATTTTCCTCATTAGTAAGCACTAGATCTAATATTTTATTTTCCCTTGTAGGCTCGTGTATCATTTGAAAGAAGAAATTGTCCTCAAAACAAGCCATGAAACATCTTTCTGATTTGCTTACACCTATTGTTTTGTTTCCCAATCCTGCTATGTTGAAATCCCCCAACAAAATAGTTCTCTCCTGTACTCTCCTACTTATCTCTTCCTGCATCAGCCTGTCAGTGTTTTCATTCTGGTCTGGAGGTCTATAGAATGCCCTAATCCTAAATTTTGTTCCATTCTTCAGAATTATATCTAACCACAAAGATTCTACTCCTGCACTATGTACTCCATCCTCTATGGAATGACATTTCATTACTTGCCTAACATACAAGAGAATGCCACCTCCTATCCTTGCCTCTCTTTGATAGGCATGCATGTTGTAGCCTGTCAATTCAAATTCTTGCAAGTTGTCTCCAAACATGCTTTCGTTAACCCATGCTTCTGTTATGCACACCAAATCTAGCTGTTCAGACAACATATATGCATGCAGTTCCCCAATTTTGTTCCTAGCACTTCTGGCATTGACATAAAAACATGATAAATTATTCCTTCCATTGCTTGCTATGCTTCTCTCTTTATCAGCTACATCCCCCCATGTCCTGCCTAGTTTCCCTGTTTCCTGTTGAGAGCCTCCTCATACCTATTGCTGAGCAATTCCACTCCTCTCTTGCTCAGATGTAATCCATCTAAAGCAAACATCTCCGTCCTCCCCCAAAACTCCCCCCACAAATCCAAGAACTGCACCCCAAGCTCCTTACAAATGTTGGCCACCCTGGTATTGAGCCCAATGGCCCTCGAATACCACTCCATGCTTGCATGGACCATAGGGAGGATGGATGTCACCACTCCTCTTTTCCTACTTCCTGCTAAACTACCTATCAAAGCCCTATAGGCTTTCATTGTTTCCTCTGTATTATTTTTTCCTACATCGTTAACTCCAACCTGCACAATTACCGTTGCACCCTCTCCACTTCCCCTCATTACTCCCTCCAGCCTATCCCTAACATCTTTCACCTGCGCTCCCGGGTAGCAAACACGCATCCGTCTGCTGGGGTTCTTGCTACAAAATGTTCGATCCATGTACCGAACCCTGGAATCCCCTATGACTAAAACCTCTCTCTCTCCATCTCTATCTTCAGCCATCTGGTCATCCCCACCTCCGTCCCTCTCATCATTACCTTCCCTCTCCTCCAGTGCATCAAACCTATTTTTAATTGGGACGCCCATGTCCACCTTCCTTAGCGCCAGTCGGGTGCTATGGCGCCTTGCCACCTTCCAACTGCCACCATCCCGGACCAAGCCATCCGAACTCCCATCAGTCCTCCGCTCGGGCACCCGAGTTGCCTGGCTGGCACCTCCCATGATGGGTCCCGCCACCAAACACTTCAAGCGCTCCACCTCCCCCGTTAACATATCTAACCTCTTACTCAAGTCCCCAATGATTCCCACACACTTACAATTCCCACAGTCTCCTTCCATTTTTGTTGTTGTTTTTTTTTCTTTCTTTCTACTCTTAGTACTAAGTCTAGTTACTGTAAGCTTGTAAGCCTATAAGTATCTACTGTAATATATCTACAGTAATACAGTAATATAGCCTATAAGTATCTACAATACACTATAATCCCGTATAATTACACTAGATATGAAGATACCTACTGTAATTTATGCCCACTATTTTTGTCCTAAAATCTATCTTAAACTTACACACCAATTTGACACAAACTTATTCACTACAGAAGCCTACACTATAGAATTATACACTCTAGAATTACACACTACAGAGCTCACACCACACAAATATACACCACTGAATCAAACACTGTAGTACCCGTCCACAACACCCCATATATATTATCCACGGGATACCATTGGTGGATCCACTGGATACCAGGGACGGATCCACGGGAGTGGCACTCCAGCACTGCTCCTCGACCGGGTTTGATGTTACAGCTTGCCTTTCCGGTATCTCGTTACAAAATTCATGGGCGCTGCATAACCTCGGTAGTCGATGCGCCCCTAAACTCCAATAACCAACCAACCATCGTTCCAAATTTCCATTTGAAGAACAGCACGAAATACCATGTTCTGCAAAACCAAGTCGTGAGTAGACCAGTTGAAGCTCCAATATTAGCACGGCATAGTCGCTGGGCACTTAGAGAACAAGATATCTGACAACAGGCATGTATCGATGCAATTGAAGCCGCTGGCTGCAGGCAACATTATTATCCTGCCCCTGCCATGGACACGTCTGCATGGTATTCTGGAACAAGTTGGTGTACCTAGCGGAAACACAGTTGGACCAAGCCATGCGTATCCTGACAACGAAGAATGCTGGGAATACCTGGGTGGGACTGGCCGTTATCGTCTCCATTTGTCCTTACCCGCTGGATTCGACCAGCAGACAATCATAGGGACACCACTAGCTAAGTTAAGCAACCGAGTCAACTGTGTCTGCCCAGTTTCCCTACAATATCTTATGTTGATATACACTAACTAGCTACTAAAGGAATATGACCAACATCAACAAAACGTCTAGCTGAACTTACTGACCATTTAATATAGTTCCACTCACACTAGAGACCCAACTGTCACTCTGCTTAGAGAACTTACAACAAGCGAAGGTAATCAGGGAAATGTCTTACTCGGGTTCCACTATAATAGCTACGGATTGAGACTGTTAAAGATGGAAATCCTTAGCAAGCACAAAAACAATAGCTCGAACTGAACTAGATTGGCAAAATTTGCATCAAGAGAAATGCAAGCTCGCTAACATAACTTCGCAGAGAAAAGCAACAAACACAAGAAAGAAAACATCACACTATTCCGATAACTATCTGTCCAAGCTTTCTCAGCAGCGTTGCCGTGCCATCTGTAACATTGCGTCCACGTGGTTATGCGACCGCATCGCTGCCTCTAGAAGACCTGCTTAGCCAAGATAAGTCAGATAAACACCAATTCAACAAACTAACCTGCCTGACTTAGACTAGTAGCTAACACAGTACAAACTCTCGCTCTATGAAATAAACTACATGTGCCCAGATCTTTCCTCACCAGTCTTACATCGTCACAGAACGGAGCAAACATGTTCGAACGCTGATGGTGTTGGTCATGGTGTGTCTTTTTACGAAGCTTCTTTTATCTTCCATTTACGCACATAACCTGAACTTGTGATTCTCATTAAGTCCAAACGCTTGATGACTATGATTTTATCACGACGACAACCGATCAGAGAGCATCACCACATTTTGAAACACAATCTACTACGCCACGTTCCAGAAACAAACCTGACAACGAATCGTGGGAATCTAACAATTCAGACGTATGGAACTAGACTCACCCTCTCTTTCACCTTTCGTATATTTAAGTGTGGCATCGAGATGTAGTTAGCAGCATTACGACAACGTAAACAACACTATCGAATTACCCATTGAAATGTAAGCACGAAGTCACGAACCAAAGTGGGAAGTGATGAAACATCTGTTTCAAATTACTGGCGGTTATGAGCGTCCGTTGACCCATCGTAGGCTTGTGCGATGCCGGCCAGCCAGACGCCACCATCGCCGGCTCCACCGGCGTTTGCCGGGTGTTGGTCCCACACACCTCACCAATCCGTTAGCACTTGTCAAAACCTCAATGGAAGGCCACCATGCGGTGCCTTGTAAGATTTTTTGATTTAAATCCGTTTCCGCCCGTGTCATTACTGGCGGTGGAAGGTAGCTGGCGTCGAGAGGATTATCGCGGGCGGACACTTGAGTGACTCCCTGTCCATAACAATAGCAGGTATCTGCCGCCTCGCTACCAGAGGATAATCACCGGTGAACGCTTGAGTGAGGAGGGGGCTCCCTGTCCGGTACGATGCAGCAGTAATCCCGTCATGAGCCGGGTGGGGTTTGAATAATTGCGACCGTTATTTCCACACGATGCTTGTCTGACAGCTTAGACGGCCCTCTCTACACTGAGTTCCCCACCTCCATTCCCAATTGGTACTGATGTCCTATCATGTGCGGGGATCGCGATCGGCGAAGTTTGGCGGTGCTGGACGGACAGGCACGAAGATGTCCACGGAGCTGGACCAGAGCAGCCCACCGAACTGGGCATGAGCAGCCCACGGAGCTAAGCATGAGCTGTCCATGGAACTTGGCCCGAGCTGTCCACGAAACTAGGCCCTAGCTGCCCAAGGAGCTTCCCACGAAGTCGTTTGCTATTATTCGCAGCCGTGAGCGACTAATACGTTTTAGATGTGCGCTGTTTTTGTTATGCATTGAATCTCACCTAAACATACACCATGCCGTTCTCACATACAATGTCGTTGTTTTGGCTGTGGTATTGCTCGTTATGTTCCTTCCATTTCTTACAACCGTTTTTTGTTCATCTCAGTTAAATACATTTGCACTGATACACGTGATACACAAATGAGCCGCATGTAGGACAAAAGCGTTGCTATCGCAGCACCTGAGTTCCTGTAGATGTCGAGCAAGCCATGGGCCAGTACGAAGCTACTTTTTTTTCACGGTTGGCAGCCCCTCCAGCCCCGGGAGGGAGACTCTTGCCCTTACGTTCTCGGATCCTCCGCAAAAATCGCCATACCCAGACCTCCAGGAATAGTGGGAATGACGATAAAGGCGTGCCCGAATATAGAGGTCATTTGAGCCGCCTATGAAGCGAATGGGTATTGCAAGCAAATGTAAGGCATGTGCACATTTGCGTCAATCCTGTCAGATCATGCTTACTTTAGAAGAATCTTCGACTTCAACTATAATATGGAAATATGCAACACATATAGGTAATCAAAATCAGAAGAAAAAAGAAGAAAAAATCATATTGTATGTTTTATTGCATCCCTAAATATATGCAAACCCTGAAAGTTAAGATATCTGTTTGCGTTAAAATTTATGTTCACTGCCGCGCGCAGTTCTTTCACCACCCGCGAAAACCCTGAGGGTGGGGGCGGTTGAAGACCCCTGCCGAGACGGCGCAGGTTAACAGATATATCATGATGTCAGTCCGTGTTGTTTGTTATTTTGTTCTTTATTTAATTTTGTTGTTCTTGCGTTATTTTGTTCAAAGAGCTGCGCAAGAAGCACTCGAGCTGCTCATTTATGCTCATTTATTTATTTCACCAAGCGAGCTGAGATGAGATGTTCAATATTGGCTACCTAAAGAAAACGAGTCAGTAGCTGTCCATAACGTGCGGTTTCGCCGACATCGAATTGTCGTGTCCCAGGTTTTGACGTCACAGCTCCGATATCCGACACCAAGCTGTTCAAGATTGATCAGGTCGGCGATTGAGGCCCATCAGCTAAGCCAAGCGGCGGAGTGTCAACTTGCATCACGAATTACATCTCATCCTGAGCGTGGAGCTCAGCAGATGTTGATCAGTTCATGTTCTTTCCAGTGCGAAACACCAGACGGCGATCGCAGAGGCAATATGTGCGAGCCTATGTGCGAAATCATATTAATGCAGAACTCCTACGCGACGGAAGTACAAACTCAAGTACAGGAACGCTAAGGATGACCAGGCAAGATAAGCATTTGAAATCACTAGGTGATACTGGTATGCGGCTTTCCCGACATATCGCACAACATGCTACCTAAATGCTGACATAAAAAATATCTGTCCCGAGATCAGAAGCTAAGAAATAATGTGTTGGCCGAATTTGCAACATGTCCTATTAATCCACACTTGGCAGAATTAAGGTTTACGCGAGGAACAAATAACAGAGAACGTGTGCGGGTCTGTCTTGCCGGAACAAGTAGGTAGAAGTAAGGAGAAAGGTGAAATGCGGAAGTGCCGGCCAGGAGCATCACAAGCTTTAGCTAGAGACGTGGGAGAGCAGCTGGTGTGAACATTCAGCCAGAGTATAAATGTGTGTTCCACACAACCGTCCCGCACTGTGTGGGTTTTAGCCGTGCCAATCCAGATCACACTGCAGGGTTCTAAATTTGATTTGACATTTGCACAATAGGCTGAAATTAGAGCCCGCGTTTATTTGAATCGCTTCAACGGCACGACTGGAAGGGCCTAATCAACAATGCACGTGCTCCATTTGTGCACCTATGTGTTGCACATCAGAGGAAAAAGTGACCTTCGAATCTAATGTAAATGACGCCCAGATCTTTGGTGGAACAAACTGCTTCCAGCTCTTATTTTCGCATGACGATTTTGGTTTGGAGACGGGTGCGCACCTAAATGTTGTGGTTATTGATTTGCACTTTGTCGGATGGAATGCTTAATGTTAATGTTAAAACTTTAATGCCAAAAATTTAGGGAAATTGTATTGCGAAACCAATTTAAATATAAAAAATGAAACATGTATATTTATAAATCAACATCATGATCAGCTTAAATTAAAAGGCAAAAATTTAAACGTTACACTTTTTAAACAATCAACATTTCAACATTTAATGATAAATGCAAATGTTCAACCTCAACTGACGGACCAGTATCTCTGTAGGTTCAGGTCGTCTTTGAGCATTAGCTGGTCAGCCGGACGTCGACTCCGCATAATAATTTTAACATCGTCAGCATGCAGAAGGGTTGACAACAAGTGGAAAGTAGCTAGAGCTCCTGCAATTTGAAAAAAGGGTTTCCATACTTCGTAACTAATAAAACGCAACTAATAAAATATATAAATAAAAACAATGCTCACTCGGGTATGCTAGTCATTAACAATTTCCAATCAGAGGTTCCAACAACGTGCCTTTCACTGACACTTTCAACCACGGACGAATAGTTCTGCTCCACTTGTGTCCGTCTGATATACGTCCGATATGGCTTTCATCCGTGATGATAAATAAACCCCTAAGTTCAACACAAATGACCGCATCGGACCAAAGCCGAGCTACACTGAGCATGGGCTACACATGATGTGATAGGACATCGTAAACGACGTGCTAGGATCTTCACCAAAAGCGACAGCAGTGAAACACAGCGGCAGGGAGAGACGTTCTTTTTGTGGCACTTTATAACTGTTGGAAAGATCTTGGCCTTCTTCCAGAGGTGTAGAAAATAGCTGATTGGTCGGAGACTGATTGGTCGCTTCTGTCACCAGAATCGTGAACCCGCTTCCCTGGCACATTCTCGACTGATGCACGCATTAATGTCGCCTGGCCCGCATTCTTTGTGTGTTGGAATCTACTCCAATGTACTGTGCCCTTTTCACTGCGTCGGACACAGAGCATTTGTGTCCGGCAGACACGCAGACACGGTGATGGTGTGTAGGAAACTAATGTCATACACCCGGGCTGTGGGTGCATATGTACGTCAGGGTCGACACATACGCAGACACGATGACGGTGTGTAGGAAACTAATGTCATACACCCAGGCTGTGGGTGCATATGTACGTCAGGGTCGACACATACGCAGACACGATGACGGTGTGTAGGAAACCAATGTCATACACCCGGGCTGTGAGTGCCTATGCACGTTAGGGTCGGAACATACGCAGACACGGTGACGGTGTGAAGGAAACTAATGTCATACACCCGGGCTGTGGGTACATATGCACGTCAGGGTTGGTGAACGTACCAGAGGACGCGCAACTCAGGACTGTCGTACGGTCCAAATCACGAGACACGAGCTCCCTAGTTCAGTTCCCAAGATCTTGTGGGAAAGTGAACATTTTGGTGACACATCTTAGCCAGTACCACTATTGCTTCCAGTCTGTCTTCAAGTCATCCTTGGGCTTAAGCAGATCATCATAATACTTTATACTGGGAATGGATTTCAAAGCGGCTCTTTAAGTTGAAAAAATCCATGCAACTCTTCGGTATGGGATCTGGCCTCATCCGTTGAAATGCAGCGTCCATGGGACGGGGACCCAGCTGTCGAACCAGGGCGGCAGTCTGTGTCGGATGGTGACCGTGGGAACATGAACTGCGATAGCGGACTCGAGCATTGCATAGAGTATGTCAGCGGACTGGTTTCCAACTGACTACATGTAACAGAGCACCGGAAAATTACCTTTGCCAGTCATGATTATATTTCCAGAGGCCTATGGGGGCACTGGAGGAACAAAACCACGACCACTTATACTTCCCACAATTTTTAACCATGTATGCACTCTTAGGAGTAACTCATATAATGTCAAACATTCTGAGCGGCATTTCATGCATATGTAATGCCTAGATAGGTCGTCGTGTCATTCTGGAATATGACGCAGAGGGAATTTAGCGGAATATTTGGATGAATTACGATATCATATGGCAAAATGGGTGTTCTATGCACGGTGAAGGGGTCCGGTGAAGGAGACCGAAGAAGGGAACCGGAGAAAGGGTCCGGAGAAAGGGACCGGAGAAAGGGATCGGAGAAGTAGACCGGAATAGGGGACCGGGGAAGGGGACCGGGGAAGGGGACCTGGGAAGGGGACGGGGGAAGGGGACCGGGGAAGGGGACCGGGGAAGGGGACCGGGGAAGGGGACCGGGGAAGGGGACCGGGGAAGGGGACCGGGGAAGGGGACCGGGGAAGGGGACCGGGGAAGGGGACCGGGGAAGGGGACCGGGGAAGGGGACCGGGGAAGGGGACCGGGGAAGGGGACCGGGGAAGGGGACCGGGGAAGGGGACCGGGGAAGGGGACCGGGGAAGGGGACCGGGGAAGGGGACCGGGGGACCGGGGAAGGGGACCGGGGAAGGGGACCGGGGAAGGGGACCGGGGAAGGGGACCGGGGAAGGGGACCGGGGAAGGGGACCGGGGAAGGGGACCGGGGAAGGGGACCGGGGAAGGGGACCGGGGAAGGGGACCGGGGAAGGGGACCGGGGAAGGGGACCGGGGAAGGGGACCGGGAAGGGGACCGGGGAAGGGGACCGGGGAAGGGGACCGGGGAAGGGGACCGGGGAAGGGGACCGGGGAAGGGGACCGGGGAAGGGGACCGGGGAAGGGGGGGAAGGGGACCGGGGAAGGGGACCGGGGAAGGGGACCGGGGAAGGGGACCGGGGAAGGGGACCGGGGAAGGGGACCGGGGAAGGGGACCGGGGAAGGGGACCGGGGAAGGGGACGGGGGAAGGGGACCGGGGAAGGGGACCGGGGAAGGGGACCGGGGAAGGGGACCGGGGAAGGGGACCGGGGAAGGGGACCGGGGAAGGGGACCGGGGAAGGGGACCGGGGGGGACCGGGGAAGGGGACCGGGGAAGGGGACCGGGGAAGGGGACCGGGGAAGGGGACCGGGGAAGGGGACCGGGGAAGGGGACCGGGGAAGGGGACCGGGGAAGGGGACCGGGGAAGGGGACCGGGGAAGGGGACCGGGGAAGGGGACCGGGGAAGGGGACCGGGGGGACCGGGGAAGGGGACCGGGGAAGGGGACCGGGGAAGGGGACCGGGGAAGGGGACCGGGGAAGGGGACCGGGGGGGACCGGGGAAGGGGACCGGGGAAGGGGACCGGGGAAGGGACCGGGGGGACGGGGAGGGGGGAAGGGGACCGGGGAAGGGGACCGGGGAAGGGGACCGGGAAGGGGGGGAAGGGGACCGGGGAAGGGGACCGGGGAAGGGGACCGGGGAAGGGGACCGGGGAAGGGGACCGGGGAAGGGGACCGGGGAAGGGGACCGGGGAAGGGGACCGGGGAAGGGGACCGGGGAAGGGGACCGGGGAAGGGGACCGGGGAAGGGGACCGGGGAAGGGGACCGGGGAAGGGGACCGGGGAAGGGGACCGGGGAAGGGGACCGGGGAAGGGGACCGGGGAAGGGGACCGGGGAAGGGGACCGGCGGAATCCGCCCCCTCCATGCGCGTAAGTTTGAGAGGCCCTCCAGGGCGCGTGTTAAGTAACACACATACATGCATAATACAGTCAGACATTTCTGCGAAATATCACACATACATGTACAACACACACATAGATTCATTGTAAATAACACGTATGTACTTAGATATTCATGCTAAGCAACAATTTTATGTACGTCGAACAAACTCAAAGATTACTACTAAATAACACGTAGACATGCAGAGCACACTGAAATATTCCCGCGAAATAATACGCGTACATATATAACACACTCACAGATCCCTATTGACCGACGCCGTCTTTTCGGTCAAATCTTCACACCCAGTCTCGTGGGTGGTGCGGTTGAAGACCCCCTCTAAAATCCAAACTAAGCATCGCACGAAAACGAAAGAGGTGTCATCGGAAAGCGCTCGAAGAGTAGGGTTCGGGTCCACCCCCAAAACAATTTTCTCCGAAAAGTGATATCACCAGGGTGGCTGGAATATCACGACTTTTCACGACTTACATTATGTTTTTGACTCTGGGGACATCATTTTGGGGAATATATGAAAAAACGAAATTTATTTGGAACGAGAAAAGGACACCGAAATCGACCAGTCCTATCAATTTTTTTACCCCGAATTTTTTTTGGAAATTTCAAAATTTTCAGATTTCAGGTTTCCTTTAATTTTCCTCCTATAATGGGTAGAGCGGACCAAGAAACGTTGTTGAAAGTCAACTTTCACTAATAAAAAATGCTTACTTTAGCCAGAATCCTGTATTTGATCTGCAATTTGGCAAGTACGCAAAATTTACATGGAGTCAGAAACGAAGAAAATGAAAAATACCACTGGTACGTTTTGTTCCATCCGTAAAGATAAGCAAACGCTGAAAGTTTCCTTAAAATATCTGTAATAAAATGTCTGTTAAAGCGTGACGACTGGTTGAACGTTTTTGTAGGTGACCTCACTTGACTTTGACTAACTCGTAGACCCTAGATGACCTGACCTAAAAATTTTGAATCAGCATGTCAAATTGATGTGGTAAAGGGTATGCCAAATTTGGGCGCGCTCCCGCGCGCCGTTCGTCCGCTATCCGCGAAAAACCTGAAGGGAGGGGGCGGCTGAAGACCCTCATCCCGAGATGATACGGGTTCAATATCACTCATACACATTGATGTAGCAACGGTTTCGAAATTCGGGGTGACAAGCCAGAGACCTGGTAAGCTAAGACATGATGGATGAGTAGCCCCCCCACCCGCAAATAAAAACCGCAGCACTTCAGCCCCTTTTTTAATGCCTTGTTTTCTGATTTTCCATCGTTAAAAAACAATACTTCTTCGGACAAAAATTCCGCCAAATTAGCATGTTTCACTCACTGCCTATGAACATCTAGCTTCATGTCGAATGTGTTAGGACATAACTCATGACACCATAGAGCCATGCTGTAAGCATGCTCAACGTTGCCCTCTTGTAGCATGTAAAGCATCAAATATTGAACGAAAGTATTTTCGTAGCAAGTATGGCATATTGCTCTCCTTGCCTACCTTTCCCATGTGTTCCTGTTTCACGGGTATACATTTCGATGCAATGGCAATTAGGGCAGATAAAGGGTGTAGCACTGAAGGCATGCAACCCCTGGTAGAAGTTGGCGTCCCTCGGACCGGGAAGAAGCGCCTCTAGGAAAAGGTTTCATACAGTGCATATGCTCCAGTTTTTCAGACAGAAACGCACCTGTTCAGAAAAAAAGGCATCCCTTGAAAGGAAAGGAGCCCTTTCGGGACGGGCCAAGTGCAACCCGCCCCCTGGAATTTTGCAGCAAGGGGCTCCCCTCGAGACGCTTTCGCAGTGGCGCCGCTCCCAAAAACTGGTGCGCCCCAAACACGTGCCACCATGACGGTCCCTGGATCCACCCCTGATTACAGCATTGCCCTCTCGTGGTTATGAACTCCGGCTGGTTATAAAATGGTACGCATTGACGTGTGGCTTCTTTCCAAAATTTGACAACTTCCGTTGAACGGAAAATCGAAGACATAGCAACGAGGTGAGAGGACTTTGAGCAATTTAGGCTAACCTTCAATCTTGTTATTCGACATTCACATGTTCCGGTTTAAAATGTTACTCGAGGTTCACCACGGACTATTGCTTCATACCAAATGTGGGAAGGTAAAGGCGACGAATAAATACGAGGCGACCAAAGATATCAGTTTGACCTTGGAAATTACCTCGATGTTATCACATAGTCCTTCCCAAGTCATGTCAATTGACACCCAATTGGTACAAATTGAACACTTGGCAAGGAATAGCGAGAACCTCGAGGCATTCTAGCTATACTTTAACCTTAATATTTGACCTTGATATATCTCGGTTTCAAAATCTTACACGTGGGTCTGAATTAACCGCCAGCCCCAGAGGCGATCCGGTCTCTGTTCCGCCGGCGGTAGGATATCTCACGGCGCTCCACCCGTGCGACGGTGGCTAGGGAGCCGGAGCCACCGCCTTTCCACCTCAACATGTCACGTAGAGCCTTCTAATTCCGCGCGGCATCAGCCTGGAATTTACTGCTGGCGGTCACTTACGCTTCTCGGCAACGAGTGGAGTTCGTGGCGATGCTCAACGTCTTTTAAATTGACTGTAGGTATTTCGGTGTTTTCTCTACGTACTGCTGTTTTACGGCTTCCATTTTTCCCCATGTTTGTGATGTGTATTCAATTGTAATCTGACTGGAAGCAAATATAAATCCATCTGATGGAATCGGTTTGTTTCATAATATCACGGTCATTCATCCGTGAAGCCTCACATCATACACATCATGCTTGTTTTTGTTTATTTTCTGTCGGCCACACATCATCAGTTAGGCATAACGCAGATGTTTCACATCCCTTTCCATACACGTAAAAAGCTAAGATCATCAACTGCCTGAGGTGTTCCGATGTAAAAGTTTGTACTACCCTCACCAGGCATGTATGATATTGGCACGTGGGAAAGACACGATCATAAACCCGCATGTGGACCAATCACCTGCACGACACAATAATGCTGGCATGCGGGAAAGACACGAGTATAGACAATGAGATGCATAATCACCTGAAAGACACAATGACAATGGCACGTGTGGGAAAGACACGATTACAAACGCGTAGGCGTACCACCACCGGCATGGTACAGCACAATCCACATGTCCAGTAATGGACACCGTCGCGGTAAAAAGCTTACGCTAGCGGTCGGCTGCCTCCCCACTGCAGATAATCTCAAACAATCCCGGCAGACGAAGGTCTGAGACAACCACAGGCAGCTGGAATTATCGCAGACGTTACAACACACATCTCGCAATGTGCAGGTACAAGCTGATCGCAGGTACACCTGGAGCAGGCAGCCGGCCGGCCGAGTTACAGCCAGCCCGAGATCGAGTCACAGCACGCATGTTACAAAACGAACATCTACATTGCGCGTACGCAGTAAAGCTAGAATAACAAACGCCTCGACGAAAACGTCACAGCGACACTGCATTTGGCATACAGTATTGCATGTATAAGCATCACGGTACCTGAGCATAAAATGGTTTGTATATTGTACAAGGTGACCGTGCCCAACCGGCAGACATGCCCCATATATTGGCGCACCTGTTGCGCGCCAACAGTGGCGTCAGCCCACCATCGACCAGCGCACGAGCTGGGAGAGCGCCTCCCACACCGATCACTTGGCCGGCGCTCCAACGTCGCCGTCGTCGTCGGCGTCGACCTTCGCCAGATAGTCCACCTCGCCGTCCACATCTTCGGCGTGGATCTCGGGCCACTCGCCCAGCCACGCACCCATGTCCTGCATTAGCGGCAATCCCCATCCGCCGTGCTGCTGCTGCTGCGGCATCCACTCTCGCTGGCCGCGCTGGACGCCGGTCGGAGGCTGACGCGCCACGCCGCGGCCGGTCGGCTGTCCGGCAGCCAGCGGCAGGAGCCGGCGGTCGAGTGACGGCACCGGCACGTACCAGCCGCCGGCGAAGTGTGTAAAATATCGGCCCAGCTCTCGGTGCATGATGGGCCGCGGGAGTGTGGTCCGCTCCAGCTCCTCTGTGGACGTTTGCTTTGTTTATCGGGTGGCTCATGGCTTCATGCACAATCACGGCTCATGGCGCCTACATGCAGTTAACATTACTGAGGCTGTCCATAGCATCTCCATTGCCATTGAAAGAAACAACGAAAAATACCGTTCTTAATTTGCTCCTTACTGTAGATACAGGAGCCACAAGTCATTTCACATGACCAGTTTTCATCGTGAACGTGAACATGCTATACTTTTTTTTCGCACTCGTTGATCTATATTTTTTTCCACACAGGTTCATTAGAAACACCTTCAGAGCACGAGACAATGTCGCAGCACTCACCTTCAGCGACGTAATCGAAACCGTGCCCGTCCCGCAGAATTCTGTAGAACGGCTGTTCCATGCCAGAAAGTAAGCGGTTGGGGCTGGTGGCCCAATCCTGAGGACAGCAGCGACGATTGAGAAACATGGCTCACAAGCGGGTCGCTTATTGCATCGTTGAACTATGTAATACGCCACGGCAACATATCGCCACCGCACAGCAGTGTCCCAAAATTACTTCACCATTAACTGCGTGGATGAAGAAAGAAGTTGCTTGGGAATAATGACAAATTGGAAGAAAATGAAGGATCGCCACTTAAGGACTAAAAAAGCGGAATGCCTTTCACTTCAGTCACATGCATTTTACATTACTTAGCAGTCGTGTGTATGACTGCCCACACATGTGGCAAAATGATCAAAACCTAAGACAAGGATGAAATAGCACTATTCCACTGTCAATTTCGAGACAACGTGGTCAATTATTTTACACTGCCACAAAGAACCTCAATTCCTCTGCACAAAACACCCTGATCCCGAATAAACGTCCCAGCAGAGGGCACATCGACATCTGCCCCCTACACAGAACCCCAACACCTCTGCACACAACACCGTGATCCCGACTGTGCATCCTAGCTCAGGACACAACTCGCCTCGGTACAACCTCAATTCCTCTGCGAACAAGATCGCCATATCTTACCCCAGGGAATTTGTAGAAGGGATCACAGGCGAACACCACGCCCAGGGCGGAAGCACGGAACACCACCACGTCGCCGATGTCGAAATGTTGCAGCGGCGCGTCTTCGACCGGCAATACTCCGCGCACGGGGTCGGTCTGGAACACAGAACGGGTGCCGTGAGACCGGCCGCATGATGCGCGGACAGTCACCGGCTGACACCGGGTGGTGGGATATCACGTGAGGGTACCGAGAGGTCCGCTCCAAATCATCCGCGGACGGTCACCGGCTGAAGGGATCACGTGACGGTCGAGAGGTCGCTCCAATATCCGCGGACGTCACCGGTGCCCGGGTGGTACGAGAGGTCCGCTCCAATCATCCGCGGTCACCGGGTGAACCGGGTGGTGGGATATCACGTGACGGTACCGAGAGGTCCGCTCCAAATCATCGCGGACGGTCACCGGTGGAATCACGTGACGGTACCGAGAGGTCCGCTCCAAATCATCCGCGGACGGTCACCGGTGACACCGGGTGGTGGGATATCACGTGACGGTACCGAGAGGTCCGCTCCAAATCATCCGCGGACGGTCACCGGTCGTGACACCGGGTGGTGGGATATCACGTGACGGTACCGAGAGGTCCGCTCCAAATCATCCGCGGACGGTCACCGGCTGACACCGGGTGGTGGGATATCACGTGAGGGTATCGAGAGGATCGCTCCCAATTATTCCTGGACGGTCACCCGCCGCTTAATGGTACACTCAGCAGCTGAGGCCATATGGCGTCGCCTGCCTCTCACCCTGGCAAGAAGGGCGGGTACCGCGGGCAGTGAAACCACGTACCTCTGGTGTGCCAGACGCTCAGCCTAACCACTGTGCTACCGACGTCCCCCAAAAAGGCATGGCATACAGATGTTTTCTTGATGAACATTGCACAAAATAAGTGGAATTGTATATGTACATGCCTACACAGACACATATATATATATATATATATATATATATATATATATATATATATATATATATATATATATATATATATATATATATATATATATATATATATATATATATACATATATCCACATAGTATGCATTTAATTCACTGGATACAAAATAGTAATAAAGTACATGTAAAAAACGAAGCATGACGTGTACAAATCGTGAAAAATATACATAGGAAATACGTCCCATACTTAATTCCCACATTTATTTCACAGTTTTCATTCATTAATCAGACGTTTCCAAATACCTCAGAACCACACCTTTTTCCAAGAGAAATGCTGCAGCAATGGTGAGACGTTCTACTGACATCATACCAGCTGTTTTGGTGGGATGCACAGTAGGTAGCGCGACCTTCACCACGACAACATGGTGCCGAGTGGGCAGCACAGTTTTCAGGACCACACCATGGTGCCACACGATACCGAACAGATAGCACGGCCTTCAGCACCACGGTGCCACACGATACGGAACAGATAGCACGGCCTTCAGCACCACGGTGCCACACGATACGGAACAGATAGCACGGCCTTCAGCATCACGGTGCCACACGATACGGAACAGATAGCACGGCCTTCAGCACCACGGTGCCACACGATACCCAACAGATAGCACGGCCTTCAGCACCACGGTGCCACACGATACGGAACAGATAGCACGGCCTTCAGCACCACGGTGCCACACGATACCCAAAACATAGCACGGCCTTCAGCACCACGGTGCCACACGATACGGAACAGATAGCACGGCCTTCAGCACCACGGTGCCACACGATACGGAACAGATAGCACGGCCTTCACCACCACGGCCCGTCCACGGACACCTTATCAGCTCACCCCCATACCTGGTCGGAGCCATCGGGCGCAACAGACGCCAGTATGGCCTTGAACCTGTTGTCCAGGTCTTCGAGAGACGACTGCACATCCTGTAGGACCTCAGCAGGTGGGTCCGGACCCTGGTCCGCGAGGAATCTCTGGGGAGAAAAAAAAACAGTTGAAGACATATCCATGAACGCTCCTGTTAACAAATGGCGTCACACAACACACCATGCAGGAACAAATCACCCTAACGCCAGTGGTATATAATGACAATGTCGCAAGGAATGGACTGCTTGACGGAGGCGATTCCAGGCATTTGTTGCGAAGATCAAAGTCAAAATAATGTTTTCTGATGCTCTATCTCCAGACAAAGACCACGAATTTTCGGCATGACACCACAGCGGGCATAAGCATCTGCATGTCCCAAAATGTGCTCCATTCCTTTTCTCAACGTTGTATCTCCATCTACAAACAACCTTGGCCACGCAAAACCTGTCCGTTTTTTCGCTTGCTATTCGGGCTTCCGGGTGCTTCTGCCAGTTATCATTCGCGCTCAAACATCGGGCCGTGAGCTGGTACAGACCTGCAGCAGGCGGCGGGTGTACATGGGCCGTGAGCTGGTACAGACCTGTAGCAGGCGGCGGGTGTACATGGGCCGTGAGCTGGTACAGACCTGCAGCAGGCGGCGGGTGTACATGGGCCGTGAGCTGGTACAGACCTGAGGGGGGGGGGGTTTGAGAGGGGGTGACATGGGCCGTGAGCTGGTACAGACCTGCAGCAGGCGGCGGGTGTACATGGGCCGTGAGCTGGTACAGACCTGTAGCAGGCGGCGGGTGTACATGGGCCGTGAGCTGGTACAGACCTGCAGCAGGCGGCGGGTGTACATGGGCCGTGAGCTGGTACAGACCTGTAGCAGGCGGCGGGTGTACATGGGCCGTGAGCTGGTACAGACCTGTAGCAGGCGGCGGGTGTACATGGGCCGTGAGCTGGTACAGACCTGCAGCAGGCGGCGGGCATACATGGGCCGTGAGCTGGTACAGACCTGTAGCAGGCGGCGGGTGTACATGGGCCGCAGATGGGCAGTCAGCCCGTACACGCCGTCCAGCACGAGCACGTCCAGCTGACAGTTGTTGTCGGTCCAGTGGGAGAGCGCTCGGACGGCGCGCAGGTCGGCCAGGCCCAACGTGCCGGAGACGCCACTGGTCACCAGGTATCCCAGTCTGTACACCATCTCGCGCAGCAGCTGCCAGCAGAGGTCACCAAGGTCATAGAAGTCACACCGCCACGGTCACTGGCCACACTGCCGCCCTTCTCGAGCTGGCTGCGATTCTCTTCATGGAATGGTCAGAGGTGGACAGTACTGTAACTTTGGAACACGGGATTTGAAGGATAATGTGCCGGTGGTCAGATTCGGAGAGATGCCTCAACAATATAACACAAATATATTGATGTTACAACTACACAAAGATGGAAAAACTTCTGTATTTACAGACTTCGGCGACATCAACTTTGATTTCATAATCTAGAAATAATGGAACGACAAAAACAAATAAACCTGCAAAACTATGCATGTGTATTCATTGGAAGCCACGTCTTGAGAACACTTGCATACACGTCTCATTTTTACGAACAAGCAACAAGCTGGAAACATTTCATCATCAAATGAAATCAAATCAACTTCAACCTTCCAGCACGACAGAAGAAGATAACAAGTTCCTGGTCATACTGGCAATGCAGCAGCGATCGTCCGCCGTCGAGCCCACAATGGCTCGACGGGGAGGCGAGCGCCGCGCGCCAGCACGGCCCACGCCCGCAGTACGCACCTCGTCGGCTTCGACGGGACGCAGGAGGTCGGGTTCCAGGCTCAGCTGGCGGGCACCCTCGGCCAGTGTCATCCGTTGCCCGCCCCGCAGCACGTCGACCAGTGTGATCTCGTCACTGTGGCTGTACAACACACGACGGCCGTCAGTGTATACAGACATGTAGACAGACAGACAGACAGACAGACAGACAAGCACGGCCATCCCGACGGTCTGGCTGTCCCTCATACACGAGACACCAGCGTTAAGATGATTTCCTGTTAGGTGTATGATGTCGAAATCGCTATGGAAATAATGCTGCTTAAAATATTTAAATCCCTGAAGCCCAGTTTTGGGATAGTTGTATAGAACCATAGAACTATCCATGTTGCGTGCATTGAGAGGTACCTATTTTGGAGATTGTGATAGCAATGACAGCGATGCAAACACCTATGCTATGAACTGGCATTGTAGAACACGGCACAGTATAGGCAATCCCTTTGTGCGTTCTATGTGCGGCTCCCCCAAGAGGCTAGAGCAGGCACATTCCTCAGCGGGTGATAGCTTGCTCAAAGGTGGATACGACGGCCGGCTGAACATCACTTGGCCACTCACCTGGTGTAGAAGCCAACCAATGGCTCTGTGAATGGCTGCACGTAGTACAATTTGACGCCCAGCATTCCCGCCACTGACACGTACATGCACTTGAAGCTGGTCGGCCTCGGAACGTTCGATATGTAGAAGTGCCCATGGGGCCCCATCAGCTAGAACCAGACAAGATTGGGTTAGGTTAGGTTACCTGGAGCCACAGTCACATCACTGCAGAATGACTTGACATGTACTAATGGAGCTGCAGTCGCATCACTGCGAGATTATATGACATTATATGTTTTTGAACAATTTCGGAGTTATTTTTCGGTATATTCGACTGCCTGGTGGACCATGCCGAGGCGCCACGGCTCTCGAATGCTGAGTCATCGCCAACATCACCGAAACCCTCTAGTCTCGCCGCAAGCTTCTCACGCCGACCGGCCGTGGCCGGACTCGACAATCCCGCAGCTCGTGATATTCAAACACACCATGCGCGATGAAGAGCAAAACAAGTCACACCGACTGGCCTATCGCTACCCTGTCGCGGATTTCAGCCTAGGGAAAAGAGGCGACGGCGCACTCCACACCAACGACCTCCCAACCCGAATACCGAATGTCCCACCGCGACTTACCTGGATGTAAAGAGACCAGTCTGCGCTGCCCAGCTCCGGACCGGACTTCAGCAGCAGCAGCCGCTCGTACATCACTTGGTTGATCATGTCCAGCAACAGCAGCGTGTCGGTGTCGTTCCACAGGGCGACGCCCAGCGGCGGCCACTGGCACTGGCTGCGAGTCCAGGCGGACACCGGGTGGTCCGGGTGGCGCGCCTGCATCTGCTCCAGCACCAACTTGCTCAGCTTGCGGTACAGGCTGCCGAACGGTGCGGCACGTGTAAACGCAGGCAGGCAACACCACCGCAGTGACGTCACACTGGATGACGTCACGCCCGATGACCAGCAACCTCACATTGAGACACTAGCCAGGAAGCGACCAGAATAGCATGACAATATTAAACAAAGCACAAACTCTAGACAGCTCCAGCTCCGAAGGAGAGCCAATCTTTCTTTTCGACGCATTCAACAAACAGGCCACATAGGGGGCCTGCCAAAGGGATGTGGGCAAATCTCTCACACCAATTGGTAGAAGGGTGGACTTGGTAATCCTGCCGGCCGTGGGTTTCGAACCCACGATCTTACAATATAAGGACAACGCCCTACCGACTAAGCCACCGCCACCCCTGCAGCTCTGAAGATTATCAAGGGTTTACCATGCCCTCGAAGTTATGCACCCAAGGTTTTGGAGACTCCCGGTCAACACTGATGAATACCAGCTGATAACGGATAGACTTGGTTCGACAAAACCACATCTTGCATGCAAAGGTGGAAAATCACCCACATATGGTATTGCAAAATTGCAAGTTTTTTTCCGCCACTACTTCACCTACTGCCAACTAACCAGGACACCTACTGCACACACCACCAACTCACCAAGACACAGACAGACACACAGACATCACTCTCCTGAGTATGTAAGGGACACCCGGGTGGGGCCGTCGCGTCCCCTTATGTTTTGGATGTAGGCTTGGGTTTGGAAGGATCGGGTGTGGTTGTTGAGGATTGAGGGTGCGAGGTTGTTGGATAACGGAGTGTTGATGAGTTAGATGGCAAAAATATTTGCTTCAAGGGCTGCCTGGTCCGCTGGGCCACAGACCACCCCCTTGTGTCGTTTTTACCATCAGAGGTCGAAACTGCAGTACTAGTGTAACTCATAGTTGCCGTACTTCTCTCTTCATTACCTGAGGCCTGTGTCGTCACCATTTTTGGAGAACGTGCCTTCTCTAATGTCATACATTCAATTCCAAAAGCACGCATCAAGGCACTAAGCTGGGTAATGAGGTGAGAAGCAGTCATGTATGCATCTGAATTCATCTGAATGTGTTGCGACGTAGTAGAATTAAGTCTTCCCTCTCCTGCATCAGATGCCCTTCGGTGAACTCTCTCATAGAGCTCACGAGCTTCCCGGAATATATTTTTTGGGAACGTTTTGTTAAAACTATCCCTTTCTCCTTCAGAAAAATTGGGACGAAACGGTCATAGGCTGCATGAGGTCTTTTGCCGGGACCGCAGTTGGAGCATTTCGCGCCCATAGCTTTGACACTTTTCCTCTGTTGACCCGATAAAACTGAGCGGACGAGTAGATCTGGGAAAGCTGGCCTACCTGCTCGTGACAGGGGAGGGCACATATCATCTACTCACTCCAACACCTACTGCACATGTCACATAATACACATACAAACAACATACACCACCAACTCACCAGGAACACCTACTGCACATACCACCTATTGCACACATCGCCTACCTACCAAGACACCTATTGCACATACCACCTACCAGAACGTACCACATATTGCACACACCACCTACTGACGAGGACACCTACTGTATACACCACCAAGTTACCAAGACACATATTGTACACACCACTGAGTCAGCAGGACACATACTGTACACACCACCTACTGTATACACCACCAAGTTACCAAGACACATATTGTACACAGCACTGAGTCAGCAGGACACATACTGTACACACCACCTACTCACCAGGACACCTGGCAGCCGACGGTCGGCCGCTGCTCGGGCAGCATCCACTGGCTGGTGAGGAAGCAGGCCTCCACCAAGTCAACTTGGTGCGGGGGCCGCTGCAGGAACTCGCCGATCATGGGCAGCAGGACGGACTCACGCTGTATCTCACGGTACAGCATCACCGCGTAGTAGCGACGCGACAGGTGGTTGGTTCTGTCGACAGGGCAGCATGCTGTCACACATTGCCACCGGGTGCATATGGGAGCATCGCTGGAACCAATGGTTGCGAGTCAATTATGGCGTTACTCAGACACAATTTTACGCTTATAGTGACCTTGACACTGACATCTTAGCCGAGACTAGGGACAACCACGGTACCGACGAACCAGTTGGTGGCTACACAGCCAATATACCCATAATCAATGGTGTTACCATCATCCACATCAGCATAATGCTGTGTGTGGCCAGTGGTCGGAATTCATGGGTACTGGCGGTCAAGGGCTGGTAGCAGCTGCACGTGGCCTCTAGGGTCACGTGCCTCCGGCAACATCTCTCAGGACCATATGGACCATGTGAGACCCACGGGGTGAAAACAAGCCGACATGGTTTGCGAGTGAAGTTCTTCTCCTATACTGATTGATTTACGGAGTGCAAGTATATTGAGGAGGAAGAAGAAGAGACACAGTGTCACTACCCTGTGGTTCTTTGCCCATAGCTCCCGAACGCCCCGGGCGATCATTATTTGGTCATTCCTCGCCCGGCGCCCACTCACCCGCATGGCCACACTGGGTGGATGATGTCCAGCAGAGCATCGCGGATGAACAGCATGCCGTGCGCGGGCACCAGGGCGCGGAAATCCTCCATGGCCGGGTCGGGCAGCCCGTGCAGCTGGTGGTAGCGGTCGGCCATCTTGTCCAGGGCGTTGGCGAGGTCGAGGCCGGCCGACACTCGGAAGGCGGCAGTCTCGCGCCAGCTGCCGCACTGCTGACGCATGCGCATCAGGCCAGGCAGGCTCGACGGCTGGATCAGACGCGGGTACCTGCAACAACGGAGTGCGAGCATTACACAACACAGCCACACGTACCTGCAACAACGGGGCGCGATCATTACACAACACAGCTACACGTACCTGCAACAATAGGGCACGACAAATACACAACAGAGCCACACGTACCTGCAACAATGAGGCGCGACCATTACATAACAGAGCCACACGTAACACGTAACTCTGGTAGCCACACGTAACTCTGGTAACTGGCCCACTCAATTTCCCTTTGGAGTTTGAACGGTGATAATTGACAATGAACCACATTGTAATAGTATTAAAGATTTACCCGAAATAGCAGACTCAGGAAAATGTGGTTCAGGCATTCATACTACTTATGGCTGTTCTTATGGCTACTTATCCCTACTACTTACTGCTGATAATGCAATTCTGTTGGCATGGATAGATTATCATGCCTAGAGAACTTGTTCACTATATTGCTTGATACACTCCATGAAGGATAGGGTAAACCATATCTTCTTTAATCATAACCTGATAATACATACTTTCCCATGTAATTGTAAATGGAAATGGCAATGTTTAGAAAATAATACAAATATATAATATATACAAACATATAATAAACAAATATATAATATAAAACATAAGGTACATACATCACTATGGAATTACATAACTAATCCAAAATCTCTTAGAATCTCTTTTCCAAGGCCATGTTTATGAAAGTAGATGGGCACTTCTGACTCTTAATAAGTCTGAACACTGTGACTGCAAAGTGCTGAACACGATATAAACACTCATTTCCTCTACAAATGGATACTTTTTAGTTTGGAGGCAAAATAACACTTAAAAGGTGGCTTGGAGTGGAGTAGTACTATATAAAAAAGTAGGATACCTCAACAGAACCTGCATAAAATGTTTCATTCAAATACAGTTTCAAAACAATTTTTATTGCTCAAATTTCTAACCAAGCCTTAGCTGTTGTTGAAAAACTTGAAATATTTGAAGGAAAATTATATTATTATTTTTTCTTCTTCCTTATAACAAAAGCCTAACATAGCCTATCCTAACCAAACTTAATCAAGCCTAAACAATTTGCTTCCATGGAGGTAAAATATGTGCAAGACTTGTCTTGTGGGTACCATAAACTGTGATAATAATAGAGTTTCTAGACACATCCACTTCAGATTATTTTGTGGCTCTGCAGTCATATATATCCTTATTGGAACAATTTAGACAGAGGCAACCTGGAATAATGATCTCCGTCAATCAGAAGCAATAACTAAATACAATTTCCACAAGAGTTTTCATAATGAAATGGTTCTTCATAGAGATGCTCCTGAAATAAATATAACTATACTCCTTAGCTTCAACACAGAGCAATCTCTTTCTGATTTACATGGAGTCTGCACTCAGCTCTACCGCATCTGGCACCCAACATATGGTAAATTGTCACCATGGTTAAATTAGGAAAGGATACTGTTATCAGCCAAGTTTCCAAGGAACAGTTGATAGAATGATAACAAAAGTATACTTCATCAATGTCTACAAAGAACATTCATCCATACCTGATACTCCCTATGCACTCATACAGCACAAAAAAAAATATTCAGAACAGTTTGTGAGTACAAAGCTTATTCACCTACTGACTTGTTACTGGCAGTACATTGCACGAGTCTTCAATTTTAAAATCGTTTAAGCAATAAAATACTCAAACACTCAATCTAATATTGCATTCTTCCAAATGCCAAATAGGAATTGATGTCAATTAAAAAAGATTAAAAATTCACTAAAACCAAGTCTTAGAACTATTAAATGATATGATAGTTTTGTCAATTTGTGCTTTAAGATGCTTTATCTTGTTGGAATTTATCATTCCAATGCTGCAATGTTTATTAATGCAACACTGATGATGTGAACACTCATTTTCTGTGCAAGTCCTTACTTTTTATGTTGTGAGGAAAATAGCACCAAAAAGTGAGTGTTGAGTTAGGTTTGTGAGTACAAAGCTTATTCACCTACTGACTTGTTACTGGCAAAAAAATTAAACAAACTTCAATTTTAAAAAATTTTTAAAAAAAAAAAAAAAAAAAAAAAATAAAAAATTTTTTTTTTTTCAAAAAAAAAAAAAATTTTAAAAAAAATAATGTACCATGAAAATAAATGTTTAGGAAAGCAACATCACCAAACCTAATCTTAGCCTGGAGAAGAAACAAAAATGGAAAAAAATTGTGAGCAATACATTTCCTGAAAAGTCTGGACATAAAAACCCAATGAAACCTGTAACCTGCTTTTGACGAAAAAAAAATTCCTTTCCTGTAAATATGTTTCCTGTAAATATGTTTTAAAATCTGTTGCATTACCATCTAAAAGTACAATAATACCCATTTTCACCACATCTTTGAATGTTTCAGCTGAAGCCAGGTACAACTTTGGATCTAGTATGACTAAGGATCTAGAGGAACTAGACACAGCAGAGGAAATTGCTGCTCTAAAACCATTTTATGACAACCAGCTGATTCTTCATTGATGTAACGGCCAACTCCATAGAGGAGAGAAAATTATCATCTTAATGTTGGTGAATTAAATACATTTTCACTCCACATCCAGGAACCCAAAACAGAAATCTGGACTAGAGTTAAATCACGCATGCAGTGAACTCGAATGGAATTCTGAATCAAATGACATCGTCTCAAGGCAGGAAAAGCCAACAAAACACTTGACTCACCTTGAGTAGAATCCACATTTCCAGATTTTTCCGGAAGAAAGCACACTATTTAAGGTCCTACATACTCTTGCTACTGATGGCAGGTCTTCTATGGGAAGATAGCTGAGGACATGTTCCAATACCTCCACTGGGAGAAAATTCAAGTGATCCATACCAAGGATGGTATATAAAATGTTCACTTTTAGCAACCACGCGCACGCAGGGCGAACAAGCACCCAACGGCCTTGCAACCCAACTGAGGCGGGCGATGTATACGAGGTGCCGTCATCCCTACTGCGCAGCTTTCTGCGCAAGTCCTTTTATGACGTCATCTGGGGTGCCACTTAATACGGGCGAAGCCGCTAACACGCTGTCGAATATACGAAGCGTATGCATAGTACGGGGGATAAAATGAGGATTCAAGAGGTGCAGGTGCAAAACTTAGAGCTTAGAAGCAAGGTCGCAAAACTTAGAGGGGAGGGGCGGGGGGGGGGGGGCGGATGGATCCAAACTAAAATCCTAACTAAGAGTCGCACAAAAACGAAAGAGGTATCATCGGGAAGCGTTCGACGAGTAGGGTCAGGTTTCATCCCACAAAACAATCTCCCCAAAAGTGACGTTGCAAGGGGGATGGATTTTCACGACTTTTCACGACTTGCATTATGCTTTGGCTCTGGGGAGTTCATTTTGGGTACATAAGAAAAAAACAAAAGTTCTTTGGCATGAGAAAAAGACAGCGAAATCGACCAGAGCTATGCTTTTGTTTGGCCCACAAAATATCTTCTTGTTGAAATTTGAGAATTTTGGTTTTTCAAGTTTTCTTTAATTTTCTTTTTCCATTGGATAGAGAAGACCGCGAAACGTTGTTGGAAGTCAAATTTCCGCCACAAAAATGCTTACTATAGCAAGAATACTCAATAGGAAAAAAGCGAAAGGCTGTAGTCTGTAGTGAAGAAAGGAAATTTCCACTGGTACCTTTTGTTGCATCCTTAATGGTAAGCAAATGCTAAAGGTTTCATTAAAATATCTGCATTCGTTAAAACGTGACGACTGGTTGAACTGTTTTGGAGGTGACCTCACTTGACCTTGACTAACCCGTTGACCCTAGATGACCTGACTTGGAAATTTTGATCTATCATGCCAAATTGATGTGGGAAAAGGTATACCAAATTTGGGAGCACAGCCTCGTGCCGTTCGCCCGCTAAACGCGATTAATGTATAGTGAGATTACTGTGGTTTGGCAATGTGCAATTTTAAGGCTGACTGCTACGCAATTGAGGGGAATATTTAACGTTACTCGAAGATGAGGTATGCTGTTTGCTATGAGTATGGCTGCGCCCCACTTCCTATGTGGGCCGTTTACGTTGGTTAGGTGCCATGTGTAATCGGGAATTTGTTCCAAGTGGAGTCAGAATCTCGAAAGTAAGTTTCTTGGAGCGCAGCGAGTAGTGGTTTTTGTTGCAAGAATTCAGATTTAAATTCTATGAATTTGCCTGGAATGCCTCCGACGTTCCACTGGAGAAAAAGTTTCATTGCCGAACGTTTAGTAGCTCTGAGTTCCTAGACTGGGGTAGTGTCGGTGTCGAGTTTGGGAGAAAGGTTGAATCGATGAACGGAGAGAGTGTTGGGAGGTGTCCCAGGCAGTGGTGGTAGCCTGGACCTGGTCGCACGGGTTCTGGGGGGTGATTGGGTGGAGTTGCGGCGAGATTTGCGCTTGGGAGGCGCGGTGGATCGCTCTGGTGTTGGTCCCTGGCGAGCTATTTCCACTTATATACAGGCTAGACACCCCTATCGTTACCCCTTCCCGCCATAATTAGGAAATCCTTGGTGGGGCGGTCGGGACGCATTTCCGGTTCGGTGGCACCCTTATCGTCTGGCGCGGTCCATACAGGGCAATAGCAGTTGGGTGCTAATCCGTTAGGTAACGGAAGGGTTACAACATGAGGCGCGAGGGCACTATTTCTCAAGCTAAAGGGTTAGTTTATTTTGCTCCAAGTCCCCGCGCCTGGCATTCCGTCGCAGTCTTGAATTTTCATCACGTGGGTGTCATTCGACATGCTGTAAAGTACTCGAAGAAACCGTTAAAAAATCATCAAAATAATTCGCAAAGTTAAAGGTCGAGATCATTTCTTTCATCGCCCCACATTTCATCGTTTTCTGTCCATGTTTGGTATGAAGATATAGCTCGTGGCAACACTCGAGCAACATTTCAACTCGGGACATGTCAGATCAATGGCCATGGCCATCGGTCCAGACGTGTAAATAGTTACATCTCTGTCACAAATACAAAATCGGCCCACAACCAAGATCATGGTCACGACCCCAGGCCAGGATTGAGTCGACCGGAAGCGGGTCACTATTTCTTGTGTTATGATTCACACCAGGGCTGTGACTGCCCAGAACAATTTGAAAGTAGTTCCATGCAATACCAATGGGTCATGGGCAATGCTGTAATGCCATAATGTCATCAAGGTCCTACAGGTTTTTCGGGCTCAGTAAGAGTCCTAGGTGCCCAGCTGTGTTGATCCTAATCAGGGAAGATTATATGAGATGATTACAAGAGTCCACAGCACCTCTAATCAATGTTGCATTCTGAGCTTTAAAAAAAATTGAATGTCCCATCGTGTTACCATGGCCATCATCGCCTACCCAGAGAATGTCATGTCAAATTATCCGCGATACACATACGTGTTACTGCCGCTAGCATAATTCACTATTTATAAGGATGATTTAATACACATGCTATCGTCAATCCCACTCCATGCACCGTAATTCACAGCCACTACTTTACATCATGGAATACGGGTTTACGACTCCGAAATATATGCAGCTCTTTGCATGCATTGAATGCGGGACTTTTCGCATCAGCCAGTACTTCACACTGCCATCTCACCAGCATATTATTCCATATGACCAGCCAATGTAGGCAGTAGGTGAATACGAACTGTGATAGGAGTGCGACCACACCGGCGCCATTATGTACCCTACTTGACTATGCATAGATACACACACATATATGTATATATATAAATGCATATATATGCATATATATATATACATCTATATATATACATATATGGATATATATGTATATATGCATATAACTATAATTGATATTTGGTAAAATGGTTATGAAGTTACGACCTCCGTAGAGGCTGTAATTGAATTCTTTAATAAGAAAAATAAATAGCCAGTACGCCATGATCGGTGAACATCAACATATATGTGTCCCATACATACGATGAAAATCGTTGTAAACCTCCGCATAAGGAGTAGGAACTACGTAATGATCCGTCGCATAACGACATTACGGGGATGCAATCCCCACTTAAAGCAGTTGGTCATTCGCCACACGGACATGGGACGTGATGTTCTAAAGTGCTGTGACTTACCAATAAGCAATAGACGGATAGGCGGTAGCAAAGGTCAAACCCAGGTATAGTATATATATTCTGCATGGTAGATGAAGCCTCAATCAGGCCTCTTCAGTAGTCCAGTGTTCACGTAAGAGGCATCGAGATATTGAGGAACATATACTCTGCATTCGTTAGTCACGGGCAAGGTTAAAGAAGGGTAAAGAGAGTACGAAGGAGAGCTTGGGGTGAATCACACGGATATCTAACCAGAAGTGTTGTAGACGTTCCTCCACCTTTGTATCTACATCTCTGTCTGCTATCGTTAGACTATATTTCTTTACTACAGTAAGGCTGGTCCTCTACTATAGCTTGCCACCTTGTGTTCTTATGGCTCATTGGTGAGTTTCAACGTCTTCTATATCCATCGTGGCCTATATTTTGGTGTCCAGGTCTCTTATATTTGATGTGGAGTTTTTTTTCGGTCGTGTTGAACCACCTCCGGCATTAAATTCCACTGCTCGAATTGACGTCCCCATATCGCCGACAGTCAGTTATCCGCCCGGACACCACCAGGTTTCAAAGGAAGGTGCTGAGTGCCATGGTATCTGCAAATAGATGTTCCTTTCATAATGCATCAGGGTCACCTCTGAATAAGTGAGGAATTCACTAACGCCTTGTCGGCGCCTGTCTGGCATCGAACCGCTGTCGTCCCTGGGCACACGCAGACCCACCGGGGGTCGGGGTACCGTGGGTGGCGGCGCCTCTGAAACCTGACACCAGGGGTGGCTCGTGACGAGTTGGGTGATTACCACCGGTAGTTTGCTCCGAGGGGTCTGGCGTGTTTATCGATGCTATTCAGGAAGGATTACTGGCGCGATCGGGTCCATTTGCACCGGTGTCCTATGTCGTCATGGTTTGTCTTGATCCTTGGGAAAGCGCAGGGAGCACATGCCTTCCTGTGTTCACCAGAATCGTATGTGTCGGTGGGGTGTTGGTGGTGCAGGGTTGCATGTATACATGCACAATTCGTTAAGGCTTTGTTGTGTAGTATGTTCAATAAAGCTCAACACAGGACCTACTTCTGAACATATATAGTACGATAGAAGACAGGTGTACGACATTATGTGCTTCGTTGATGCGTATACGGCCGCAATCTTGCCGTGCTGCTATCACAGAACAACTCCGTGATGATATCTTACCTACGCCGTGCCTACATGCACCCACAAAGCCACGTGACAAATGCTGTCCACCTTTAGGCCTCGCAATGCCGGAGCACTTCCTGCCACTCGCAGTGGAAAGACGGGATGGGGGGGGGTCAATGTGACCCCGTACCAAATGAATGTCGGTCTCATCTGGATAGAACAATGCGGTAAGCCGAATGCTGTAGCTCCGTCCCTTTCACTTCAGAGTTGTTCGAAATGTTTCCATGAACCTCTTTTGGTTGAACTTCTATTTCAGGACAACAAACATATCATTATTTGTGTGCAGTTAGTGAGGCGTTATTCGCTGTAGTTTGCAGGTGTATGTCGCGTAACCATTGCGATTGTGTGTTTACATATCAATGGTGTGCAAATTGAAGCATATTCTCCCAAACTGATGCATGCAAAGGTCAAGATCACCGATCAGGTCACAGTCAACTGCCTACAAATGCCAACTGACAAAATCGATGCATGCGTATGTTTCGTGGGTGGGAGGCCCTTCGTTTCAGTCGGACTCTGGAGAGACTTGTCTCGGCCGACTCCTACCCGGGAGATGGGATGGTAAGTGAGAAGGATCACCGCTTGATCTGCCTTTAAGCAGAGCCTCCGGTCCGGTGGCACGCCACGAGATCAGGGCTTCGCCTCGTATCACGGGAGCAGTTCTCTGCTCACTAGGCGGTAGAAATCTGCACAACACCGTCGAACGCACTATGGGGGATTGGATCTCCAATTATATGGGCAATTGGAGATCAGGCTCATGGGAAAGACCACCTTGCAAGCTCACCGAAAGGAACGGACCATGTGCCACTTGCGTAGCATGTGCGTGTCTGTGTCCGTGTGGAGTATGAAATCGCCCGGTATGAAGACAAATTCGTTTTTTTTAATGGTTATGTTACATTGAACCGAGGTACCGGGAACTTTGCCATGGAGTGTTGAAGCCGATCATTTCGGAACACATTTTCCTCATGAAATGGTGATGAATAACACCAAATTGAAGCCTATTCAGCTATGTAGCTATTTAATAACACCAAATTAAAGCTATTTAGGCTACGAATTTGTAGGAGTAAATCCAGTGGGAATTGTTTGGAGACGTTTCCGAGCATTTAAAAATCAAAATTTGGAAGCAAATGCGAATATCATCAATGGAACAAAGGAGATCGGGCTCATGTTTGCTCTGGTGAAGCCATTTCATGTCGAAATGTTCCCTTCCTTTAGTATGCCGAGCGTATGCCATACCTGTAGTCACAGGACGGCCGATGTTATACCGCAGGTACTTAAATTGGGCTTAAACTTGGGAAAGATAGCATATGCTATCACATTCATTTCAGCTGGTGAACATTAGTCACAATGATGTGGAGAAAGGTACCTTTCATACCCAATCGGATCCGGTGACCAGCTCTGAGGCTACTATATCTAGCTTTTCTTTAACTACTTGTATATACATTAATCTTCCATATTTCACGGTATCCTGTACTGTTTGTTTGGGAAGAACGTTTTAAAGTGCATCTAAAGATCAAATTGAGGCGACGTCTACACCTGATTTGGACCAGCCCTCATTACAGACACTTCGTTTACTGGATTGCAGGGGTGCAAATTAATCCCCTCTCGTCGCATTGCGGATCGCATTGCGGAGAAAAGCTGGTTAAACAGAATGTTCAGATTCATCTTGATAGGCACAACCTTTTAAGGGATACTCAACATGGATTTCGATCTCAAAGGTCTTGTTTAACTAACCTATTGGAGTTCATTGAGTATGTTACCAAAGAAGGGAACAAGAAAGGAGGAAGGAAGGTGGGGAACTTGAACTTAAGTGATAAAGTTCCACATGGAAGGTTAATTCATCAATTAAAACAACATGGGATTGTAGGAAAAGTTCTACATTGGATTGAAGCATGGTTGCAGGGAAGGAAACAGAGGGTAGTATTGAATGGATGTAAATCTGGTTGGAAAGATGTTCTGAGTGGAGTGCCACAGGGCTCTGTTCTAGGGCCCCTCCTCTTTATCATCTTTGTGAACAACATTGAAGTAGGGCTGAGGAATAGAGTGTTCAAATTTGCTGATGACATCAAGCTGGTAGGAGTGGCTAACAGCAGAGATCAATCTAGTAATATTCAACTAGATTTGGACGACCTAAAAGAGTGGGCTGATCAATGGCAGATGACTTTCAACTATGATAAGTGTAAGGTTATGCATATAGGGTCTGCAGGCGAGACATTCAGTTATAAAATGGGAGGAGGGAACTGGATGTTATTGAAGAGGAAAGGGACTTAGGTGTGTTGGTCTCAAAAGACCTTAAAGCAGAAAAACAATGTATCTCAGCTAGAAATAGGGCACTCAGAATGCTGGGACTCATTAATAGAAGTGTGAAATATAAGAGCAGGGAAGTCATGAAAAAGCTGTACTCAGCATATGTGCGGCCCCACTTGGAGTACTCTGTACAAGCATGGAGCCCCTACCTAGAAAAGGATATAGATATGTTAGAAAGAGTCCAGCGCAAAGCCACTAGACTCGTCAGTGGATTAAGTAACTTAGAATATGGAGAAAGGCTTAATGCATTAGATATGTACTCACTCAAGTATAGGAGATTAAGGGGAGACATGATTGAAATGTACAAAATTGTTAGAGGGCTAGATCAGGTCAATTTGAATGATGCTCTGCAGTTTAGAGTATCCCATAGGGGTCATCAATTCAGGTTAGACAAAATGAGGTGCAGGACAGTTAAACGACAACAGGTCTTCAGTCAAAGGGTTGTTGACCAATGGAATAGGCTGCCTGCTGATGCAGTGGGGAGTCCCTCATTGAATGTCTTTAAAAGTAGGGTGGATAATTTTTTTAGACAGGAAAATGTTGTTTTTTAATTCTAACTTGTGATGCATGGGATATTGAGTATTTTCACTAGCTATATAGGGTATAACATTATGCTAGTATTATGTTGTACTATATGGGGTGTACCTAGCAGTGGATTTGGCAACTTCCTTTGCGATGTCATACTGATGAGATTGGCTGTGGTGGCACAGGTGGAGGGATTGCATGGGTTTGGAATTGATAGGTGTGAACATGTACTTTCTAATATCTTCTAGACAGGCTTGACCCAGATGGGCCCTTGTGGCCCTTATTAAGCCTTAACACTTTATGACTTTATGACTTTATAACTGTGCCAATTATTGTTACTTCTCCCACGGATTGGAGATAGTTTTATATCACGCTCTTCTGTCCCTCATTAAGAACATGGCTGCATGCATACAAATTCAACGATGATGGTGCTCGAATGCTTTTTTAAAATCCTGATGCGCTCCTTCAGGATTAAAATTCCATAGTACAGTGTATACTTCCAGGGTTTGGGATCCAGTTTCCATGGGCTCTGGAGGTGAGACTATCAGATATACAATGGTGACAGAGAAGTCGATACCACTGAAGAGGAAAATGCAAAGTTCGAAAACAGCGTCGCTCATCCAAGAACAGGACGACTAGAATGCTATCAATTATTAATAGGAGTGTTCAACATGAAAATGTCAAAGTAAGTAAGAGAGTTAAGAAGAAAGTATGCTTTGCCTGTATGCGAACTACTTATAATATTCTGTACAGAGAGGGACAAGGTCATTCGGAAAGGATATTGGACTGACAGAAACAGTACAGCACAAACGTACTATGCATATTAGTCAGCTACTGATGTCGAGGAAGTTATCATAATATCAGTGAACTAACCGTCCCAGTAGCTTAGTAGGTTATTAACTAATTGAGCTACCGGAACGGGCAAGTCCAACGTCCAACGCTAACCAATGGCTAGAGTGCAAGCCTCCGTTGGTCTGTCATGACGAGACAAAGTTCGAGTAGCTTAACCCGCGCGCATGCAACTTCCGGCTAGGAGTGTCAGTTGGCAACTGGCACGATAAGGCCGAAGACGGTCTATTAGAGCGATAGGGTCGGTGCATTGACGGTACGTGAAACTTCTGTAAAAATTATGCCGTGGAACTGCATTTCACGGATCGGATGGTGGGGATGGTCTGGATGGAGTGCCATGGTTGATAGTAGGTGTCTTAAATTATGACTATAAAAATTACACAAGTCAGGGTATAAAACTCCTAAGGGCCAACAAGTGCTCAGTCAAAGGGCGGTTGATCAATGGAATAGACTGGCTGGTGTAGTGAAATGTCCCGCATCGCATGAATTTAAAAAAGGCGCATGTATTTTTAGGCGTACGTATATGTGTGCATATGACAGTTGACTCAATACCTTCCTTGGGTATGTGATTCTCATGAGACGGGCTATGTTAAAAAAAATAGAGTACACATTATTTATAACTCAGAATGTAACTTAGATTTGAGTTGTTTCGTTGTCTTGTACTCATCTACTATTATCTTCCCTTCTTAGGCTTTACCCAGCTGGCTACTGGTGGCTCTTAATAGTTATATACATATATACATATTTATCTATATATGTATATATATAGATGTATATGTATAGATGTATATATATAGATGTATATATATATATACATATATATGCATATATGTATGTATTTATATATATATATATATATGTGTGTATCTATGCATAGTCAAGTAGGGTACATAATGGCGCCGGTGTGGTCGCACTCCTATCACAGTTCGTATGCACCTACTGCCTACATTGGCTGGTCATATGGAATAATATGCTGGTGAGATGGCAGTGTGAAGTACTGGCTGATGCGAAAAGTCCCGCATTCAATGCATGCAAAGAGGTGCATATATTTCGGAGTCGTAAACCCGTATTCCATGATGTAAAGTAGTGGCTGTGAATTACGGTGCATGGAGTGGGATTGACGATAGCATGTGTATTAAATCATCCTTATAAAGAGTGAATTATGCTAGCGGCAGTAACACGTATGTGTATCGCGGATAATTTGACATGACATTCTCGTGGTACGCGATGATAGCCATGGTAACACGATGGGACATTCAATTTTTTTAAAGCTCAGAATGCAACATTGATTAGAGGTGCTGTGGACTCTTGTAATCATCTCATAGAATCTTCCCTGATTAGGATCAACACAGCTGGGACCCTATGACTCTTACTCAGCCCGAAAAAACCTCTAAGACCTTGATGACATTATGGCATTACAGCATAGCCCATGACCCATTGGTATTGAAAGAAACTACTTTCAAGTTGTTCTGGGCAGTCACAACCCCGTTGGGAATCATAAGACAAGAAATAGTGACCCGCTTCCGGTCGACTCAATCCCGGCCTGGGGTCGTGACCATGATCTTGCTTGTGGGCCGATTTTGTATTTGTGACAGTGATGTAACTATTTACACGTCTGGACCGATGGCCATGGCCATTGATCTGACATGTCCCGGGTTGAAATGTTGCTCGAGGGTTGCCACGGGCTATATCTTCATACCAAACATGGATACCTTTGACAGAAAACGAAGAAATGTGGGGCGACGAAAGAAGTGAGCTCGACCTTTAACTTTGCGAATTATTTTAATGATTTTTGATCGGTTTGTTGGAGTACTTTACAGCATGTCGACTGACACCCACATGATGAAAATTCAAGACAGCAACGGACTGCGATGCGCGGGGACTTCGAGCAAAATAAACTAACCTTTTAGCTTGTAGTTTGACATCGACATGTCCCAGTTTGAAATGTTACTACAGGCTCACGGCGGACTATAAACGTGGATAGGTTCGGACGAAGAAAATACGCGATATGACGGAAGAAATCGGTTTGACCTTTGATGTTTGAAATTAATTCAATTTCGCAACAGTATAATACGGCACAAGCCACGTCCAATGCCACGCGCTTGATGCACATTGGTTTGTTGTCGTCCGAGAGGGCTCTGGGAAGATCGGCAGTGTTGCTGTGTTACTGACTGCTAAGGGCATATTCAATGATTCTCAGTGGCCTCATGGCGCCTGATGGAACTTAGTCGTTCATTCTTAGGAAAGGTGGTGAGTGTGCTAACGAGGCGGTCTACTGCGAATCTTGAGAAATAGTGCCCTCGCGCCTCATGTTGTAACCCTTACGCTACCTAACGGATTAGCACCCAACTGCTATTGCCCTGTATGGACCGCGCCAGACGATAAGGGTGCCACCGAACCGGAAATGCGTCCCGACCGCCCCACCAAGGATTTCCTTATTATGGCGAGAAAGGGTAACGAGAGGGGTTGTCTAGCCTGTATATAAGTGGAAATAGCTCGCCAGGGACCAGCTGGTCGAACGCATGGTCAACACACGATTGAGGAAATTTCTGGAACACAACGACCTGCTCGACGAATTTAAACGCGGCTTCAAACGGCAAAAATCAACTACCGACAATCTCATTAGGTTAGTGCATGACATCAAAAATGGTCTATACATGAAACGCACAACAACAGCTGTCTACCTAGACATAACTGCCACCTTCGAACGAGTACACAAGTCAGCGCTGACAAACAAACTCCATAAGATAGACCTACGCGGACACATGGCGCACTTCATTTTCAACTTCCTCAGGGATAGGACTCTTAGGGTCCGATGCGGCAATGTCACATCAAACACCACAACTCAGGAGCAGGGCCTGGCTCAGGAGAGCGTGCTTTCGCCGAGCCTCTTCATCATCATGATCAACGACATACTTGCCGACCACGGGGACACTTCACTTCACTACTCACTTTTCGCGGAAGACATAGCAATCTGGACATCACAATGCTTCCTTAAAGCTGAAAAAACATTCAGGCAGGACTAGACCACATTGCAAAGTGGTGCAAAACTTGGGGCTTCACCCTGTCCGCAGAAAAATCGGCCACTGTCACATACAGTCGTCTCCGTCCCCCCCCACACCGAAAAGGTTACTTAAAATCGATGGCAAAGCCATCGAGCAGGTAAAAAGTTTCAAACTCCTAGGGGTGCATTTAGACGAAAAACCCAGTTTCAACACCCATATCACCGACATCACGAAGCGAAGCGCGAAGCGCGTCAACATAATACGTGCACTTGCAGGCACAGACTGGGGCGGAGACAGGAAAACACTTCTGCGACTGTACACATCAATCATACGACCCATCATAGAATACAACATCATCATTTTCTCCACAATTTCAGAAATACAGAGTAAAAAAATTAGAAGTCATCCAAAACAGCTGCATCAGAGCAGCCACAGGCGCCCTTAGCGCTACACCGATAGCTAGTCTTCTAGTAGACTCAAACACACTATCACTCCACCACAGGAGGACACAACACCTGTGCCGTTACCACATCAAAATGAAGTCCATTCGAAATCATCCGGCACAGCGCTGCTTCATGCCTGGCAGATACGACAAGAGCCGATTAGCGCGCAAACTTCCACCATATAGCATTCAAATTGCCACGGTTCTCTCAGATCTAGACCTCACAATGCCATCCACTGCAGCTCGACCGCCCATTACGCCCTTCTGGACTTTCAGTCAATCAAAGGTCGAATACTTCCTCTCGGAAAAGAAAGCCACTATCACATCGGCGGAGGTTCTAGGCCTCTTTCACAAGTTCGCCGATGACAACAATCAAAAATCACTCATATTCACGGATGGGTCGAAACACGAGGCTAAGGTAGGCATCGGCATCACTGGACCAGGTCTCAGACTTTCCAAACGCCTGCCGGATAACTTCTCCATCTACTCCGCTGAAGCAATGGCCATTCTGGCCGCTATTTTCATTCTCATTAAGCGAAAAGTCAGAAACGTAGTGATTTGCTCCGACTCCAAATCCGTTCTGCAGTCAATTACCAACACCCACGACTGTCCTCATCACATTATTGATCGAATCCAACAAATCGTGGCCCATAACGTAAACATGAACTTTTCCTTCCTCTGGATTCCGGGCCACTCCAACATCCCAGGTAACGAAGAAGCAGATCGGCTGAAAAAGCAAGCCTTAGCATCGAACACCTACCCCAGCGTGGAATATTTGGTAGACGATTGCAAAGCACTCCTACAACATCGCATTCGCCAACACCAACAGAACACATGGACACAACACAACTTAACACAACATAAATCGAACCACGCCCACGCAATAAAACCAACCATAGGCACATGGAACACATCAAATCAGTCTCACCGACAGAATGAGGTCATCCTCACTAGACTTAGAACCGGTTGCACAAAACTAACACAGCCTCTATTAGAGGAGGACCAACACACAACACCTCACTGCGACACCTGCAACACCACGTTAAGCATAGGTCACTTCCTGCTAGACTGCAGTAGCTTTAGCCCTCAGAGACAACCACTTAAGGCCTTCTGTCAGAGAGAGGGCATCACACTATCGCTTCCATCGCTTCTCGGTGACAAACACTCAGAACTCATTCAATTGCTATTTGAATATCTGTATGCCACAGAACTAGCAGGAGCTCTCTAGGCACCACCAACGTTCACATCAACTTGCAATACATGACCGCAAAACACTCGTAGCAACCACGTAAATAGCCATCCCCGCATGGCGTCGGACGTTCATGAGCCGATTTGCTTCCCAGTTAGGAATAGTTGGCTACCTAGCGGTGTCGTCGGAGGTAAATGAGCCGACTTGCTTAAGGAAAGCAACGAAACCTTAAAAAAAATTAGCTTAACGTAAAACCACTACCCAGAGGAGCCGTCGGACGTAGATGAGCCGATTTGCCTTCCGACACCTAAAGTAAATGGCTACCCAGAGGATCAGCGGACGTAGAGGAGCCAAATTATGAAACACCGTACTAACCCAACTGACAACCCTGCATGGCATACATAAACTAGCCAATACTAACAACTAACACGCGGCAGCCGGCGTGAGAGGCGGTGTGGACAATTGCCTCCTGGCCCGCACGGTAAAAATCCCTCGGTGCTCTTCGATAGGAGTAGGCTAAAGCCGGCACCCTGGCAAGATCAACTGGACACTCAAAACATCCCAGCCTCACCCAAACCACAAATTATTATGTGGAGGAGTAAAGTAAAATTAAAACCAGTTAGACATCAGGGAGACGTGCCTGCAGCACCCAAAAAACTTCGCACAAAGTATAACGCAAGTTTCCCTTAACGTAAATGCCGACTTGCCTCTACCTTGATCGTACCACTCGCTTTCATAGATAGATACTTAACTTGTTCCTTTAAAGGCGGCGCAAATGATTTTACGGTCCGGCACGCCTAAGAAACACTCCACCCCTCCCCCTCCCCCGCCAGGGACAATTTGCTATCGGTCTTGCCTCTGGTGAGGTTCGGTCAGTGCCGTGCCTCTGAAAGCCCGACGCCTTGCAGCATGGCCGATGGAAAAAGCCAGCCGCTGGTGGAGAAGTCGAAGTTCTTCACGACTTTGACTGCAAATCCCTGAGTCATTGTAACAGCAATTTTGCCTAGGGCTAGAGCCTCCCCTGAGTGGAGCTCTAGGGCACTGGCAGCTAACGCCAGGGTAGGAAAGCTCTGCCATGAGCTAGGTTTTACATTTGTAGACGAGTGGAGCAGGTTTTATGCATCGTGGGACCTCTATCAGAGGGATGGCCTGCACTTCTCTGAGAAGGGGGTCCATGTGCTAGGCAAAGTGTACGAGCATGTCCTTCAGGGAAACTAGGAAATGGGGTGGGGAGGGATGAAATTGCATTGCCAACTCAGGAATATTCCAATAGTGTCAGCGAAGGCAATATAATCTCAAAGTCTGCAAATAGGGACAGCAGCAGTTCAAGGGGACAGAGTGATAGTTCATCTAGTGATAAAGGAACTCCTCTGTATGAAAAAGCCAAAGGTGGTTATGGAGCATTTGTTAATTGTATGATGTTTAATGCTCAGAGTATCCATTCCAAATTTGATGAGTTCAAGTGTTATGTTGCTGAGGAGGAACCAGATTTTGTTTGCATTACGGAGGCATGGGTCAGTGAAGGGTATTTTGGCGATAACTTACAGGACTTTGAGATCCAGGGATACAATATGTTTTCGTGCAATAGGGGTCCAGCAATGAAAGGGGGTGGTGTAGTGCTCTATATGAATAGCTTATTCAGTTTTCAAAAAGTAGCAGGTGGGGATAAAAATGTGTCTGTGGGGGTCCATTTGGCTTGATGTCACTGTGGGAAAAGGCAACAGAAATATTCTTAGGATAGGAGCTTTCTACCGATCAGGAACCCTGCCACATTCTCAGCAACTGGAGCTTGACAAGGTGATTTGTGAGGAAATCAGTAGAAACTTTAAGAGGAAGTGCCTTATTCTCGGTGACTTTAATCTAAAAGGTTATGAAAATGCTGGTGTTGGCTCCCCATCATGCAAAATGTTTAGGAAATGCCTTGAAGAGGACCTGTTCTTACAACAGTTTGCATCGGAACCGTCTCTAGCCGTCAAATTGCTATGTAACATTTTCTTCTCAGACAAACTGAATATTATCTGGCTGTTCTAAAAGTTACTGCCAAAAAACCAGTTGATGACTTGTCTGCACTTACATGGCGTTAGAAGGGGCCAGCCACCTGGCCTTGGACACGATCACATGGGCCATGGAAATTGTTTCCAGGTGGTTCCGTGGCTCCTGGCACGTCGAAACACTCTGTCTCTAGCTTGAGCGGCTTCTGAGATTGTGTGGGGATAACCCGAATCTAACCGCCATCCCCATTTGGCGTGATAATCACCAAATCGGTGTGGGGAGATCTGACAGCAAACTCCCTCTGAAATGCATTAATTACAACCAACAGTGGCGTTATCCACCGGGATTACACGCTACAAGTCCACACGCTTTGGCTAGGCTACAACTCAGAAGCAAAGTTGCTGACATGTGCATATGTAGGCAAAGTTATTGAAAACGGCTAAGTGCAGCAATTTTCAGGCGACTTGTTAGCAATGTGCATCATGGATCTTTTCCCAGTAACAAGTATTGCCAGGTGTGACTGAAACGTGCGTGCTCAAGAGCATATCGAACGTAACTACAGGGTCACAAGTTTTATCACAGTTAAAACGAAGTTAAACACTAGTTTACCACAGTCCTGGCCGTGTTACTTCAAATGACAAATATATATATATATATATATATATATATATATATATATATATATATATATATATATATATATATATATATATATATATATATATATATATATATATATATATATATATAGGCGCATATAAATTCCTATAACCATATATATATGAGTGTAGGTGTTCATGTGTTTAAGTGTTTGGGTGTTTGTGCATGAGGTATAGGAGCGTTTTGGATAATCGAATGATGCAGCCCGTCATGTATGTAAAGATAACATTGTAGCAACAACGGAATAAATCCAACCAACCAACCAACGTCAAATGGGCAGTTACAGCGCACGTGCATCAAATCCCCACCGTATAATCCTTTATCAGGCACTGAAGAAGCCGTGTTTGTCGTCCATATATGTGCACGATGACATTTAAATAGTCATTGCGTTGATTATTCCGCTGAGATAATCACACCGCTGCACTAGTTCCCGACTATATGTTGAAGGAGATTGGAGAGGAAAACATAAAAATAGCTCGATTGGCAGTTGAAGCAAATTGTGTAGCAATGCATGTGTAGGTGCACATATGCATGTGTTTTCACATACATATGTGCACAGACAATTACACATGCACACGTGGTGGTACAAGCGTGTAAATGCTGGTAAAAACTAGTCATTGGACCCAGGCAAGATGAACGTGCTGTGCAGCGACGATGCGTCGAGGTGCATTGCTTTTTTACATGGTGTTACTGTAGGGAATATGTCCAGCAAGAACACAATCAAGTACATGTGGGACAGAAGAGAAAGATGTCTCCATGATCGTCCTGCAAGTTTTAGCTATCCTGGACTAGTTGGTTCGTAAGCATGCCCAGTATTTCATGAATGCTTATCCACGGGATATCATGGGTGGATCCACTGGATACCAGGGACGGATCCACGGGAGTGGCACTCCAGCACTGCTCCTCGACCGGGTTAAATGTTAGAGCTTGCCTTTCCGGTATCTCGTTACAAAATTCATGGGCGCTGCATGACGTCGGTAGTAGATGCGCCCCTAAACTCCAATAACCAACCAACCATCGTTCCAAATTTCCATTTAAAGAACAGCACGAAATACCATGTTCTGCAAAACCAAGTCGTGAGCCGACCAGTTGAAGCTCCAATATTAGCACGGCATAGTCGCTGGGTACTTAGAGAACAAGATATCTGTCAACAGGCATGTGTCGATGCAATTGAAGCCGCTGGCTGCAGGCAACATTATTCTCCTGCCCCTGCCATGGACACGTCTGCATGGTATTCTGGAACAAGGTGGTCTACCTAGCGGAAACTCAGTTGGACCAAGCCATGCGTATCCTGACAACGAAGAATGCTGGGCATACCTGGGTGGGACTGGCCGTTCTCGTCTCCATTCTTCCTTACCCGCTGGATTCGACCAGCAGACAATCATAGGGACACCGCTAGCTAAGTTAAGCAACCGAGTCCACTGTGTCTGCCCAGTTTCCCTACAATATCTTATGTTGATATACACTAACTAGCTACTAAAGGAATATTGTAAGAATTATTTTGTGAACCCTACACAGATCATATCGATGGTGCTGAAGTTGAATTGTGTTCGTAAGAAATTGTTTGGTTTGGTGTCGGATTAGTTCAGGAAATTAATAGGCGAGTGAGGTATTATGGAATAGGCAGTAGCAGGTAATGAACACGGGGGAACGCAACGTCAATGGGCAATCACGGAGGCCGGGCTTACCTTTCGATTACTTCAGGTAGTCACAGCACTCTGTCAATATTGATCCACTTTGATGCTAGAGTTTTGTGAGCCCTAGCACCGGTAAGTTAAAGTTGACTGGTAGTCGTAGTCGTAGTTTGGTCAGTCCAAGCGTTCGTCCCACGCGCTTACGCAGCACGCACTCCACTCTGCCTCTTGCGTCTCACTGCCGAGGCCGACCACTGCTCACGTGTCGCGGCCGACGCTGACAAAGCGCCGACCCGTATGAGTCACTGTAACGTGACCCCGAAGGTGACCGCTCGAAGCCAAGCAGCCCGGCCCTCCTGCCCCTGAAGGGATCGAAGGACGGGACACCATTCGCGTTGGGATAGTATGGTGGCACTATAATGTTGTGGTTGCAATGATAATAAGTGGCATTGTTATGTATGTATGTATTTAACGCTTGTATTTCAAATGCTGTGATTAATATGTGCGCGCAGAATTCTCGCAATATGACCAACATCAACAAAACGTCTAGCTGAACTTACTGACCATTTAATCTAGTTCCACTCACATTAGAGACCCAACTTTCACTCTGCTTAGATAAATTACAACAAGCGAAGGTAATCAGGGAAATGTCTTACTCGAGTTCCACTATAATAGCTACGGATAGAGACTGTTAAAGATGCAAATCCTTAGCAAGCACAAAAACAACAGCTCGAACCCAACTAGGATGGGAAAATTTGCATCAAGAGAAATGCAAGCTCGCTAACATAACTTCGCAGAGAAAAGCAACAAACACAAGAAAGAAAACATCACACTATTCCGATAACTAACCGTCCAAGCTTTTTCAGCAGCGTTGCCGTGCCGTCTGTAACATTGCGTCCACGTGGTTATGCGACCGCATCGCTGCCTCTAGAAGACCTGCTTAGCCAAGATAAGTGAGATAAACACCAATTAAACAAACTAACCTGCCTGACCTAGACTAGTAGCTAACACAGTACAAACTCTCGCTCTATGAAAGAAACCACATGTGCTCAGATCTGTCCTCAACAGTCTTAGCTCGTCACAGAACGGAGCAAACACGTTCGAACGCTGATGGTGTTGGTCATGGTGTGTCTTTTTACGAGGCTTCTTTTATCTTCCATTTACGTGCATAACCTGAACTTGTGATTCTCATTACGTCCAAACGCTTGATGACAACGATTTTATCACGACGACAACCGATGAGAGAGCATCACCACATTTTGAAACACAATCTGCTACGCCACGTTCCAGAAACAAACCTGACAACGAATCGTGGGAATCTAACAATTCAGACGTATGGAACTAGACTCACCCTCTCTTTCACCTTTCGTATATTTAAGTGTGGCATTGAGATGTAGTTAACAGCATTACGGCAACGTAAACAACACTATCGAATTACCCATTTTTTATAAAATGAATTTGATCCGAGTTGTTGCTGGGGTGGCTTGAGGAGCCAGGGTTCTATTGCTAAGCAGAGCTTGTTGCGTGAACCCTGGCCCCACCACCCGATCCATCAGCTCCAGTTCAACGGCAGGATTTAGACCGAAAGTTTAACGTGCCGCCAATGCACCGACACGGCCGCCCGGTAGCTCGTCCCCGGCCTTCGGGCCAGCTGCCAACTGACACTCCCGGCCGGGGGCTAAATGCGAGCGCGCGAAGCGACTCGAACCCCGTGTTGCCAATACAGGGGAGACCTGTGCAGGCCAACGGTCTAACCAACTGAGCTACCAGGGCGGCAAAAGTCACCAACCGAAGTGGGAAGTGATGAAACATCTGTTTCAAATTACTGGCGGTTATGAGCGTCCGTTGACCCATCGTTGGCTTGTGCGATGCCGGCCAGCCAGACGCCACCATCGCCGGCTCCACCGACGTTTGCCGGGTGTTGGTTCCACACACCTCACCAATCCGTTAGCACTTGTCAAAACCTCAATGGAAGGCCACCATGCGGTGCCTTGTAAGAGATTTTGATTGTAATCCGTTTCCGCCCGTGTCATTACTGGCGGCGGAGGGTAGCTGGCGTCCCGCTACCAGAGGATTATCGCGGGCGGACACTGAGTGACTCCCTGTCCATAACAACAGCAGGTAGCTGCCGCCCCGCTACCAGAGGATAATCACCGGTGAATGTTTGAGTGAGGATGTCCTATCATGTGCGGGGATCGCGATCGGCGAAGTTTGGCGGTGCTGGACGAACAGGCACGAAGATGTCCACGGAGCTGGACCAGAGCAGCCCACCGAACTGGGCATGAGCAGCCCACGGAGCTGAGCATGAGCTGTCCATGGAACTTGGCCCGAGCTGTCCACGAAACTATGCCCTAGCTGCCCAAGGAGCTGCCCATGAAGTCGTTTGCTATTATTCGTAGCCGTGAGTGACTAATACGTTTTAGATGTGCGCTGTTGTTGTTATGCATTGAATCTCACCTAAACATACACCATGCTGTTCTCACATACAATGTCGTTGTTTTGGCTGTGGTATTGCTCGTTATGTTCCTTTCATTTCTTACAACAGTTTTTTGTTTATCTCAGTTAAATACATTTGCACTGATACACGTGATACACAAATGAGCCGCATGTAGGACAAAAGCGTTGCTATCGCAGCGCCTGGGTTCCTGTAGATGTCGAGCAAACCATGGGCCAGTACGAAGCTACTTTTTTCTCGGGTGGCGGCCATCCAGCACCGGGAGGGAGACTCTTGCCCTTACGTTCTCGGACCCTCCGCAAAAATCGCCATACCCAGACCTCCAGGAGTAGTGGGAATGAGGATAAAGTCGTGCCCGAATATAAAGGTCATTTGACCCGCCTGTAAAGCGAATGGGCATTGCAAGCAACTGTAAGGCATGTGCACATTTACGTCAATCCTGTCAGATCATGCTTACTTTAGAAGAATCTTCGACTTCAAGTATAATATGTAAATATGCAACACATATAGGTAATCAAAATTAGAAAAAGAAGAAGAAAAATCCTCTTGTATGTTTTATTGCATCCCTAAATATATGCAAACCCTGAAAGTTAAAATATCTGTATGCGTTAAAATTTCGGTTCTCTGCCGCGCGCAGTTCTTTCACCACCCGCGAAAACCCTGAGGGTGGGGGCGTTTGAAGACCCCTGCCGAGACGGCGCCGTTTAACAGATATCTCATGATGTCAGTCCGTGTTATTTGTTATTTTGTTCTTTATTTAACTTTGTTGTTCTTGAGTTATTTTGTTCAAAGAGCTGCGCAAGAAGCACTGTAGCTGTCTGTCATGCTCATTTATTTATTTCAACAAGCGAGCTGAGATGAGTTCAATATTGGTACCTGAAGAACACGAGTCAGTAGCTGTCCATAACGTGCGGTTTCGCCGACATCGGATTGTCGTGTTCCAGGTTTTGACGTCACAGCTCCGATATCCGACACCAAGCTGTTCAAGATTGATCAGGTCGGCGTATGAGGCCCATCAGCTAAGCGAAGCGGCGGAGTGTCAACTTGCATCACGAATTACATCTCATCCTGAGCGTGGAGCTCAGCGTAAGTTGACCAGTTCATGTTCTTTCCAGTGCGAAATGCCAGACGGCGATCGCAGAGGCAATATGTGCGAGCCTATGTACGAAATCATATTAATGCAGAACTCCTACGCGACGGAAATACAAACTCAAGTACAGGAACGCTAAGGATGACCAGGCAAGATAAGCATTTGAAATCACTAGGCGATACTGGTATGCGGCTTTCCCGATATATCGCACAACATGCTACCTAAATGCTGACATAAAATATATCTGTCCCGAGATCAGAAGCAAAGAAATAATGTGTTGGCCGAATTTGCAACATGTCCTATAAATCCACACTTGGCAGAATTCAGGTTTACGCGAGGAACAAATAACAGAGAACGTGTGCGGGTCGGTCTTGCCGGAACAGGTAGATAGAAGTAAGGAGAAAGGTGAAATGCGGAAGTGCCGGCCAGGAGCATCACAAGCTAGAGACGTGGGAGAGCAGCTGGTGTGAACATTCAGCCAGAGTATAAATGTGTGTTCCACACAACCGTCCCGCACTGTGTGGGTTTTAGCCGTGCCAATCCGGATCACACTGCAGGGTTCTAAATTTGATTTGACATTTGCACAAGAGGCTGAAATTATAGCCAGCGTTTATTTGAATCGCTTCAACGGCACGGCTGGAAGGGCCTAATCAACATGTCACGTGCTCCATTTGTGCACCTATGTGTTGCACATCAGAGGAAAAAGTGAGCTTCGAATCTAATGTAAATGACGCCCAGATCTTTGGTGTAACAAACTGCTTCCAGCTCTTATTTTCACATGACGATTTTGGTTTGGAGACGGGTGCGCACCTGAACGTTGTGGTTATTGATTTGCACTTTGTCGGATGGAATGCTTAATGTTAATGTTAAAACCTTAAGGCGAAAAATGTATGGAAATTGTATTGCGAAACGAATTTAAATATCAAAAATGAAGCATGTATATTTATCAATCAACATCATGATCAGATTAAATTAAAAGGCAAAAATTTAAACATTACACTTTTTAAACAATCAACATTTCAACATTTAATGATAAATGCAAATGTTCAACCTCAACTGACGGACCAGTATTTCTGTAGGTTCAGGTCGTCTTTGAGTATTAGCTTGTCAGCCGGACGTCGACTCCGCATAATAATTTTAACATCGTCAGCATGCAGAAGGGTTGACAACAAGTGGAAAGTAGCTGGAGCTTCTGCAATTTGAAAAAAACGTTTCCATACTTCGCAACTAATAAAACGCAACTAATAAAATAAAATAAAAACAATGCTCACTCGGGTATGCTAGTCACTAACAATTTCCAATCAGAGGTTCCAACAACGTGCCTTTCACTGACACTTTCAACCACGGACGAATAGTTCTGCTCCACTTGTGCCCGTCTGATATACGTCCGATATGGCTTTCATCCGTGATGATAAATAAACCCCTAAGTTCAACACAAATGACCGCATCGGACCAAAGCCGAGCTACACTGAGTATGGGCTACACATGATGTGATAGGACATCGTAAAGGACGTGCTAGGATCTTCACCAAAAGCGACAGCAGTGAAACACAGCGGGAGGGAGAGACGTTCTTTTTGTGGCACTTTATAACTGTTGGAAAGATCTTGGCCTTCTTCCAGAGGTGTAGAAAATAGCTGATTGGTCGGAGACTGATTGGTCGCTTCTGTCACCAGAATCGTGAACCCGCTTCCCTGGCACATTCTCGACTGATGCACGCATTAATGTCGCCTGGCCCGCATTCTTTGTGTGTTGGAATCTACTCCAATGTACTGTGCCCTTTTCACTGCGTCGGACACAGAACATTTGTGTCCGGCAGACACGCAGACACGGTGATGGTGTGTAGGAAACAAATATCATACACCCAGGCTGTGGGTGCATATGTGCGTCAGGGTCGACACATACGCAGACACGACGACGGTGTGTAGGAAACCAATGTCATACACCCGGGCTGCGGGTACATATGCACGTTAGGGTCGGAACATACGCAGACACGGTGACGGTGTGTAGGAAACAAATATCATACACCCAGGCTGTGGGTGCATATGCACGTTAGGGTCGGAACATACGCAGACACGGTGACGGTGTGTAGGAAACTAATGTCATACACCCGGGCTGTGGGTACATATGCACGTCAGGGTTGGTGAACTTACCAGAGGACGAGCAACTCAGGACTGTCGTACGGTCCAAATCACGAGACACGAGCTCCCTAGTTCAGTTCCCAAGATCTTGTGGGAAAGTGAACATTTTGGTGACACATCTTAGCCAGTACCACTATTGTTTCCAGTCTGTCTTCAAGTCATCCTTGGGCTTAAGCAGATCATCATAATACTTTATACTGGGAATGGATTTCAAAGCGGCTCTTTAAGTTGAAACAAATCCATGCAACTCTTCGGTATGGGATCTGGCCTCATCCGTTGAAATGCAGCGTCCATGGGACGGGGACCCAGCTGTCGAACCAGGGCGGCAGTCTGTGTCGGATGGTGACCGTGGGAACATGAACTGCGATAGCGGACTCGAGCATTGCATAGAGTATGTCAGCGGACTGGTTTCCAACTGACTACATGTAACAGAGCACCGGAAAATTACCTTTGCCAGTCATGATTAGATTTCCAGAGGCCTATGGGGGCACTGTGGAGGAACAAAACCACGACCACTTATACTTCCCACAATTTTTAACCATGTATGCAACCTTAGAAGTAACTCATATAATGTCAAACATTCTGAGCGGCATTTCATGCTGTGGCCTACATAGGTCGTCCTGTCATTCTGGAATATGACGCAGAGGGAATTTAGCGGAATATTTGGATGAATTACGATATCATGTGGCAAAATGGGTGTTCTATGCACGGTGAAGGGGTCTGGTGAAGGGGACCGAAGAAGGGAACCGGAGAAAGGGTCCGGAGAAAGGGACTGGAGAAAGGGATCGGAGAAGTAGACCGGAATAGGGGACCGGTGGGGGATCGGTGAAGGGGACCAGTGAAGGGGACCGTGGAAGGGGACCGGGGAAGTGGACCGTGGAAGGGGAAGGGGACCGGGGAAGGGGACCGGGGAAGGGGACCGGGGAAGGGGACCGGGGAAGGGGACCGGGGAAGGGGACCGGGGAAGGGGACCGGGGAAGGGGACCGGGGAAGGGGACCGGGGAAGGGACCGGGGAAGGGGACCGGGGAAGGGGACCGGGGAAGGGGACCGGGGAAGGGGACCGGGGAAGGGGACCGGGGAAGGGGACCGGGGGAAGGGGACCGGGGAAGGGGACCGGGGAAGGGGACCGGGGAAGGGGACCGGGGAAGGGACCGGGGAAGGGGACCGGGGAAGGGGACCGGGGAAGGGGACCGGGGAAGGGGACCGGGGAAGGGGACCGGGGAAGGGGACCGGGGAAGGGGGGGAAGGGGACCGGGGAAGGGGACCGGGGAAGGGGACCGGGGGAGGGGACCGGGGGGACCGGGGAAGGGGACCGGGGAAGGGGACCGGGGGAAGGGGACCGGGGAAGGGACCGGGGAAGGGGACCGGGGGAAGGGGACGGGGGAAGGGGACGGGGGAAGGGGACCGGGGAAGGGGACGGGGGAAGGGGACCGGGGAAGGGGACCGGGGAAGGGGACCGGGGAAGGGGACCGGGGAAGGGGACCGGGGAAGGGGACCGGGGAAGGGGACCGGGGAAGGGGACCGGGGAAGGGGACCGGGGAAGGGGACCGGGGGAAGGGGAAGGGGACCGGGGAAGGGGACCGGGGAAGGGGACCGGGGAAGAAGGGACCGGGGAAGGGGACGGGAAGGGGACCGGGGGGAAGGGGACCGGGGAAGGGGACCGGGGAAGGGACCGGGGAAGGGGACCGGGGAAGGGGACCGGGGAAGGGGACCGGGGGAAGGGGACCGGGGAAGGGGACCGGGGGAAGGGGACCGGGGAAGGGGACCGGGGAAGGGGACCGGGGAAGGGGACCGGGGAAGGGGACCGGGGAAGGGGACCGGGGAAGGGGACCGGGGAAGGGGACCGGGGGAAGGGGACCGGGGAAGGGGACCGGGAAGGGGAAGATGTGACAAGGGTTGTTTGCTTAGGGTTTTGTCTGGCTCTTGGCTATTCAGGTAGTGAGGGAGTATGGTAGGGAGCGGATGGTAGGGTGCATGGTTAAGTCCGGAGTGGAAGTGGGAAGTGATTGGGAAGGAGTTGGTGTGGGGTTGCCTGGTTATGTCTGGAAGGGGGAAGTGGTAGAGGGGTCATAGGGGAAGTCTGGTTGTGTCTGCAACAGGGAAGTGGGAAGTGGTGGTGAGGGTGGGGGGGGTCATAGAGGGATGTCTCAGAGTCGCTGGTCGTAGTGGTCCTAAAGTGGTTTTGAAGCCTTCTTCGATCACTGGTCTCAGACGTCTGGCCTTGCTCAATATCGGTGGTGGTGAAATCGAACGCGTATTACGGCGCGCACATGAGCTAGATGCTTCCGCACGGCCGCCCCCGGCGGCCATCCTTGTTACACCCACGGACGCTGGGTGGGCGATCTCCGGTCCGTGCCGACCTCGTTTCCGGTGGGCCGACTTCCCAGCCGGTGCAGCCCACAGTGAGCGGTGGCCCGCGAATCCACTGTGTCGTATGAACGGTTATCATTTGTCATATAATCATGTCGTCGTGTAGTCAAGTCTTGCCGGCGCTCCGTACATCGTCCGTCCTGACACAAATTTATAAAGCGAGGCCAATTTTCTCACTGTCACCACTTCCCTTCGTCAGTGAATCTAGCTTGGCCGTGGCGATAGGGAAGGCGAGAGGAACTGCGTGGGTGGAGCGACTTAGGTTGGGGTGGGGGGTGTCGTGAGAGTAATGGGTGGACATTGGAATTGAAATTGAGTCAGGTGTCGTTTGTTTGCCGCTAGGTGTCACGGTGGGAGGACGTCCGTTGGAGCTCCAGGTTTCCAGATAAGTCGTTGCAGAACAGGGCAGTACACTAATCTATGGATAGGTGTTTAGCAATTACTTCTGTGATTATATTTCATTAGTTTTTATCTGATAAGCATTTTGGTAGCACGCAAACTATACTAAATTAACCCAGCGACGCTGCCGTGCGCCATCTTCTTGTTAGGCGAGGCCTCGTAACTTTAGGCGTGTTCTCGACGCTTCGATTTCTGTAGTAGGAGATATTACAAGTGTGTAGATTTCATAAGTACATGAGACAACATTCGTACTATCCTAACATACTTTATTTCTTTTTGTTGTCCATAGTGTGTTTGGTGTTGAAGTTTAAGATAGAGTTTAATTGGTAGTAAGTTGAGGGTATTCATAAGTGCTGTGTGACTGTTCATTTTTCCGTCTAGCCATAAGTGATATCAAAAGGGATATTCATATAGTTGTCTACTTGTGTGGAAGACAATTAGATTAGACATTTTGTTTATTTATTTGAAACAAAAAACAACACAAAAAACAATTGTTTAATGGTTTCTGCTTTTCTTGAGGTACTCAGATAATTAACTGACAGTATAGGAGGTAGCGATTTATAGTGAATGATAGTTGGCTTTTTTGTCGGTTGTTTAGCGAGTTAATTTGAATTTAAATCTAGGCATCAACTGCAGTGTTTAGGATGGTTTCGACCAGGATGCAGGCACTAGAGGAAGAGATTAGGACCCTTAAGGCAGGGCTTTCCAAGCTCAAGGCCGCCCTTGTTGCACAGGATAGGCAAGATAAAGCAACAAGGGGTCACTCCGTAGCAAGGGACATCATATGCCCAGGTGGTCGCAGGCCACCAGGTAGCTGAGGCTTCCCCTACTGTGTAGGTGGCTGGGATGTCTCGAGAGGGGAGTGTTAATAGTGAACAGAGGAGGGGTAGTTCTGGTAGGTCACCGGAGGGGAAGTGGCATGAGGTCAGGGGTGGAGGATTTGGAGACGCGGACCTAAGGAAGGGGTCAGTGAGTGGCAGGTGGCAGGTGGTAGCAGCGGGAGGAAGTCTAGCCGAACGGCCCAGCGGGCAGGCACATTAACATCAAATATGTTCCAGGCATTGGATGACTGCCCCCAGGATAGTAGTAGTAAGGAGTCGGTGCTGGTCCTAGGATACTCTCGTGTGCGACATTTAGAGCGAGTATTTTGTAAAGGTAGGAGGGACAGGAGGGGCATCACCAGGCCTGGTGCCAAGGTGAAGGACCTGGTACCTGTGATGGCACAGGTCACCAGTGATCACCAGTTTAGCACAGTCATAGTGCATGTAGGGGTAAATAAAATAGGTCCTGCTAGGAGTGAGGAGCTTCTGCGGTAGTACAGGGCCCTTCTGGCCACCCTGAAGGGTACCAATAGAGTCATTGTAACAGCAATTTTGCCTAGGGCTAGAGCCTCCCCTGAGTGAAGCTCTAGGGCACTGGCAGCTAACGCCAGGGTAGGGAAGTACCCCTGTTGTGTGTGAAGTACCCGGCTATGTCTGAAGTACCCCTGTTGTGTGAAGTACCCCTGTTGTGTGTGAAGTACCCGGCTATGTCTGAAGTACCCCTGTTGTGTGTGAAGTACCCCTGTTGTGTGTGAAGTACCCCTGTTGTGTGTTAAGTACGCTTGTTATGTGGAAGTACCCCTATTGTGCATGAAGTACCCGGTTGTCTGAAGTACCTCTGCTATGTCTGAAGTACCCGGCTATGTCTGAAGTACCCCTGCTATGTCTGAAGTACCCCTGCTGTGTGTGACGTGCCCCTGTTATACGTGAAGTAGCACCGCTGTGTGACTGCCCCGCAGGTCAACCTCACACTTTCGGCTGATGGCGGGACTTGGCGGCGGCCGGGGTGCTCGTTTCCGTCCAGCCCGTGTCCTGTTATAGGTCATTATCGGTGTCGCAATGGTGGAATGCGATACGGATTATATACTGGCGCTGACACTTCCCACGCCGCCACTGTTCATCACGGCACGGCAGATGTCATCACATGTCTAGCTATAATTGCCTAGTGCGGAATATCGGCTTCCGGGCGTAGGTCAAGTGGGGTACATATTGAGTGTCGGGGATGGGAGGGGATTACCTCGGCCACATGCAGGTTGCAATATATCATGGCCACGGCGAACGTGCATGCACGCTTCTGGAATCGCGCTGCGGTCGGTGCGCAGTGCACCACTCAACGCCCCGCTGGACATCGATCGAAAGGGAAGTGCAGTTTGCAACGAGCAGCCGATCGACCCCTAACTGTACCGAATGGATGCTCGAGACTGAGGTGTACCGGTATGCGGCAATACCGTGTGTGCCACATGCGGCAACACGATAACGTCTGCGTTTCCCAAAGCGTGGCATGGGCGCTGTATAACCACTGCAGTTGATGCGCCCTAAAACCCAAATAACTAACTAACCCAAAGCGTGGCACTCCTCCCCAGTGGCGTAGCTAGAATTTGCACCAAGGGGGAGGAACTGACGGATTAGGAGGGGGCCCACCTACCCTCAATTTGTTAACCCGTGCCGTCTCTGGGGGTCTTCAACCCTTCCCCCACGCATGTTTTTCGCGGATAGTGAACGAACGGCGCGCAGGAGCGCGCCAAAATTTGGCATAACTTTTCCCACATCAATTTGGCATATCAGGTCAAGCTTTTGAAGTCAAGGTATCTAGGGTCAACGAGTTAATCCAGGTCAAGTGAGGTCACCTTATTTTAACGGATACAGATATTTTAATGAAACTTTCCGCGTTTGCTTATCTTTATGGATGTAAGAAATCGCACGAGAGGAATTTTCCATTTTTCTCGTTTTTGACTACTTATAAATTTTGCACACTTGCCTCTTTGAGATAAAATCGAAGATGTTGGCTAAAATAAGCATTTTGTATTAGAACAAGTTGACTTCCAATGACGTTTCTCGGTCTGCTCTATCCATTAGAAAAGGAAAATTAAAGAAAATTTGAAAACTTAAAATCTTGAAATTTCAAAAAAATGGCGAGGAGGGGAGGAACTTGTGTGGATTTGATTGATTTCGCTGTCATTTTTTCTTCCAAATAATGGACCCGGGCCCTACTCATCGAACACTTTCCGATGACACCTCTTTCGGTTTCGTGCGACGCATAGTTTGGATTTTAGATGGGGGGCTATTATCTCCTACCCCCGGGACGAGGTGTGGATCTGAGCGGAGAGACGGGAAGGTTTAAAGTCCTGGGTTCGACCACTGTTTATTTTGCAAAGGGCTGCTTTATTTTGTAAATGAATTAAGTGAACAACTTAGTTGCTATGTGGAGTGGACCCAACCTACCATCATAACTTAGGAGTCACCGGATTTCAACCCTATCTCTTGTTCGAATGTTTTAATTTTGGTATCGCTTGATAAGTCACCTCACACTACCGAAATTACACCTGTACAAATAACAAAAAAATATAATTTTTTACGATATCAGACATTCCGGTTAGTGACGCCCACTCGTCAAAACTACTGCGCACGTGCACGCGTATTTCTTGTGCTTTCGGCGCATTCATATAGGACGCTCGGCGACTGCTGTTAAAAAAAACACGTACACTTGTGCGATAACCTGGGCACTACATGTTCAATGTAGTCGATGCGCTCTATAGCCCTAATAACTAACATGTGCCATAATCCCTCAGGTCTTCTTGGCAAATAACACTTTTATGTACGTATAACGCATTCATAGGTTCGTGGTAAATAGGACGTGCACGTGTATAATACACTGAGAAATTCCTGTTCATTAGAACGTATACATGTACAACACAATCAGGGATTCCCGCTAAATGGCATGCATATATACATAATACACTAAGAGTTCCGTGCTAAATAGCACGCAAACATATATAGCTCACTCACATGCCCGCTAAATAACTCGTATCCATGTATAACACACTCAGATATTCCGCTACATGACACGCATATACATATAACACACTCAGCGGGTCCTGTGAACACGCGGCCTGGAGGGGGGGCGAAATCCTCCCACCCCTCCGGTGTTTCGTAGATAACTCCAGATTTTCCCGGCCGATATAGGCCATTGTTTGAGTACCTGGTTAACAATGAAGGGCACGTTGTTTAAAGAAAGAAAAATGAAAATTGACCGAACATTTTTCGAGTTAGGGGTCGGCAAAGTAAAAAAAAACTTTGTCAGCGCCAGACCACAAATATCGGCGCTGATGCGCTTTCCGTATATTGGCAAAGAGGAAGTGTTCTTTGCAACACTAGCGACTTGTTTGATGTATATCGTTATGCTACATGGTTTCAAAGTCATGTCAGGTCACCGACGTCAAGTCAGGTCAAGTTCATGCCAGGTTAACAGACGCCCTGGAGGGGTGGAGGACGAAATCCGCCCATCCATCCGATTTTTCGTACACAACACCATATTGAACCGGCCGATATACGCTATTTTTTTCCGTACCTACTTAAACATGACCGGCGCATTCTCTAAAGGAAGAAAAATGAAAATCTGCCGAAAAGTTTTTAACTTATGGGCCGTAAATGTTTTTTAATCTCAGCGCCAGACCACAAAAATCGGCGCTGATGCGCTTCCCGGATATTGGCAAAAGGGAAGTGTTCTTGACAACACTAGTGACGTGTTTGGCGCGTATTGTTATGCTATGTAATTTAAAAGTCATGTTAGATCGCCGAGGTCATCATGACAGGCTAATTGAACCAAACTTGGTCAACTGGAATGTCGACATAAATTGAAATGACTGTCATTCGATTGACTTCGCTTTGCATGTTACGCCCTACATATCCGGAAATATACTGCATATCATTGTGTGCCTAAGCGTTTCTGTACTTTCTTCATGTATTCCACTCCTTTCTTTGCGAATCCGGTTGTGTGAGCCGCCCAACAGAGCGGTCAGGTGGTCATTGTAGGTCATTGTAAATAACACGTATGTACTTAGAGATTCATGCCAAGCAACAATTTTATGTACGTCGAACAAACTCAAAGATTACTACTAAATAACACGTATACATGCAGAGCACACTGAAATATTCCCGCGAAATAATATGCGTACATATATAACACACTCACAGATCCCTATTGTCCGACGCCGTCTTTTCGGTCAAATCTTCACACCCAGTCTCGGGGGTGGTGCGGTTGAAGACCCCCTCTAAAATCCAAACTAAGCATCGGACGAAAACGTAAGAGGTGTCATCGGAAAGCGCTCAAATAGTAGGGTTCGGGTCCACCCCAAAAACAATTTTCTCCGAAAAGTGATATCACCAGGGTGGCTGGAATATCAGGACTTTTCACGACTTACATTATGTTTTTGACTCTGGGGAGACCATTTTGGGGAATACATGAAAAAAACGATATTTATTTGGAACGAGAAAAGGACACCGAAATCGACCAGTCCTATTAATTTTTTGACCCCGAAAAAAATTCAATTTTGTAAATTTCAAAATGTTGATATTTCAGGTTTCCTTTAATTTTCCTCTTACAATGGGTAGAGCAGACCAAGAAACGTTGTTGAAAGTCAACTTGCCCTAATCAAAAATGCTTACTTTAGCCAGAATCCTGTATTTGATCTGCAATTTGGCAAGTACGGAAAATTTATATGGAGTCAGAAACGAAGAAAATGAAAAATTCCACTGGTACGTTTTGTTTCATCCGCTGAAAGTTTCATTAACATATCTGTAATAAAATATCTGTTAAAGCGTGACGACTGGTTGAACGTTTTTGTAGGTGACCTCACTTGACTTTTACTAACTCGTAGACCCTAGATGACCTAACCTAAAAAACTTGAATCAGCATGTCAAATTGATGTGGGAAAGGGTATGCCAAATTTGGGCGCGCTGCCGCGCGCCGTTCGTCCGCTATCCGCGAAAAACCTGAAGGGAGGGGGCGGCTGAAGATCCCCATCCCGAGATGATACGGGTTAAATATCACTCATACACATTGATGTAGCAACGGTTTCGAAATTCGGGGTGACAAGCCAGAGACCTGGTAAGCTAAGACAGAATGGTGGAGGAGCCCCCCGCCCCCCAAATAAAAACCGCAGCACTTCAGCCCCTTTTTTAATGCCTTGTTTTCTGATTTTCCATCGTTAAAAAACAATATTTTTCGGACAAAAATTCCGCCAAATTAGCATGTTTCACTCACTGCCTATGAACATCTAGCTTCATGTCGAATGTGTTAGGACATAACTCATGACACCATAGAGCCATGCTGGAAGGATGCTCAACGTTGCCCTCTTGTAGCATGTAAAGCATCAAATATTGAACGAAGGTATTTTCGTAGCAATTATGGCATATTGCTCTCCTTGCCTACCTTTCCCATGTGTTCCCGTTTCACGGGTATACATTTCGATGCAATGGCAATTAGGGCAGATAAAGGGTGTAGCACTGAAGGCATGCAACCCCTGGTAGAAGGTGGCGTCCCTCGGACCGGGAAGAAGCGCCTCTATGAAAAGGTTTCATACAGTGCATATGCTCCAGTTTTTCAGACAGAAACGCACCTGTTCAGAAAAAAGGCATCCCTTGAAATGAAAGGAGCCCTTTCGGGAAGGGCCAAGTGCAACCCGCCCCCTGGAATTTTGCAGCAAGGGGCTCCCTCGAGACGCTTTCGCAGTGGCGCCGCTCCCAAAAACTGGTGCACCCCAAACACGTGCCACCATGACGGTCCCTGGATCCACCCTTGATTACAGCATTGCCCTCTCGTGGTTATGAACACAGGCTGGTTATAAAATGGTACGCATTGACGTGTGGCTTCTTTCCAAAATTTGACAACTTCCGTTGAAGGGAAAGTCGAAGACATAGCAACGAGGTGAGAGGACTTTGAGCAATTTAGGCTAACCTTCGATCTTGTTATTCGACATTCACATGTTCCGGTTTGAAATGTTACTCGAGGTTCACCACGGACTATTGTTTCATACCAAATGTGGGAAGGTAAAGGCGAGGAAAAAATACGAGGCGACCAAAGATATCAGTTTGACCTTGGAAATTAGCTCGATGTTATCACATTATAATCCCTCCCAAGTCATGTCAATTGACACCCAATTGGTACAAATTGAACCCATAGCAAGGAATAGGGAGAACCTCGAGGCATTCTAGCTATACTTTAACCTTAATATTTGACCTTGATATATCTCGGTTTCAAAATCTTACACGTGGGTCTGAATTAACCGCGAGCCCCAGAGGCGATCCGGTCTCTGTTCCGTCGGCGGTAGGATATCTCACGGCGCTCCACCCGTGCGACGGTGGCTAGAGAGCCGGAGCCACCGCCTTTCCACCTCAACATGTCACGTAGAGCCTTCTAATTCCGCGCGGCACCAGCCTGGAATTTACTGCTGGCGGTCACTTACGCTTCTCGGCAACGAGTGGAGTTCGTCGCGATGCTCAACGTCTTTTAAATTGACTGTACGTATTTCGGTGTTTTCTCTGCGTACTGTTGTTTTACGGCTTCCATTTTTCCCCATGTTAGTGAAGTGTATCTAATTGTAATCTGACTGGAAGCAAATATAAATCCATCTGATGGAATCGGTTTGTTTCATAATATCACGGTCATTCATCCGTGAAGCCTCACATCATACACATCATGCTTGTTTTTGTTTATTTTCTGTCGGCCACACATCATCAGTTAAGCATAACGCAGATGTTTCACATCCCTTTCCATACACGTAGAAAGCTAAGATCATCAACTGCCTGAGGTGTTCCGATGTAAAAGTTTGTACTACCCTCACCAGGCATGTATGATATTGGCACATGGGAAAGACACGATCATAAACCCGCATGTGGACCAATCACCTGCACGACACAATAATGTTGGCATGCGGGAAAGACACGAGTATAGACAATGAGATGCATAATCACCTGAAAGACACAATGACAATGGCACGTGTGGGAAAGACACGATTACAAACGCGTAGGCGTACCACCACCGGCATGGTACAGCACAATCCACATGTCCAGTAATGGACACCGTCGCGGTAAAAAGCTTACGCTAGCGGTCGGCTGCCTCCCCACTGCAGATAATCTCAAACAATCCCGGCAGACGAAGGTCTGAGACAACCACAGGCAGCTGGAATTATCGCAGACGTTACAACACACATCTCGCAATGTGCAGGTACAAGCTGATCGCAGGTACACCTGGAGCAGGCAGCCGGCCGGCCGAGTTACAGCCAGCCCGAGATCGAGTCACAGCACGCATGTTACAAAACGAACATCTACATTGCGCGTACGCAGTAAAGCTACAATAACAAACGCCTCGACGAAAACGTCACAGCGACACTGCATTTGGCATACAGTATTGCATGTATAAGCATCACGGTACCTGAGCATAAAATGGTTTGTATATTGTACAAGGTGACCGTGCCCAACCGGCAGACATTGCATGCCCCATATATTGGCGCACCTGTTGCGCGCCAACAGTGGCGTCAGCCCACCATCGACCAGCGCACGAGCTGGGAGAGCGCCTCCCACACCGATCACTTGGCCGGCGCTCCAACGTCGCCGTCGTCGTCGGCGTCGACCTTCGCCAGATAGTCCACCTCGCCGTCCACATCTTCGGCGTGGATCTCGGGCCACTCGCCCAGCCACGCACCCATGTCCTGCATTAGCGGCAATCCCCATCCGCCGTGCTGCTGCTGCGGCGGCATCCACTGCTGGCGCTGGACGCCGGTCGGAGGCTGACGCGCCACGCCGCGGCCGGTCGGCTGTCCGGCAGCCAGCGGCAGGAGCCGGCGGTCGAGTGACGGCACCGGCACGTACCAGCCGCCGGCGAAGTGTGTAAAATATCGGCCCAGCTCTCGGTGCATGATGGGCCGCGGGAGTGTGGTCCGCTCCAGCTCCTCTGTGGACGTTTGCTTTGTTTATCGGGTGGCTCATGGCTTCATGCACAATCACGGCTCATGGCGCCTACATGCAGTTAAAATTACTGAGGCTGTCCATAACATCTCCATTGCCATTGAAAGAAACAACGAAAAATACCGTTCTTAATTTGATCCTTACTGTAAATACAGGAGCCACAAGTCATTTCACATGACCATTTTTCATCGTGAACGTGAACATGCTATACTTTTTTTTCGCACTCGTTGATCTATATTTTTCTCCACACAGGTTCATTAGAAACACCTTCAGAGCACGAGACAATGTCGCAGCACTCACCTTCAGCGACGTAATCGAAACCGTGCCCGTCCCGCAGAATTCTGTAGAACGGCTGTTGCATGCCAGAAAGTAAGCGGTTGGGGCTGGTGGCCCAATCCTGAGGACAGCAGCGAAGATTGAGAAACATGGCTCACAAGCTGGTCGCTTATCGCATCGTTCAACTATGTAATACGCCACGGCAACATATCGCCACCGCACAGCAGTGTCCCAAAATTACTTCACCATTAACTGTGTGGATGAAGAAAGAAGTTGCGTGGGAATAATAACAAATTGGAAGAAAATGAAGGATCGCCACTTAAGGACTAAAAACGCGGAATGCCTTTCACTTCAGTCACATGCATTTTACATTACTTAGCAGTCGTGTGTATGACTGCCCACATATGTAGTAAAATAATCAAAATCTAAGACAAGGATGAAATAGCACTATTCCACTGTTAATTTCGAGACCACGTGGTCAATTATTTTACACTGCCACAAAGAACCTCAATTCCTCTGCACAAAACACCCTGATCCCGAATAAACGTCCCAGCAGAGGGCACATCGACATCTGCCCCCTACACAGAACCCCAACACCTCTGCACACAACACGCTGACCCGGACTGTGCATCCTATCTGAGGACACAACTCGCCTCGGTACAACCTCAATTTCTCTGCGAACAAGATTGCCATATCTTACCCCAGGGAATTTGTAGAAGGGATCACAGGCGAACACCACGCCCAGGGCGGAAGCACCGTACACCACCACGTCGCCGATGTCGAAATGTTGCAGCGGCGCGTCTTCGACCGGCAATACTCCGCGCACGGGGTCGGTCTGGAACACAGAACGGGTGCCGTGAGACCGGCCGCATGATGCGCGGACAGTCACCGGCTGACACCGGGGGTGGGATATCACGTGAGGGTACCGAGAGGACCGCTCCAAATCATCCGCGGACCATCACCGGCTGACACCGGGTGGTGGGATATCACGTGACGGTACCGAGAGGTCCGCTCCAAATCATCCGCGGACGGTCACCGGCTGACACCGGGTGGTGGGATATCACGTGACGGTACCGAGAGGTCCGCTCCAAATCATCCGCGGACGGTCACCGGGTGACACCGGGTGGTGGGATATCACGTGACGGTACCGAGAGGTCCGCTCCAAATCATCCGCGGACGGTCACCGGGTGGTGGGATATCACGTGACGGTACCGAGAGGTCCGCTCCAAATCATCCGCGGACGGTCACCGGCTGACACCGGGGGTGGGATATCACGTGACGGTACCGAGAGGTCCGCTCCAAATCATCCGCGGACGGTCACCGGCTGGTGGGATATCACGTGACGGTACCGAGAGGTCCGCTCCAAATCATCCGCGGACGGTCACCGGGTGGTGGGATATCACGTGACGGTACCGAGAGGTCCGCTCCAAATCAACCGCGGACGGTCACCGGGCTGACACCGGGTGGTGGGATATCACGTGACGGTACCGAGAGGTCCGCTCCAAATCATCCGCGGACGGTCACCGGCTGACACCGGGTGGTGGGATATCACGTGAGGGTATCGAGAGGATCGCTCCCAATTATTCCTGGACGGTCACCCGCCGCTTAATGGTACACTCAGCAGCTGAGGCCATATGGCGTCGCCTGCCTCTCACCCTGGCAAGAAGGGCGGGTACCGCGGGCAGTGAAACCACGTACCTCTGGTGTGCCAGACGCTCAGCCTAACCACTGTGCTACCGACGTCCCCAAAAAAGGCATGGCACACAGATGTTTTCTTTATGAACATTGCACAAAATAAGTGGAATTGGACATGTACATGCCTACACAGACACACATATACATATATATATATATATATATATATATATATATATATATATATATATATATATATATATATATATATATATACACACACACATATATCCACATAGTATGCATTTAATTCACTGGATAAAAAATAGTAAGAGAGTACATGTAAAAAAGGAAGAATGACGTGTACAAATCGTGAAAAATATACATAGGAGGTATGTCCCATACTAAATTCCCACATTTATTTCACGTTTTCATTAATTTATCAGACGTTTCCAACTACCTCAGAATCACACCAGAATCTACTGACATCATACCAGCTGTTTTGGTGGGATGCACAGTAGGTAGCGCGACCTTCACCACGACAACATGGTGCCGAGTGGGCAGCACAGTTTTCAGGACCACACCATGGTGCCACACGATACCGAACAGATAGCACGGCCTTCAGCACCACGGTGCCACACGATACCGAACAGACAACACGGCCTTCAGCACCACGGTGTCACACGATACCCAACAGATAGCACGGCATTCAGCATCACGGTGCCATACGATACGGAACAGATAGCGCGGCATTCAGCATCACGGTGCCACACGATACCGAACAGACATCACGGCCTTCAGCACCACGGTGCCACACGATACGGAACAGACAGCACTGCCTTCAGCACCACGGTGCCACACGATACGGAACAGATAGCACGGCCTTCAGCACCACGGCCCGTCCACGGACACCTTATCAGCCCACCCCCATACCTGGTCGGAGCCATCGGGCGCAACAGACGCCAGTATGGCCTTGAACCTGTTGTCCAGGTCTTCGAGAGACGACTGCACATCCTGTAGGACCTCAGCAGGTGGGTCCGGACCCTGGTCCGCGAGGAATCTCTGGGGAAAAAAAAACAGTTGAAGACATATCCATGGACGCTCCTGTTAACAAATGGCGTCACACAACACACCATGCAGGAACAAATCACCCTAACGCCAGTGGTATATAATGACAATGTCGCAAGGAATGGACTGCTTGACGGAGGCGATTCCAGGCATTTGTTGCAAAGATCAAAGTCAAAATAATGTTTTCTGATGCTCTATCTCCATACAAAGACCACGAATTTTCGGCATGACACCACAGCGGGCATAAGCATCTGCATGTCCCAAAATGTGCTCCATTCCTTTTCTCAACGTTGTATCTCCATCTACAAACAACCTTGGCCACGCAAAACCTGTCCGTTTTTTCGCTTCCTATTCGGGCTTCCGGGTGCTTCTGCCAGTTATCATTCGCGCACAAACATCGGGCCGTGAGCTGGTACAGACCTGCAGCAGGCGGCGGGTGTACATGGGCCGTGAGCTGGTACAGACCTGTAGCAGGTGGCGGGTGTACATGGACCGTGAGCTGGTACAGACCTGCAGCAGGCGGCGGGTGTACATGGGCCGTGAGCTGGTACAGACCTGCAGCAGGCGGCGGGTGTACATGGGCCGTGAGCTGGTACAGACCTGTAGCAGGCGGCGGGTGTACATGGGCCGTGAGCTGGTACAGACCTGCAGCAGGCGGCGGGCATACATGGGCCGTGAGCTGGTACAGACCTGCAGCAGGCGGCGGGTGTACATGGGCCGTCAGCTGGTACAGACCTGTAGCAGGCGGCGGGTGTACATGGGCCGTGAGCTGGTACAGACCTGTAGCAGGCGGCGGGTGTACATGGGCCGTGAGCTGGTACAGACCTGTAGCAGGCGGCGGGTGTACATGGGCCGCAGATGGGCAGTCAGCCCGTACACGCCGTCCAGCACGAGCACGTCCAGCTGACAGTTGTTGTCGGTCCAGTGGGAGAGCGCTCGGACGGCGCGCAGGTCGGCCAGGCCCAACGTGCCGGAGACGCCACTGGTCACCAGGTATCCCAGTCTGTACACCATCTCGCGCAGCAGCTGCCAGCAGAGGTCACCAAGGTCATAGAAGTCACACCGCCACGGTCACTGGCCACACTGCCGCCCTTCTCGAGCTGGCTGCGATTCTCTTCATGGAATGGTCAGAGGTGGACAGTACTGTAACTTTGGAACACGGGATTTGAAGGATAATGTGCCGGGTCAGATTCGGAGAGATGCCTCAACAATATAACACAAATATATTGATGTTACAACTACACAAAGATGGAAAAACTTCTGTATTTACAGACTTTGGGGACATCAACTTTGATTTCATAATCTAGAAATAATGGAATGACAAAAACAAATAACCCTGCAAAACTATGCATGTGTATTCATTGGAAGCCACGTCTTGAAAACACTTGCATACACGTCTCATTTTTACGAACAAGCAACAAGCTGGAAACATTTCATCATCAAATGAAATCAAATCAACTTCAACCTTCCAGCACGACAGAAGAAGATAACAAATTGCTGGTCATACTGGCAATGCAGCAGCGATCGTCCGCCGTCGAGCCCACAATGGCTCGACGGGGAGGCGAGCGCCGCGCGCCAGCACGGCCCACGCCCGCAGTACGCACCTCGTCGGCTTCGACGGGACGCAGGAGGTCGGGTTCCAGGCTCAGCTGGCGGGCACCCTCAGCCAGTGTCATCCGTTGCCCGCCCCGCAGCACGTCGACCAGTGTGATCTCGTCACTGTGGCTGTACAACACACGACGGCCGTCAGTGTATACAGACATGTAGACAGACAGACAGACAGACAGACAGACAAGCACGGCCATCCCGACGGTCTGGCTGTCCCTCATACACGAGACACCAGCGTTAAGATGATTTCCTGTTAGGTGTATGATGTCGAAATCGCTATGGAAATAATGCTGCTTAAAATATTTAAATCCCTGAAGCCCAGTTTTGGGATAGTTGTATAGAACCATAGAACTATCCATGTTGCGTGCATTGAGAGGTACCTATTTTGGAGATTGTGATAGCAATGACAGCGATGCAAACACCTATGCTATGAACTGGCATTGTAGAACACGGCACAGTATAGGCAATCCCTTTGTGCGTTCTATGTGCGGCTCCCCCAAGAGGCTAGAGCAGGCACATTCCTCAGCGGGTGATAGCTTGCTCAAAGGTGGATACGACGGCCGGCTGAACATCACTTGGCCACTCACCTGGTGTAGAAGCCAACCAATGGCTCTGTGAATGGCTGCACGTAGTACAATTTGACGCCCAGCATTCCCGCCACTGACACGTACATGCACTTGAAGCTGGTCGGCCTCGGAACGTTCGATATGTAGAAGTGCCCATGGGGCCCCATCAGCTAGAACCAGACAAGATTGGGTTAGGTTAGGTTACCTGGAGCCACAGTCACATCACTGCAGAATGACTTGACATGTACTAATGGAGCTGCAGTCGCATCACTGCGAGATTATATGACATTATATGTTTTTGAACAATTTCGGAGTTATTTTTCGGTATATTCGACTGCCTGGTGGACCATGCCGAGGCGCCACGGCTCTCGAATGCTGAGTCATCGCCAACATCACCGAAACCCTCTAGTCTCGCCGCAAGCTTCTCACGCCGACCGGCCGTGGCCGGACTCGACAATCCCGCAGCTCGTGATATTCAAACACACCATGCGCGATGAAGAGCAAAACAAGTCACACCGACTGGCCTATCGCTACCCTGTCGCGGATTTCAGCCTAGGGAAAAGAGGCGACGGCGCACTCCACACCAACGACCTCCCAACCCCAATACCGAATGTCCCACCGCGACTTACCTGGATGTAAAGAGACCAGTCTGCACTGCCAAGCTCCGGACCGGACTTCAGCAGCAGCAGCCGCTCGTACATCACTTGGTTGATCATGTCCAGCAACAGCAGCGTGTCGGTGTCGTTCCACAGGGCGACGCCCAGCGGCGGCCACTGGCACTGGCTGCGAGTCCAGGCGGACACCGGGTGGTCCGGGTGGCGCGCCTGCATCTGCTCCAGCACCAACTTGCTCAGCTTGCGGTACAGGCTGCCGAACGGTGCGGCACGTGTAAACGCAGGCAGGCAACACCACCGCAGTGACGTCACACTGGATGACGTCACGCCCGATGGCCAGCAACCTCACATTGAGACACTAGCCAGGAAGCGACCAGAATAGCATGAAAATATTAAACAAAGCACAAACTCTAGACAGCTCCAGCTCCGAAGGAGAGCCAATCTTTCTTTTCGACGCATTCAACAAACAGGCCACATAGGGGGCCTGCCAAAGGGATGTGGGCAAATCTCTCACACCAATTGGTAGAGGGGTGGACTTGGTACTCCTGCCGGCCGTGGGTTTCGAACCCACGATCTTACAATAAAAGGACAACGCCCTACCGACTAAGCCACCGCCACCCCTGCAGCTCTGAAGATTATCAAGGGTTTACCATGCCCTCGAAGTTATGCACCCAACGTTTTTGAGACTCCCGGTTAACACTGATGAATACCAGCTGATAATGGATAGACTTGGTTCGACACAACCACATCTTGCATGCAAAGGTGGAAAATCAACCGCATATGGTATTGCAAAATTGCAAGTTTTTTCCGCCACTACTTCACCTACTGCCAACTCACCAGGACACCTACTGCACACACCACCAACTCACCAAGACACAGACAGACACACAGACATCACTCTCCTCCTGAGCATGTAAGGGACACCTGGGTGGGGCCATCTCGTCCCCTTATGTTTTGGATGTAGGCTTGGGTTTGGAAGGATCGGGTGTGGTTGTTGAGGATTGAGGGTGCGAGGTTGTTGGATAACGGAGTGTTGATGAGTTAGATGACAAGAATATTTGCTTCAAGGGCTTCCTGGTCCGCTGGGCCACAGACCACTCCCTTGTGTCGTTTTTCTCATCAGAGGTCGAAACTGCAGTACTAGTGGAACTCATAGTTGCCGTACTTCTCTCTTCATTACCTGAGGCCTGTGTCGTCACCATTTTTCGAGAAGGTATCTTCTCTAATGTCATACATTCAATTCCAAAAGCACGCATCAAGGCACTAAGCTGGGTAATGAGCTGGGAAGCAGTCATGTATGCATCTGAACTCATCTGAATGTGTTGCGACGTAGTAGAATTAAGTCTTCCCTCTCCTGCATCAGATGCCCTTCGGTGAACTCTCTCATAGAGCTCACGAGCTTCCCGGAATGTATTTTTTTGGAACGTTTTGTTGAAACTATCCCTTTCTCCTTCAGAAAATTTGGACGAAACGGTCATAGGCTTCATGGGGTCTTTTGCCGGGACTGCAGTTGGAGCATTTCGCGCTCATAGCTTTGACACTTTTCCTCTGTTGACCCGATAAAACTGAGCGGACGAGTAGATCTGGGAAAGCTGGCCTACCTGCTCGTGACAGGGGAGGGCACATATCATCTACTCACTCCAACACCTACTGCACATGTCACATAATACACATACAAACTACAACATACACCACCAACTCACCAGGAACACCTACTGCACATACCACCTATTGCACACATCGCCTACCCACCAAGACACCTATTGCACATACCACCTACAGAACGTACCACATATTGCACACACCACCTACTGACGAGGACACCTACTGTATACACCACCAAGTTACCAAGACACATATTGTACACACCACTGAGTCAGCAGGACACATACTGTACACACCACCTACTGTATACACCAAGTTACCAAGACACATATTGTACACAGCACTGAGTCAGCAGGACACATACTGTACACACCACCTACTCACCAGGACACCTGGCAGCCGACGGTCGGCCGCTGCTCGGGCAGCATCCACTGGCTGGTGAGGAAGCAGGCCTCCACCAAGTCAACTTGGTGCGGGGGCCGCTGCAGGAACTCGCCGATCATGGGCAGCAGGACGGACTCACGCTGTATCTCACGGTACAGCATCACCGCGTAGTAGCGACGCGACAGGTGGTTGGTTCTGTCGACAGGGCAGCATGCTGTCACACATTGCCACCGGGTGCATATGGGAACATCGCTGGAGCCAATGGTGGCGAGTCAATTATGGCGTTACTCAGACACAATTTTACGCTTATAGTGACCTTGACACTGACATCTTAGCCGAGACTAGGGACAACCACGGTACCGACGAACCAGTTGGTGGCTACACAGCCAATATACCCATAATCAATGGTGTTACCATCATCCACATCAGCATAATGCTGTGTTTGGCCAGTGGTCGGAATTCATGGGTACTGGCAGTCAAGGGCTGGTAGCAGCTGCATGTGGCCTCTAGGGTCACGTGCCTCCGGCAACATCTCTCAGGACCATATGGACCATGTGAAACCCACGGGGTGAAAACAAGCCGACATGGTTTGCGAGTGAAGTTCTTCTCCTATACTGATTGATTTACGGAGCACATGTCTATTAAGGAGGAAGAAGAAGAGACACAGTGTCACTACCCTGTGGTTCTTTGCCCATAGCTCCCGAACGCCTTCGTGGATCATTCGTTGGTCATTCCTCGCCCGGCGCCCACTCACCCGCATGGCCACACTGGGTGGATGATGTCCAGCAGAGCATCGCGGATGAACAGCATGCAGTGCGCGGGCGCCAGGGCGCGGAATTCCTCCATGGCCGGGTCGGGCAGCCCGCGCAGCTGGTGGTAGCGGTCGGCCATCTTGTCCAGGGCGTTGGCAAGGTCGAGGCCGGCCGACACTCGGAAGGCGGCAGTCTCGCGCCAGCTGCCGCACTGCTGACGCATGCGCATCAGGCCAGGCAGGCTCGACGGCTGGATCAGACGCGGGTACCTGCAACAACGGAGTGCGAGCATTGCACAACACAGCTACACGTACCTGCAACAACGGGGCGCGATCATTACACAACACAGCTACACGTACCTGCAACAATAGGGCACGACAAATACACAACACAGCCACACGTACCTGCAACAATGAGGCGCGACCATTACATAACAGAGCCACACGTAACACGTAACTCTGGTAGCCACACGTAACTCTGGTAACTGGCCCACTCAATTTCCCTTTGGAGTTTGAACTGTGATAATTGACAATGAACCACATTGTAATAGTATTAAAGATTTACCCGAAATAGCAGACTCAGGAAAATGTGGTTCAGGCATTCATACTACTTATGGCTGTTCTTATGGCTACTTATCCCTATTACTTACTGCTGATAATGCAATTCTGTTGGCATGGATAGATTATCATGCCTAGAGAACTTGTTCACTATATTGCTTGATACACTCCATGAAGGATAGGGTAAACCATATCTTCTTTAATCATAACCTGATAATACATACTTTCCCATGTAATTGTAAATGGAAATGGCAATGTTTAGAAAATAATACAAATATATAATATATACAAACATATAATAAACAAATATATAATATAAAACATAAGGTACATACATCACTATGGAATTACATAACTAATCCAAAATCTCTTAGAATCTCTTTTCCAAGGCCATGTTTATGAAAGTAGATGGGCACTTCTCATAAAGTCATAAAGTCATAAAGTGTTAAGGCTTAATAAGGGCCACAAGGGCCCATCTGGGTCAAGCCTGTCTAGAAGATATTAGAAAGTACATGTTCACACCTATCAATTCCAAACCCATGCAATCCCTCCACCTGTGCCACCACAGCCAATCTCATCAGTATGACATCGCAAAGGAAGTTGCCAAATCCACTGCTAGGTTCACCCCATATAGTACAACATAATACTAGCATAATGTTATACCCTATATAGCTAGTGAAAATACTCAATATCCCATGCATCACAAGTTATAATTAAAAAACAACATTTTCCTGTCTAAAAAATTTATCCACCCTACTTTTAAAGACATTCAATGAGGGACTCCCCACTGCATCAGCAGGCAGCCTATTCCATTGGTCAACAACCCTTTGACTGAAGACCTGTTGTCGTTTAACTGTCCTGCACCTCATTTTGTCTAACCTGAATTGATGACCCCTATGGGATACTCTAAACTGCAGAGCATCATTCAAATTGACCTGATCTAGCCCTCTAACAATTTTGTACATTTCAATCATGTCTCCCCTTAATCTCCTATACTTGAGTGAGTACATATCTAATGCATTAAGCCTTTCTCCATATTCTAAGTTACTTAATCCACTGACGAGTCTAGTGGCTTTGTGCTGGACTCTTTCTAACATATCTATATCCTTTTCTAGGTAGGGGCTCCATGCTTGTACAGAGTACTCCAAGTGGGGCCGCACATATGCTAAGTACAGCTTTTTCATGACTTCCCTGCTCTTATATTTCACACTTCTATTAATGAGTCCCAGCATTCTGAGTGCCCTATTTCTAGCTGAGATACATTGTTTTTCTGCTTTAAGGTCTTTTGAGACCAACACACCTAAGTCCCTTTCCTCTTCAATAACATCCAGTTCCCTCCCTCCCATTTTATAACTGAATGTCTCGCCTGCAGACCCTATATGCATAACCTTACACTTATCATAGTTGAAAGTCATCTGCCATTGATCAGCCCACTCTTTTAGGTCGTCCAAATCTAGTTGAATATTACTAGATTGATCTCTGCTGTTAGCCACTCCTACCAGCTTGATGTCATCAGAAAATTTGAACACTCTATTCCTCAGCCCTACTTCAATGTTGTTCACAAAGATGATAAAGAGGAGGGGCCCTAGAACAGAGCCCTGTGGCACTCCACTCATAAAATCTTTCCAACCAGATTTACATCCATTCAATACTACCCTTTGTTTCCTTCCCTGCAACCATGCTTCAATCCAATGTAGAACTTTTCCTACAATCCCATGTTGTTGTAATTGATGAATTAACCTTCCATGTGGAACTTTATCAAAAGCTTTGCTAAAGTCCAAGTACATAACATCCATCCTGCTTTCATTGTCTACTTCTTTGGTAACATACTAATGAACTCCAATCTCCTTTCCTGTAAATATGTTTCCTGTAAATATGTTTTAAAATCTGTTGCATTACCATCTAAAAGTACAATAATACCCATTTTCACCACATCTTTGAATGTTTCAGCTGAAGCCAGGTACAACTTTGGATCTAGTATGACTAAGGATCTAGAGGAACTAGACACAGCAGAGGAAATTGCTGCTCTAAAACCATTTTATGACAACCAGCTGATTCTTCATTGATGTAACGGCCAACTCCATAGAGGAGATAAAATTATCATCTTAATGTTGGTGAATTAAATACATTTTCACTCCACATCCAGGAACCCAAAACAGAAATCTGGACTAGAGTTAAATCACGCATGCAGTGAACTCGAATGGAATTCTGAATCAAATGACATCGTCTCAAGGCAGGAAAAGCCAACAAAACACTTGACTCACCTTGAGTAGAATCCACATTTCCAGATTTTTCCGGAAGAAAGCACACTATTTAAGGTCCTACATACTCTTGCTACTGATGGCAGGTCTTCTATGGGAAGATAGCTGAGGACATGTTCCAATACCTCCACTGGGAGAAAATTCAAGTGATCCATACCAAGGATGGTATATAAAATGTTCACTTTTAGCAACCACGCGCACGCAGGGCGAACAAGCACCCAACGGCCTTGCAACCCAACTGAGGCGGGCGATGTATACGAGGTGCCGTCATCCCTACTGCGCAGCTTTCTGCGCAAGTCCTTTTATGACGTCATCTGGGGTGCCACTTAATACGGGCGAAGCCGCTAACACGCTGTCGAATATACGAAGCGTATGCATAGTACGGGGGATAAAATGAGGATTCAAGAGGTGCAGGTGCAAAACTTAGAGCTTAGAAGCAAGGTCGCAAAACTTAGAGGGGGAGGGGCGGGGGGGGGCGGATGGATCCAAACTAAAATCCTAACTAAGAGTCGCACAAAAACGAAAGAGGTATCATCGGGAAGCGTTCGACGAGTAGGGTCAGGTTTCATCCCACAAAACAATCTCCCCAAAAGTGACGTTGCAAGGGGGATGGATTTTCACGACTTTTCACGACTTGCATTATGCTTTGGCTCTGGGGAGTTCATTTTGGGTACATAAGAAAAAAACAAAAGTTCTTTGGCATGAGAAAAAGACAGCGAAATCGACCAGAGCTATGCTTTTGTTTGGCCCACAAAATATCTTCTTGTTGAAATTTGAGAATTTTGGTTTTTCAAGTTTTCTTTAATTTTCTTTTTCCATTGGATAGAGAAGACCGCGAAACGTTGTTGGAAGTCAAATTTCCGCCACAAAAATGCTTACTATAGCAAGAATACTCAATAGGAAAAAAGCGAAAGGCTGTAGTCTGTAGTGAAGAAAGGAAATTTCCACTGGTACCTTTTGTTGCATCCTTAATGGTAAGCAAATGCTAAAGGTTTCATTAAAATATCTGCATTCGTTAAAACGTGACGACTGGTTGAACTGTTTTGGAGGTGACCTCACTTGACCTTGACTAACCCGTTGACCCTAGATGACCTGACTTGGAAATTTTGATCTATCATGCCAAATTGATGTGGGAAAAGGTATACCAAATTTGGGAGCACAGCCTCGTGCCGTTCGCCCGCTAAACGCGATTAATGTATAGTGAGATTACTGTGGTTTGGCAATGTGCAATTTTAAGGCTGACTGCTACGCAATTGAGGGGAATATTTAACGTTACTCGAAGATGAGGTATGCTGTTTGCTATGAGTATGGCTGCGCCCCACTTCCTATGTGGGCCGTTTACGTTGGTTAGGTGCCATGTGTAATCGGGAATTTGTTCCAAGTGGAGTCAGAATCTCGAAAGTGAGTTTCTTGGAGCGCAGCGAGTAGTGGTTTTTGTTGCAAGAATTCAGATTTAAATTCTATGAATTTGCCTGGAATGCCTCCGACGTTCCACTGGAAGAAAAGTTTCATTGCCGAACGTTTAGTAGCTCTGAGTTCCTAGACTGGGGTAGTGTCGGTGTCGAGTTTGGGAGAAAGGTTGAATCGATGAACGGAGAGAGTGTTGGGAGGTGTCCCAGGCAGTGGTGGTAGCCTGGACCTGGTCGCACGGGTTCTGGGGGGTGATTGGGTGGAGTTGCGGCGAGATTTGCGCTTGGGAGGCGCGGTGGATCGCTCTGGTGTTGGTCCCTGGCGAGCTATTTCCACTTATATACAGGCTAGACACCCCTATCGTTACACCTTCCCGCCATAATTAGGAAATCCTTGGTGGGGCGGTCGGGACGCATTTCCGGTTCGGTGGCACCCTTATCGTCTGGCGCGGTCCATACAGGGCAATAGCAGTTGGGTGCTAATCCGTTAGGTAACGGAAGGGTTACAACATGAGGCGCGAGGGCACTATTTCTCAAGCTAAAGGGTTAGTTTATTTTGCTCCAAGTCCCCGCGCCTGGCATTCCGTCGCAGTCTTGAATTTTCATCACGTGGGTGTCATTCGACATGCTGTAAAGTACTCGAGAAACCGTTAAAAAATCATCAAAATAATTCGCAAAGTTAAAGGTCGACATCATTTCTTTCATCGCCCCACATTTCATCGTTTTCTGTCCATGTTTGGTATGAAGATATAGCTCGTGGCAACACTCGAGCAACATTTCAACTCGGGACATGTCAGATCAATGGCCATGGCCATCGGTCCAGACGTGTAAATAGTTACATCTCTGTCACAAATACAAAATCGGCCCACAACCAAGATCATGGTCACGACCCCAGGCCAGGATTGAGTCGACCGGAAGCGGGTCACTATTTCTTGTGTTATGATTCACACCAGGGCTGTGACTGCCCAGAACAATTTGAAAGTAGTTCCATGCAATACCAATGGGTCATGGGCAATGCTGTAATGCCATAATGTCATCAAGGTCCTACAGGTTTTTCGGGCTCAGTAAGAGTCATAGGTGCCCAGCTGTGTTGATCCTAATCAGGGAAGATTCTATGAGATGATTACAAGAGTCCACAGCACCTCTAATCAATGTTGCATTCTGAGCTTTAAAAAAAATTGAATGTCCCATCGTGTTACCATGGCCATCATCGCGTACCCAGAGAATGTCATGTCAAATTATCCGCGATACACATACGTGTTACTGCCGCTAGCATAATTCACTATTTATAAGGATGATTTAATACACATGCTATCTTCAATCCCACTCCATGCACCGTAATTCACAGCCACTACTTTACATCATGGAATACGGGTTTACGACTCCGAAATATATGCAGCTCTTTGCATGCATTGAATGCGGGACTTTTCGCATCAGCCAGTACTTCACACTGCCATCTCACCAGCATATTATTCCATATGACCAGCCAATGTAGGCAGTAGGTGAATACGAACTGTGATAGGAGTGCGACCACACCGGCGCCATTATGTACCCTACTTGACTATGCATAGATACACACACATATATGTATATATATAAATGCATATATATGCATATATATATATACATATATACATCTATATATATACATATATGGATATATATGTATATATGCATATAACTATAATTGATATTTGGTAAAATGGTTATGAAGTTACGACCTCCGTAGAGGCTGTAATTGAATTCTTTAATAAGAAAAATAAATAGCCAGTACGCCATGATCGGTGAACATCAACATATATGTGTCCCATACATACGATGAAAATCGTTGTAAACCTCCGCATAAGGAGTAGGAACTACGTAATGATCCGTCGCATAACGACATTACGGGGATGCAATCCCCACTTAAAGCAGTTGGTCATTCGCCACACGGACATGGGACGTGATGTTCTAAAGTGCTGTGACTTACCAATAAGCAATAGACGGATAGGCGGTAGCAAAGGTCAAACCCAGGTATAGTATATATATTCTGCATGGTAGATGAAGCCTCAATCAGGCCTCTTCAGTAGTCCAGTGTTCACGTAAGAGGCATCGAGATATTGAGGAACATATACTCTGCATTCGTTAGTCACGGGCAAGGTTAAAGAAGGGTAAAGAGAGTACGAAGGAGAGCTTGGGGTGAATCACACGGATATCTAACCAGAAGTGTTGTAGACGTTCCTCCACCTTTGTGTCTACATCTCTGTCTGCTATCGTTAGACTATATTTCTTTACTACAGTAAGGCTGGTCCTCTACTATAGCTTGCCACCTTGTGTTCTTATTGCTCATTGGTGAGTTTCAATGTCTTCTACACCCATCGTGGCCTATATTTTGGTGTCCAGGTCTCCTATATTTGAAGTGGAGTTTTTTTTCGGTCGTGTTGAACCACCTCCGGCATTAAATTCCACTGCTCGAATTGACGTCCCCATATCTCCGACAGTCAGTTATCCGCCCGGACACCACCAGGTTTCAAAGGAAGGCGCTGAGTGCCATGGTATCTGCAAATAGATGTTCCTTTCATAATGCATCAGGGTCCCCTCTGAATAAGTGAGGAATTCACTAACACCTTGTCGGCGCCTGTCTGGCATAGAACCGCTGTCGTCCTGGGCACACGCAGACCCACCGGGGGTCGGGGTACCGTGGGTGGCGGCACCTCTGAAACCTGACACCAGGGGTGGCTCGTGATGAGTTGGGTGACTACCACCGGTAGTTTCTCCGAGGGGTCTGGCGTGTTTATCGATGCTATTCAGGAAGGATTACTGGCGCGATCGGGTCCATTTGCACCGGTGTCCTATGTCGTCATGGTTTGTCTTGATCCTTGGGAAAGCGCAGGGAGCACATGCCTTCCTGTGCTCACCAGAATCGTATGTGCCGGTGGGGTGTTGGTGGTGCACGGTTGCATGTATACATGCACAATTCGTTCAGGCTTTGTTGTGTAGTATGTTCAATAAAGCTAAACACAGGACCTACTTCTGAACATATATAGTACGAAAGAAGACAGGTGTACGACATTATGTGCTTCGTTGATGCGTATACGACCGCAATCTTGCCGTGCTGCTATCACAGAACAACTCGGTGATGATATCTTACCTACGCCGTGCCTACATGCACCCACAAAGCCACGTGACAAATGCTGTCCACCTTTAGGCTCGCAATGCCGGAGCACTTCCTGACACTCGCAGTGGAAAGACGGGATGGGGGGGGGGTCAATGTGACCCCGTACCAAATGAATGTCGGTCTCATCTGGATAGAACGATGCGGTAAGCCGAATGCTGTAGCTCCGTCCTTTTCACTTCAGAGTTGTTCAAAATGTTTCCATGAACATCTTTTGGTTGAACTTCAATTTCAGGACAACAAACATATCATTATTTGTGTGCTGTTAGTGAGGCGTTATTCGCTGTAGTTTGCAGGTGTATGTCTCGTAACCATTGCGATTGTGTGTTTGCATATCAATGGTGTGCAAGTTGAAGCATATTCTCCCAAACTGATGCATGCAAAGGTAAAGATCACCGATCAGGTCACAGTCAACTGCCTACAAATGTCAACTGACAAAATCGATGCATGCGTATGTTTCGTGGGTGGGAGGCCCTTCGTTTCAGTCGGACTCTGAAGAGACTTGTCTCGGCCGACTCGTACCCGGGAGATGGGGTGGTAAGTGAGAAGGATCACCGCTCGATCTGCCTTTAAGCAGAGCCTCCGGTCCGGTGGCACGCTCCGAGATCAGGGCTTCGCCTCGTATCACGGGAGCAGTTCTCTGCTCACCAGGCGGTAGAAATTGGCACAACACCGTCGAACGCACTATGGGGGATTGGATCTCCAATTCTATGGGGAATTGGAGATCAGGCTCATGGGAAAGATTCTCATCGTTATAGACATGAGAAGCAGAAGTGCATGCGGACCCGATGGGATCTGTATTAAGGTTATCAAACTTCTGTTCCGTTTTATCGGTGAAGTGCTGCTCGACATTAAAACACACGCCTGACTACGGCTGATATCCCTTCCACTTGGAAACAGTCAATAGTAACTCCCATTCACTAATCACGAGATACTTCGGATCCCTCTAATTGGAGACCAATGCTATTGGTTCCGGCTATCGCCAAGATTACTGAGAGGGTAATGCAGAAACAACTCTATCACTACTTACACTGAAACCACCTACCGGCCCAAACTCAGCACGGCTTCAGACCATGCCACTCTACGGAAACCGCTCTTATCTCAGTCACGGACAAAATACTAGCAGCAATGGATCGCTCGGAAGTAGCTCTCCTTTGCGTTCTAGACCTCAGTAAATGCGTCGATGTAATAGACCACACCAAACTGCTCACTAAACTAGAACTTCATGGAATCGATACCGACTGGTTTAGGGCATTGATCTGTGAGGCCACACGCAGGCTGTTAGCATCTCAGATCAACGCGGAAACATGCATCTCTCCTCCTTTCTCCCAACCAACATAAGTGTCTTTCAAGGCTCATCATTAGGTCCACGACTCTATTGCATCTTGCAACGACCTCAGTTTGCACGTCCCGGTAGCACATGTCACCCAGTTCGCAGACGATACCCAGGTCCTCATCTCCGGTCACAAATCTGATCTCCAAAATCTGGTAAGTCAGATGGAGACATGTCTGAGCCAACTCTACGTTAGTTATTGGGGTTTGGGGGTGCATTGACTGCAGAGGTCATGCAGCGCCCATTGAGCCAACTCTACGACTACTTCCTGAATAACGGTTGGAAGGTGAACCCGACCAAAACTCAGCTTCTTACTTTCTGATCGCTTCAAAATCTTCGCAATATTTTCCCGATACGGGTGTGCTTGAGGGACGCCGTGATAGATGAGAGCCATTCGTGTAAGAACCTTGGGGTGACATTTGATCGCCGCATACCGTGGGATTCCCATGTAGCTGTTGTGGTCCGCAAGTGCACTGGGTTCCTTCTAGCCCTGAGCCATCTGTGTCACCATCTGCCGACCAGCACACTCTTCACTATAGTCAATAGCCTAGTTATATCCAATATCCGCTACTGCATATCTGTTTACGGGAACTGGTCGTCAGCAAACATCCACAGAATAGACAAGATCATTCACTTCGCCATTAGAGTCGTGTCAGGTCTACGGACATCTGATCATATTTCTGATGCCCGTAACGAGTTGGGTCACCTCACCGCAGCTGATCTGGATCTATTTCACAGTCTCACTTTGCTCCACAAGATCATTCTGACGGGTGAGCTTACGCACATTGCCGGTCAGATCACTGCAAACTCTGCCCTGCGAAACCGTCACACACGTGCAGACGACCACCTGCACATGCCAGCCATACACAGAGAGGCTGGCCGCAGGAGATTTCTCTACTGGTCTGTCTTCCACTATAACAAACTTCCTACTGAAACAAAAACATGGAGGCTGTCTAACTTCAAGAAACCTGCACTAGCGTATCTCCACGAACAACACTAGTCACACAAAAAATGTACACAATGGATATGTGTACACTATGGAGTCACCTTTAGGCCATCCCTTTCCTATCATTTCTACAGACCAATCGTTTATAGCTCGTCTTGCAAGCACGGTGTATGTAGTGCAGAGAGTGATATGGGTGTTGTATTATGTTGGCGTACGAATGTTTGTTGCGCATCTGCTCCCACTATTGACCACATATCTATCAGTTCTTTGTACATATCTGTTAGATATTCCCAGACGGCCACTGCACGTGGAGGGCACGTATTGTGAAATATATAAATAAATAAATAAACGTTAACCTAACGTACGTGTTTATGGCTGCCCATGGCTCCTCTCCATGATCTTGAAGATACTCAAGGACGCCCAGAGTCACGTTTGTTCAAAATATATCGACATATGTGCAGGATGATGCAGCCTAAGAGTATACAATCTTGCGATTATGCACACTTGTTGCCTGGCAAAGCACAATTTTCCGCCCAAGCGAAAGCACAAGATAGTCCAGGTTCATGTTATTCAACAATTGTCTGGAGGTACAGATTTCTAACTGCTGATTGACCACTCGAAGATTTTGTGATGACAGGTGGCCTGTGAAGTCCGTTGGTTGCCTATATTGGCTGATTGTATTCTTGGTGACTCTTACAGAAATATTATCGGCTGATAAATGATGAAGTACAATTTTGCAGGAACCATACTTAGGCAACTGAAAATTGGGGGGAGGGGGCGGGGACACGAAATAAATTGAGGGTGATAAATCGCCACTTTTTATAAATTGGGGGACACAACCCCCAACCCCCCACCAGTGGTTACACCCATCGAAGGGAGTAGAACTGTGCGTTTTTGATATTTTCGTATGAATCATCAAAATTTGGATGATTTCGTTTCGCCAGTGTATTTGACAGAATTTACACCATCTATATGTGCTTCGATTTACCTAAAAACGTATTTTCTTCGCCGAGTAGAAGTCGAAACCGAAGAAAAGACGAAAGAGAAAAACCGATCGAGGTTATCAGTGTCAGCCTGCACAGACCGGAATGTAACCTCTTACATGACCAGAAAGGTTAACGATACCGATGGGTACAATTACTTGACGCCTCTGCTCAAGATGAGACTACACCGTGGCCAGACCAGTTTTTATCCACGTCGTCTAGAATAAACGTTATTGAGGGCGAAATTGATATCTTCTTCCACACCCATTCCCGGCGGCACTAGGGATGTAGGGTGTAGGCGGCAGTTCACAGGTTAACACATGGCCCTGCGGACCGACTTCCGCAATGATTTTCACTGGGATCTGACCAATGTTTCGACCCCCTTATTATATTTATAGAAATAAAATAGTAATAATTAATTTATAGAAAGAAGCACCTCTGAGGAGGCATCATTGGTGCTATCTATCTCGATAAAGAGCGTAGGTTACCTATGCTCCTACCGTCGAATGGGCCACCTGCAGCGTGTGACACCTTATCTAGGGAGAGGCTCCGATCAATCCCTTCTAGAAGTGAATAATTTCGGAAACGTCCTGACCCGAAAGAAATTCCAGTTGGTCCTAATCCCCACCGACTGCTGAAGGCTATCATTACCGCCGCAAGAGGTCCTAGCTGCCGGTAGTAAGGCCTTAGGCTGGCGAAAGGCTCCTCTGCTGTTGAAATGAGCATTCAGCCAGCTGAACGACCGGACTCAGAGGTACCGGTAAAGACGATCAGATAATTGCCAAGGTGCCATTCCTGGGAACCTTTGGGGATAACGAAGGGTTACGTGCCCAGTGCCCACCCAATAGCTGCGTCACTACTGCCAGGTATATTCTGAGACCAGGGTCGAACAAAGTAGCCTGCTCAATGTCTGCTCAAGTCAATGTCTGTTCGCCGGTTTGACGCTGAGTCGGAAGCCAAAGCGGACGAAAGCAATATTACAGGTCTCTAGTTGAAAATTCATATCTTCTTATCTCCACAGTAACCTATCAAAGTACTGTTCACAGTGTACTGTCCTACTGTAATTTATATCTATTCTGCAATCGTTAATGTGTGTGTAATCTGCCCGGATAAACATATCAGGCTCATCTGAAAACTGCTGAACAACGTGACACGCTAACCAGGAGAAATCACCATATATATATTCGATGTGCAAGTAGGTGCAATGTTTTGCTTTCAATGCGAGGGGTCATTTGAGATTTTTGATACTATTAGCTCATTCAATATGCTGATATATTTTCCCCAAACCGCAACCCGCGCCGTCTTTCCGGTCAAATCCTCCCACCCCGTCTCGGGGAGGAGGAGGGGAGGGGGGGGGGGCTGTTGAAGACCCCGCTTCTAAAATACAAACTAAGCATGGCACGAAAACGAAAGAGGTGTCATCGGAAAACGCTCGACGAGTAGAGTCCGGATCCACCCCCCAAAACAATTTCCCCCCACAAGTGACGTAACCAGGGGGGCTAGATTTTCAAGACTTTTCACGTTCTTGACTCTGGGGAGTTCATTTTGGGGGATATATGAAAAACAAAGTTTATTTGGAATGAGAAAAGGACAGCGAAATCGGAAAGGGCTATACCGTTTTTTTGCCCCCACCCACCCCCTCCCCCAACACCCAAAAAAACGATTTTTTTTTCATCTCTATTAGTTTTCAAGTTTTCTTTAATTTTCCTTTTCCAATGGGTAGAGCACACCGAGAAACGTTGTTTGAAGTCAACTTACACTCATACAAAATGCTTACTTTAGCCAGAATCCTGCATTTGAAGTGCAATTTGGCAAATACGCAAAATTTACATGTAGTCAAAAACGAACAAAATGAAAAATTCTGCACGTACGTTTTGTTGCATCCGCAAGGATAAGCAAACACTGAAAGTTTCATTATAATATCTGTATCCGTTAAAGCGTGACGACTGGTTGAACGTTTTTGGAGGTGACCTCACTTGACCTTGACTAACTCGTTGACCCTAGATGATCTGACCTAAAAATTTTTAATCAGCATATCAAATTGATGTGGGAAAAGGTATGCCAAATTTGGGCGCGCTGCCGCGCGCCGTTCTTCCACTATTCGCGAAAAACCTGAGGTGAGGACGATTGAAGACCACCGGAGACGGGACGGGTTAAAGGTGTTTAATCCGCGCCGTCTCTCCGGTCCGGTCCTCACACCCCGTCTCGGGGACGGGTGGGTGGGGGTGATAGGCACCCCTCCAATCTTATTGCGAAGCTTAGTTTGGAGACTAAGCTTCGCACGAAATCGAAAATGGTATCATCGGAAAGCGCTCGTCGAGTAGGGCCTGTCACCATCCCCAAAAATGTTTCCCCACAAAGTGACGTCACTTGGTCGCCTAGGTTTTCACGACTTATATCACGTTGTTGGCTCTGGGGAGTTCATGTTGGGGGAGATTAAACAGAAATCATTTGGAATCAGAAAAAGGACGGCGAAATGGACCGGAACCGTACAGTTTCAATCAAGACCAGAAAGACCAGGATCCACCACCTAATGATTAAATTCCCGTCTAACATTTGCATCTTCCTCTCAGTCAACGATTGCGACCCATCCGTCACCCACTCCATTCGTCTCCGATTTCTCAAAAACGTCACAATATCCGAAAATATATTTTATGGCACAGATCATCGAGTCATCGATCAGACCACGACACAGGTCACACTGCTCCGGGTCTGCCTTGCAAAATAGCCAGTTGTGAAGGCCGAGTTCGTAGGCGGCAGAGACGGTGCCGCAGATACGACATGTGCACTCCTCCAGCATGTAGCGGTTGTGGTTGTACATTCGGCGTGCCACCACCTGCCGCGCTGTCGCACGCGACTCAGCGATGGTGTCCTGCTGGTGCTCCTGTGCAGCAGGGTGGCCACGTGTCATACAGCTGATCGCCGGGCGGCTGATGGTGCTGATAGGGGTCAAAGGGTAAGCAAAGCAAGTTGCAAAGGTTGTAGGGGAAGTCGCAATTATCTAGCCGGAAGCGTACACCAACGGGCAACGAATTAAATAGCTTGCAAATATGTGAACACCTAGTGCCATGGCGTGACATTTCTCTGAAGGGTATGATGAACACTCGGGAGTCGAAACAACAGTCAATTTGTTGATAGCTTCACTCATATTCCTCAGCTGGAGATAGCAGCAGTTCAACAGCAGGTTGAACCCAGTTGTTGAAAAACGTACCTGGAGATAGCAGCAGTTCAATAGCAGGTTCAACCCAGTTGTTGAGAAACGTACCTCAACTGAAGTCTGCGCGAGCCTCGACTTCTCCACCATCGGATGCTTGCTTCCCTCGGCCATGGTGCAGGGTATTGGGGTTCACACGCACGGACTGGTCAGACCCTCACCAAAGACAAGGTCGACAGCGAATGGCAACTGACGGGGGGAGGGGGAGAGTTTTTTTTTAGGCGTGCCGGACCATAAAGGTCATTTGCGCCGCCTTTAAAGGAACACGTTGCACATCTGTCTATAAAAGCGGGTGTTACGATCAAAGTACTGGCAAGTGGACATTTACGTTAAGGGAATTTTGCGTTATACTTTGTGCGAAGTTTTTTGGATGCTGAAGGCTGGGGCTGGGTTCGGGACGTCTCCTTGATGTCTAACTAGTTTTAATTTTACTTTACTCCTCCACATAATAATTTGTTGTTTGGGTGAGGCTGGGGTGTTTTGAGTGTCGAGTTGATTTTGCCAGGGTGCCGGCTTTAGCCTACTTCTATCGAAGAGCACCGAGGGATTTTTACCGTGCGGACAAGGAGGCAATTGTCCACACCGCCTCTCACGCCGGCTGCCGCGTGTTAGTTGTTAGTAGTTGGTTAGTTTTTGCATGCCATGCAGGGTTGTCACTTGGGTTAGTACGGTGTTTCATAATTTGGCTCCTCTACGTCCGCTGTTCCTCTGGGTAGCCTTTTACGTTAGGTGTCGGAAGGCAAATCGGCTCATCTACGTCCGACGGCTCCTCTGGGTAGTGGTTTTACGCTAAGCTATTTTTCTTCGTTGTTTTCCTAAAGCAAGTCGGCTCATCTACCTCCGACGGCACCGCTAGGTAGCCAATTATTCCTAACTGGGAAGGAAATCGGCTCATGTACGTCCGACGCCATGCGGGGATGGCTATTTACGTGTTTCCTACGAGTGTTTCGCGGTCATGTATTGCAAGTTGATGTGAACGTTGGTGGTGCTTAGAGAGCTCCTGCTAATTCTGTGGCATACAGATATTCAAATAGCAATTGAATGAGTTATGCGTGTTTGGCACCGAAAAGTGATGGAAGCGATAGGGTGATGCCCTCTCTCTGGCAGAAGGCCTTAAGTGGTTGTCATTCATCATTTTTTCGTGAAGAAAATTTGTTCGGAAATCATCAGCTTCAACATACTATGGCACAGTTCTCGGTACTTAGGTTTAATTTAAGATGATAATAATAACCTTAAGAAACATTTAACCACTTTGACCGGACGTAAACACAGCCGCGTTGATTGGATATAGGTGCACTCCGCCACACCACATCCCTCCGTCTTGAATTGTTTCCATCAAAATCAGTGGCGTTCCTGCAGGAAGATGTCGTCCCCCGGAGAAATGGCGCCCCTCCAGGCAAGTGCCCATGCCAAATTGTTTGGATCCACCCCTGTTGTATGCAGATGGTGATAATACCCACGAAATGCCTACGAGAACGGCATGCTTTCATCTTTCTACGCCTTTCTACGTAGGGTCTTTGTACGCCTCATGAGGTTTTCCGCGGAGAATGAAAAATAGCGCGCGACAGCGAGTTGAAATTGAGCACTGCCAGGGCTAACGGTGTAGAGCACTTGATATGTGGCTTTCTGGGTGTGCATAGGTACGCTGTAGGTACGCTGTAGGTACGCGAAGTACTTCTGTGATTGCAGCACGGCACATGTTAAGATGGCGTTTGTGTACGTATGAATGAAACACTTAGCATAGTACACCTGTTTCATATTATGCTATACGTGCATTCTGTACATGCTTTGCCTTAATTGCGCCCGGCCTTCAGCTTTATCGGACATGTTCCACAGTAAACACTCATGCGGATTCCCACACACCAAAGCAAACCATGACGACGAAGGACACCGGCGCAAATGGACTCGACCGTATCAGTAATCCTTCCTGAATAGCATCGATAAACTCACCAGACCCCTCGGAGCAGACTACCGATGGTAATCACCCAACTCATCACGAGCCACCACTGCTGTCAGTCTCCAGTGGAGTCGCCAGCCACGGTACCCCGACCCCCGGTGGGGCTGCGTGTGCCCGGGACGACAGCGGTTCTATGCCAGACAGGCGCCGACAAGGCGTCGGTGAATTCCTCACTTATTCAGAGGTGACGTCTGCCTGATGGACTATGAAAAGAACATCTGATTCCTGGCGCTGTGACACGCAGCACCTTCATTACATACCTGGTGGCGTCTGGACGGGACACTGAACGTCGGCGACATGGAAACGTGCATTCGGGTAATGGAATTTAGTGCCACAGATGCTTCAGTACGACAGAAAAACCATCACCATGCTAAAAGTGAGACCTAGTCAACAATTTGTTCATCCGATTTGTACCATCCATGCCTCCTTGGAGGTGCACACTTAACTACTGAACAAGCCCAGAAGATCTGATGAAGACTGCAACTACTGTGCAGGATTTGTCTACTATAGCTGTGTAATCTATAGTAGACAAATCTATACATCTACTGCAGGCTCTCTGTGTATGGCTTATTGGCAAGTCGCAACACGTTAGAACATCACGTACCATGCATATGTAGCGAGCGGTCAACTCGGTCAACTGCATTTCCTCCTGTCGCTATAAGACTTGATATTTCGCTTACGTAGTTCGTACTTCTTATGACGGAGTTGTAGGGCTGTGTTCGCTTGGTGTGGCCCGCTCGTGTCGCACTTGCCGGTGCGGGGTGGCTGCGACCGGCGGCCGCCTGGCTCAAGCGGCGCGCCAACGCCCTGTCAGACGGGTGGGACGACCCGATAGACGATGCGGCGCTGCGCGGTCAGGTCGACCAGGTGGCGAGCCGGCCATAACTAAATTAATTAATTAATTAATTAATTAATTAATTAATTAATTAATTAAAACTGTGCCAGACGGATAGCGAACATTTGGAGCTTTCACGTGATGTCAGCCATATCTCGTTACCTGTGATGTGAGCCGTGCCACCCACCACAACATGCGCTGGAAAACGAAACTATTGCGTCGGGTTCAATCTCTGGACGGCGACGGGTCAGTTCGTAGGTGACAGGCTTACCACGGCAATGTTAAAACCTATGGACTTTAGCACGAGTGGCAGAGTTTTTTCAGCCCCCCCCCCCCCTGTCCCCTCAATCATAGCTACTAAATTGTTTCTGTACGCTTCTGATACATGCACTGAAACAAGATGAGTACATATACGTCTGTATGGTTAGAAAATACAAATTGACTGGGTATGTTAAGAAGAAAAGCGGCCTGATGATAAATACAATCCATACGCAAGGCTAATACGGTACCGTAGGTTGTCACCACAAACGGAAATATTTTTCATATATCTGTCACCCACGCTCGTGGCCGAGTAGCCGGGTATTTTTCACCTCTGCACATAATTACACATGAAGCCAATGGCCGCACCAATTATTCTGCCATACAAGTTAAGCGCATCCAATGCAGCCTGACAAGTATATGCTATGCTCACAACTTCTGAGGACAAAGCGCATAGGCTCCAATAAAATGGTTGACAAGGGTGTAATGACGCAGATAGAAAATATGTTCAGGACTCATTAGCCCTGAACAGATCTTCCAGGGCTAATGATTCAAAGATTCACACACCAGGTGTTACAGGGCTAATGACTCTTGATAAAATCATCACTAGGGTAAGATATCAAGTACAACACAGCACCAGCCATGCTCGACAGGGCGAACACTGGCAGTGATAAAGCTACCTACACCAGCCATCCGTACACTGATGACTAGCCAACACACAACATATTTATTTTACAATTATTGGTTCCGTTTTGCTAGAGTTCATTTTGAGTAAACCAAGTTAGAGCCATACTCAAGGTGTTGTTCTACTCGTTGTTTTTATACTTCCAAATTTGCCGGGGTGTCTGGGTCCAAAAATTGCACGTCATCAGCGTAGGGGACCTGTTTTCCGTCGGGGAGATGAGATCCAAGGTCGTTGGTGAAAATCAAATATAATTTTGGGCCAAATAGAGAACCTTGAATCACACTGTGGATCACTGGTGGCGCCCCAACGGAGCTGCCCTGAATTGTCTGAGTTCGACCATGCAGCCAATCCCTAAACCAATGATCGTCAATGCCGTACCAGCCCATCTTGTCAAACAGCCGACCGTGTTCCACAGTGTCAAACGCACGAGACGTATCCGCTGCTAGGAGGGTTGCCACACGACCACAGTTTATACTTGTTGACATACAATTTACGGTGAATTACAATTACATTGCTGTCTCCGTAGAATGCCTACTTCGAAAAACGTGCTGATTTGGGCACATAATATGATTCTTTTCCATGTGCGTGAAAAGCTGTAGACAAACCAATTTTTCGCAAATCTTGCCAACAACGCTCAATATCGATATGGGTCTAAATTTCCCTGGGTCGCTGCGCTCGCCTTTCTTATACAACGACAAAACGCCTCCTCCTTCCTCCTTCGGCTGGAACGTACCCAGTGCGCAGCTTACTATTCACTACGTGCAGCAAATGCGGCCCTATTACGCTAGAGGTCATCCTCTAGCGTAATAGGGCCACATTTGCTATTCGACTCCATTGTCGATGGAGTCCCAAGTTTGCTGCCAATGAAGTGAAGTTAAGTGAAGAATGTGTTGATAGATTGGTTGAAATGTGTGGCAGGGATGGGAAGTACACGCAAGGGGGACCCACCAGCTGCCCTCCTTCCCGCGGCGTCAGCTGTCATTTCCGGTAATGCCGACATGGCTAGGGACCCAGCACAACGTGACAGTGTTAAATTATTCGTAAAATAAGGTGGAATCTACCACTTTCTGAACACACATTCCACATCTTTGTCCAAGAAATATCGACATCCTGCTTCTTGGTGCGTGCTTATTAAGTCTTAGTGTTCCATTCTAACAGTATCTCGTTTGTTACGCACCATGATCATGCTCTCGAAAAGGGATGTTGATTCACGAACATGTCGCAATGCAATTTCGGGTGAAGGGATTATCCATAATGCGGTATGGCATGCAGCACCAGTGCATAGAATAGTTTTTCTCGCTATGCCGAATATAGCACTTCCAAAAATATGAATCTCAAAACAACTGATGAAGGTACAACCATAAGTACATCATTGGTCAAAATTTAAGTCTGAAAGACATCAAAAGCAATTGAAATGGCACTAATTCCATCACAAATCTCGACATCCTATTGTGCTTGTTTCGGCATCTCACACCTCACGAAGTACCATCATCTTAACACTGCAACGTGACGCTCTTCCCAGAATGGCTGAGAGCATGAACACGCGCTCTGGAGGGGAGGGGGAAATCCGCCCAGTCCTACGGTTTTGGCGAAAGTGTCCTTGGCAACACTAGCGACTTGTTTGATGCATATGGTTATGCTTGTTGTTTATCATTGTGTACCTAAGCGTTTCCGTACTATATTCAAGTACTTCACTCTTTTTCTTGTGAAGCCAATTGCGCCAAGCCGCCCAACGGAGCAGTCGGGCGGGCGGCCAGGTTCCGGTAACTGGAGCAGGTAATGGACTGATAAAGTGTTGCTATGTAGGTAACCAGAGGTCAAATGCCCGATCTAGCATCTGCATTGGATCCCTGGTAATGTCCAAACCATCACTGATGCGCATTTTGGAGCATTTAAACTCACATCAATCCATAATAATGACAAGCCAAGCCACGCAGAAGCAGAAGATTTTAACACTGACCTAATTTTACCTTGGAGATATTGACCCAAGGTCATGAAATTTATACACAATATAGTTCACTACCATACCCATACACTCTGCAAATTCCGTTCCTTTAGCTTTAACAGGAGCCGATATCTTAGGAGGGCTTTGGAGGGGGCAGAATCCGCCCACCCTCCATTGCGTGTCATTTCCAGAGGCCCACCAGGGCGCGTGTTAAGACGCATCGAGATGTTCTGTAAAATCGGGTCACGAGGGTACAAGGACTTCCTGGCTAAAAGACTACTTAGCGTGTCAGCAACGACAACGTAAAGATTTTGACTTTTAACTTCAATTAAACACATCGCTTTTTAATAACGATCAATTCCTCCGTTTAGATCGATGCATGTGTAGGCAGTCTAAACGTCCTGGTAGTGGAACCACTCACGAAGGCACATCCTACACCATCAGCAGTCTTTGCGCCATCAGTCTTCCGCACCATAAGACTGATTCACACTATGGCTTATGCAAATTATTTTGCCATGAGCAATAGGCTTCCGCATGTTCAATTAAAAAAATGCAAAAAGTATCTGAAAGTTGTCAATCTTTTCTTTGGTAAGCTACAGCAACTATACCAGTTGCATATTTGTTGTAATGTCAATATTTTCAAGGCGCAAAAACCCTGACCTGGTGTTTACCTGGCCACATTAGCAGCTGTCTCCAAGATAATCAGCATTACGAAAATTGTCGATGTGAGCTTCTTACTTGTGGTAACAGCAAGCAAGCTGGCCTCAGTCTCATTAGGGTGGTGTAACTCTGGATCCCAGCAAGCAGAGGTTGAGCTGGCCAGACTTCTGGTGCAGGCAGAAGAGTGAGACAGGAGAGGTTGGAGGCAGAAGCTACTCATTCAGGAGATTGAGATGGAGAATACAGATTGAAAATGTTGACAGACATACATTTCAATGTGTATGTTTGACTTCACAACATTATGTTCCTAAACATGTTAATTTAGACAATTATCTTGCCAAAACAAGAACAACAATGTTTTGCATGTATCAAAATACCCCATTTGATTACCATTCCACCAGTATATCTCCAATGGCACTAGTCTGTGTTAGGTTCTGTTTCATTTTATTTTATCTTTTAAACATTCCTTTTTGATAAAACCCAAAGCCTCTTCTTTGGTGTTATTTTGGTCACAAACTGAAAAACCATACAATTGCACAGAAAATGAGTGGTCCTAATTTGTGTTAGTCACATTTAGAAACATTGCATTGGAAAGGTATATTGCAAGGATTCATAAAACATCTTGAAGCACAAATTGACTACCTAACCTTTCATGCCAGTATTTGTTGAAAGGATTTTGTTTGTTTCAATCTCAAAAAGTAAATAAAAATGGACCAAAACCTAGCCTTAACCTAATCTGTTTTTGCAGAACACAAATGTACTGGGAAAACATATTTTAAAAAGTTCTTGATAATATTTTTAACCAAAAAGAAAAGCATAAACTAACCTAATCCAAACAAACTGAACCAAACCTAACCCTATATGCTTGCTTCATGGAGGTAAAATGTGTAAAACTTGTTTTGTGGATACCCTAAAGTGCAATAATACTAAACACATCAGGCATTAATTACAAGATTCTAGGAAGGTGCCTGTGTACCTACATAGGTAGGTACTAAGAAATAGGCAAAGCTTGTCTGGTGCTATCAGATGTGAAACTTTTAAGAATTATAGGTGGCTAAGTTTGCCAAAGGCCAACACAATGTTCATCCAACAGTCTTCAAAGAAAAATATAACCTATTGTCAGAGTATTTACTCGTTGAGTATGGTCATCCTAATCGCCATCCAAGACCCATGGAGTGGTAAACTTGAAGTGTAAGGTAATTTTTGAGTTGTTGGAATTTCTTTTTATGATGCAATGTTGATAAATCTCAATATGGTGCAACCATTCAATTCTTCCACAAATGCATACTTTTCTGTTACGAGGCAAAGTAACACCGAAAAATTGGCTTGGAGTTGAGTAAGATAGCAATAAAATGTGATGTACAAAATATTAAAAATAATGTAGCCTAAGTTAACCTAGCATAGCCTAGTCTTCCATAAAAGAAAACAAATTGTTTTAAATAAATTGAAAATTTTCACTTTTTTTCATGGATACAACTTAAAAATCTTAACCTAGCCTGACTTGTTTTTGAAGGATCAATTTCTTGGAAAAATATCCCTCAACTGTTCTTAAAAATAATTTTTCCAACTTCAGTGAGAAGCCTAGCATAACCCAGCCTAACGAAACCTCACCTATTTGTTTGCTTCATAAGGGTATATGTGTAAAACTTGTATCGCAGATACCTTAAACTGCAATGAAACCCTTAAAGTTTGATAGCCAGGTCCTACCACCCGAATCTCCCCTACCTGCGAACTCCCCAGTTATATCTTATTCAGGATCTAAATACTTACATTCGTCCTCTTGCTATTCTTCTTGAGAAAAAAAATCGGCCAATGTAGCCCGTCTCTTCCTCTTAGATCTTAGTGACCCACAAGACCAACATGCGAATGATGACCAGCTGGGCTCAACTGGACACACGTGCAGCGGCAAAGTTTACATTGTTACCATATTCGGCTTCCAATAATTATTGAGAATACCTTTATAATTGGAGATTCCCTCACCCGGGGCGCTAACCTCGGCCAAATTTACCGCATTTTAATTTAGTTTACTTGTATTGGTTTTTTGTGGTCGGGGGTGGGGTAGCAAATGACATGAAGGCCCCCCTTTGAAGCACTTGGGGGGCATGGCCGGAATTCCCCCCCCCCTAAATCAGCCCGTGGATCCATTAAATATCAGAGGTCATGAAATATAATGTGATATTATACAGATTTAAAGGTCATACAGTTTTTCTTTGAGGCATCATAAGAGCCACCAGTAGCCAGCTGGGTAAAGCCTAAAAAGGGAAGATAATAGTAGATGAGTACAAGACAACGAAACAACTCAAATCTAAGTTACATTCTGAGTTCAAAAAGTGTGTACTCTATTGTTTTAACATAGCCAGGCTGATGAGAATCACATACCCAAGGAAGGTATTGAGTCAACTGTCATATATACGTACAACTTGGAGACATAGTTTACAGCCTAAAAATTTATGCGCCTTTTTGAAATTCATGCGATGCGGGACATTTCACAACACCAGCCAGTCTATTCCATTGATCAACCGCCCTTTGACTGAACACTTGTTGGCCCTTAAGAGTTTTATACCCTGACCTGTCCAATTTTTATAGTCATATTTAAGACACCTACTATCAACCATGGCACACCATCCAGCCCAACCCCACCATCCGATTCGTGAAATGCAGTTCCACGGCATAATCTTTACCGGAGTTTCACGTACCGTCAGTGCACCGACCATATCGCTCTAGTAGACCGTCTTCGGCCTTATCGTGCCAGTTGCCAACTGACACTCCTAGTCGGAAGTTAAATGCGCGCGGGTTAAGCTACTCAAACTCTGTCTCGTCATGACAGACCAACGGAGGCTTGCACTCTAGCCATTGGTTAGCGTTGGACGTTGGACTTGCCGTTCCGGTAGCTCAATTAGTTACTAACCGACTGAGCTACCGGGACGGTAAGTTCACTGATATTGTGATAACTTCATCGACATCAGTAGCTGACTAATATGCTTAGTTCGTTTGTGCTGCATTCTTTCTACCAGTCCAATATCCTTCCCGAATGACCTTGTCCCTCACTGTACAGAATATTCTAAGTAGTTCGCACACAGGCAAAGCATACTTTCTTCATAACTCTCTTACTTAATTTGACATTTTCATGTTGAACACTCCTATTAATAACTGATAGCATTCTAGTCGTCCTGTTCTTGGGTGAGCGACGCTGTTTTCGTACTTTGCATTTTCCTGTTCAGTGGTATCGATTTCTCTGTCACCAATGTATATCTGATAGTCTCACCTCCAGAGCCCATGGAAACTGGATCCCAAACCCTGGAAGTATACACAGAAATATGGAATTTTAATCCTGAAGGAGCGCATGAGGATTTAGAAAAAGCATTTGAGCACCATTATCGTTGAATTTGTATGCATGCTTCCATGTTCTTAATGAGGGACAGAAGAGTGTGATATATAATTATCTTCAATCCGTGGGAGAAGTGAAAATATTTGACGCAGTCTCATGAGGAGCCAGGGACTTCAGTTGTTGATGTCGTTTTTTAGGCACCAATGGCACCTGCAGTGTTCATTCTAAATATATACGTTTTGAAACGTTAGCTAACATCCGCAATGCGAAGAGAGGGATTAATTTGCACCCCTGCACTTTGGGTTCTTTAGGCACCCATCCGTCGTTCATGATATCGCATTCAAATTTGTTCCGCGATCCGACAATATGGGAGCACATATTGGAGTTATAAAAAAGGAAATCCAGTAAACGAAGTGTCTGGAATGAGGGCTGGTCCCAATCAGGTGTGGACGTCGCCTCAATTTGCTCTTTAGATGTGCATTAAAACGTTCTTCCCAAACAAACAGTACAGGATACCGTGAAATATGGAAGATTAATGTATATACAAATAGTTAAAGAAAAGCTAGATATAGTAGCCTCAGGGCTGGTCACCGGATCCGATTGGGTATGAAAGGTACCTTTCTCCATATCATTGTGACTAATGTTCAGAAGCTGAAATGAATGTGATAGCATATGCTATCTTTCCCAAGTTTAAGCCAAATTTAAGTCCCTGCGGTATGACATCGGCCGTCCTGGGACTACAGGTATGGCATACGCTCGGCATACTAAAAGAAAGGAATATTTCGACATGAAATGGATTCACCAGACCAAACATGAGCCCGATCTCCTTTGTTCCATTGATGATATTCGCATTTGCTTCCAAATTTTGATTTTTATCTGCTCGGAAACGTCTCCGAACAATTCTCACTAGATTTTCTCCTACAAATTCGTAGCCTAAATAGCTTTCATTTGGTGTTAAATAATGTATGGAAAAAAGATCGATTTTGTCAGTTTGCATTTGTAGGCAGTTGACTGTGACCTGATCGGTGATCTTGACCTTCGCATGCATCAGTTTGGGAGAGTATGCTTCAATTTGCACACCATTGATATGTAAACACACAATCGCAATGGTTACGCGACCTACACCTGCAAACTACAGCGAATAACACCTCACTAACTGCACACAAATAATGATATGATTGTTGTCCTGAAATAGAAGTTCAACCAAAAGAGGTGCATGGAAACATTTCGGACAACTCTGAAGTGAAAGGGACGGAGCTACAGCATTCGGCATACCGCATTGTTCTATCCAGATAAGACGGACATTCATTTGGTACGGGGTCACATTGACCCCCCCCATCCCGTCTTTCCACTGCGAATGGCAGGAAGTGCTCCGGCATTGCGAGCCTAAAGGTGGACAGCATTTGTCACGTGGCTTTGTGGGTGCATGTAGGCACGGCGTAGGTAAGATATCCTCACGGAGTTGTTCTGTGCTAGCAGCACGGCAAGATTGCGGCCGTATACGCATCAACGAAGCACATAATGTCGTACACCTGTCTTCTATCGTACTATATATGTTCAGAAGTAGGTCCTGTGTTGAGCTTAATTGAACATACTACACAACAAAGCCTTAACGAATTGTGCATGTATACATGCAACCCTGCACCACCAACACCCCAACGACACATACGATTCTGGCGAGCACAGGAAGGCATGTCTTCCCTGCGCTTTCCCAAGGATCAAGACAAACCATGACGACATAGGACACCGGTGCAAATGGACTCGATCGCGCCAGTAATCCTTCCTGAATAGCATCGATAAACACGCCAGACTCCTTGGAGGAAAGAAAAGATCGTCTCCTGATCATATGCTTCCATGGCTGAAGAACATCATATACTTGGAGTACATCATGCCAATTTCATAGGTCAATCTTAAAGTTGCTAGAGAAATACTTAATTCAAGTACACGTAATTCAAGTACAGTGACTAGCACTAGTTGTGTTGGCACTATGATGCAACTGGTGTGCCTTTAGCCCTTATATACCTTCTGATAATGTTGTGATCAGATCACCAGGTCGATGATCGGTGCTAGAGCCTAACTTGCTGTCTGATGTCTCTGTGTACCTTCCCCTTCCCCCCATCCATCTTTCGACACCTCTCTATCTCTCTCTTCCCACTCTTTCAGTCTCCTCCCACTCTCGCTCTCTCTCTCGCTCTCTCTCTGTATCTCCCTCTTTCTTTCTTTCTTTCTTTCTTTCTTTCTTTCTTTCTCTGTCTCGATTTCTCCCTATCTATCCATCCCTATCTCTTTCGGTCTTTACTTCATATATTTTTTAGTCCGAGTCGATATCTCGCGCCGATTTATTTTAGAGGTCACTATTTAAACTTTCGTGACTCGACCCTAAACTTTCATGAATCTTGTATTTGCATTATTCTGCTCTAATTTGATCTCTGAAAAATCTTTGTATCCTTCTTGCATTCCCGACTTCTCGCTCTTTTCCCCATGCGTCTTTCCGCTTGCTTCTTAATCTCCCCTTTTCTCTCCATTTTCCGTCTTTTAAACTTTCTTCTTTTCATGGGTCACTAAGAATGACCCCGTTTTGTGCATACATGTGTGCTGTGAATTTCGTAAGAAGTCACGTGTGAAACGATATTATTTGTGCCAGCTGTGCCAATTGTGACGTTTTAGTTTTTTTGCACGTGTTTACGATATCTACTTAAGACGCTTCGGAAGCCAAATATATCTCGACAAATTTCGATTACGTTAAATTATTACAAGCATCCGGTTGATAATTCAGCTCATTATAATGTTGTTCATCCGGTGGATGATGAGGATGATCAAGTTGCCAAACAGTAATGCCAATTCAACATGGAAAACCATGATGCCGGGGCCTTGAAAGATTAAGCAGTGGCTCCTAAGATTAATATGGCTTCGAAATATTGACTAGGTGCTCCAAAAATTAGAAATGTCCAAAGAAATATCGTTATTGCCCCGCAAACTAGGGTTGGGCCCCAATAATCCGCGCTTGGTCCGAAGAATTGCACCGGGGCCCGAAAAGTCGCACTAGATCCAAACAAAATAATCACGGAAAAAGCGATGGGGCTGTAAGACATGCCTTGAGGCCATGAATAAACACCTGGAGTACTCGAGAACATACCAGTACCATGAAAGCACACAGGAGCTACAAAGAGATAATTTGAGGTCCTCAAAAACAGGCTGTGCCCCGCAGAAAGCGACATTGTCTCCCCTGCAAACAGAAAACTACCTCGGCATTAGACAAGCACATCGGATCTTTGAAGAAGCTTCTCCACTGTGTGGCGGCTGTTGCCGCCGCTTCTCCGACTTTCGTCTATTGTGATATGGGTGAACGGTATTCGCCCATGCACTGACACATTATGGCAAAATTGGTTGAGGCTGGCTACGAGTATTCCCTAAAGACGGAACCGTAGTGTCTGCATGAAATGGACGGCCTATGATGTGTACCTGAATGTATTGCACGTGTTATCAAACTCCCCTCATTCCGTCCCTGCACGCTCGTCTTCAGGCCAAGTCTGTATTCCCGGACACAGGTGTTCACCGGGACAGGCGTTAGGCACGGGACACTGCAGAGTGCAGATACTTGCTCAGCCGACCAACACATACTTTTCGTCAAGCAATCTAGACTTCAACCTTTCTGTCGAGGCCGCATGTGAATGTCCTGGACTACCCTGTGTTGGAAGGGAAATGAAATTGTTTAAGTATGTTCATTACCATGGAACCTTTGAACGAGTCGGTGCGGGACTTAAGCCCACGTGACTTAGAAACGGTGGTGGTGGGTTGGACCCTCCAGACTTTATGAATATATATATATCGGCATGCCATTCATGAACACCTCTGGTAATACATTGAACTGCGGTGAAGTCAATATTTGTTCAGTGCATGGATGAATATTCGACGTTACTATGGCCAATGTCCACCTGTGATTACCACCAGAATTTCACACCGCCATCTCATCATTATATCCATATGATCAGTTATGGTAAGTCATAAGAGTACAGGAATAGAAACAGAGTAGCAACTGCATAACCGCGCCGGAATTATGAGGCAAACATTTGTTTACGAACCACGTTTTTCTTCTTTTTGCATTCAGATGTGATATATTCTACATATATTGGTACATTCGACATCTGCATCGATATTCTACATTTGATCCGAAAATTACGTTCCAATTGGGGCTGAAATGTATTTATCAATAGGAAAAACTGACCTGGTAATTAATCGTAGAGCATCAACACATTACGTCATGCATATTATGAAAGTCTTCGACAACTACGTCATAAGGAGTACGAACTACGTAAGTGAAATACCCATAGTCTTTTAGCGACCTTAACACGTGCCCTGGAGCGCCTCTGAATATTACGCGCACTGGAGGGGACGGACTCCGCCCCTCTCTAATATCTCGGCTGCTATTGAAGCTGGAGCAACGACATTTACAGAGGTGATGGGGAAGGTGAACTCTATTGTATGCAAATTTCATTACCTTAGTACTATATCTTCAAGGTACAATGAGGTAAAAATATCGACAACAACAAAAATACTCGTTTTGCGTGCATTGCCTGGTCATCGTTATGGATCGCTGTGATTCTGTTTAAATGCTCCAAAATGGCATCGAACACTTCCCCGGTGGAATATTCCGTAGACGACTCAAAGCTTCATTGATGGTATTCATTCGATTTGGTCGTACTCATTTTCTTTTCCTCAGGAAAATCTGTTCGGAAATCATCCGCTTGAACACTCCATGGCACAGTTCTCGGCACTTGTTTCAATTCAATATAATAAGCTAAATAATAAGAACTGGTTTTTCGTCCCGGGCAATTTCGTACTGCACGCGCACGCACAGACATGCATATGCCACGTAAGTGGCACTTGGTCCGTTTTTTCGTTCCGCTTGCACGGCAGTCTTGTTCACCAAGACCAAGGCAAACCAGCAAGGCATCAAGGCAAACCAAGACGTTTTCCAAAGGACCAAGGTCAGCGAAGGACACCGGCGCAAATGGACCCGATCGCGCCAGTAATCCTTCCTGAATAGCATCGATAAACACGCCAGACCCCTCGGAGCAAACTACCGGTGGTAATCACCCAACTCATCACGAGCCACCCCTGCTGTCAGTCTCCAGTGGAGTCGCCAGCCACGGTACCCCGACCCCGGTGGGGCTGCGTGTGCCCGGGACGACAGCGGTTCGATGCCAGACAGGCGCCGACAAGGCGTTAGTGAATTCCTCACTTATTCAGAAGGGACATCTGCCAGAGTGAGGGCATCACCCTATCACTTCCATCGCTTCTCGGTGACAAACACTCAGAACTCATTCAATTGCTATTTGAACATCTGTATGCCACAGAACTAGCAGGAGCTCTCTAGGCACCACCAACGTTCACATCAACTTGCAATACATAACCGCGAAACACTCGTAAGAAACACGTAAATAGCCATCCCCGCATGGCGTCGGACGTACATGAGCCGATTTGCTTCCCAGTTAGGAATAATTGGCTACCTAGCGGTGCCGTCGGAGGTAGATGAGCCGACTTGCTTTAGGAAAACATAGAAACTAAAACAAAACAAAAAACAAAAACAAAAAGCAAAACAAAAAGTAGCCTAACGTAAAACCACTACCCAGAGGAGCCGTCGGACGTGGATGAGCTGATTTGCCTTCCGACTCCTAACGTAAATGGCTACCCGGAGGAACAGCGGACGTAGAGGATCCAAATCATGAAACACCGTACTAACCCAACTGACAACCCTGCATGGCATGCATAAACTAACCAACTACTAACAACTAACACGCGGCAGGCGGCGTGAGAGGCGGTGTGGACAATTGCCTCCTTGTCCGCACGGTAAAAATCCCTCGGTGCTCTTCGATAGAAGTAGGCTAAAGCCGGCACCCTGGCAAAATCAACTCGACACTCAAAACACCCCAGCCCCACCCAAACAACAAATTATTATGTGGAGGAGTAAAGTAAAATTAAAACCAGTTAGACATCAGGGAGACGTCCCCAACCCAGCCCCCGCCTTCAGCACCCAAAAAACTTCGCACAAAGTATAACGCAAGTTTCCCTTAACGTAAATGTCCACTTGCCTGTACCTTGATCGTAACACTCGCTTTCATAGATAGATACGTAACGTGTTCCTTTAAAGGCGGCGCAAATGACTTTATGGTCCGGCACGCCTAAAAAACACTCTCCACCCCCCCCCCCCGCCAGGGACAATTTGCTATCGGTCTTGCCTCTGGTGAGGTTCGGTCCGTGCCGTGCCTCTGAAAGCCCGACGCCTTGCAGCATGGCCGATGGAAAAAGCCAGCCGCTGGTGGAGAAGTCGAAGTTCTTCACGACTTTGACTGCAAATCCCTGAGTCATTGTAACAGCAATTTTGCCTAGGGCTAGAGCCTCCCCTGAGTGGAGCTCTAGGGCACTGGCAGCTAACGCCAGGGTAGGAAAGCTCTGCCATGAGCTAGGTTTTACATTTGTAGACGAGTGGAGCAGGTTTTATGCATCGTGGGACCTCTATCAGAGGGATGGCCTGCACTTCTCTGAGAAGGGGGTCCATGTGTTAGGCAAAGTGTACGAGCATGTCCTTCAGGGAAACTAGGAAATGGGGTGGGGAGGGATGAAATTGCATTGCCAACTCAGAAATATTCCAATAGTGTCAGCCAAGGCAATATAACCTCAAAGTCTGCAAATAGGGAGAGCAGCAGCCCAAGGGGACAGAGTGATAGTTCATCTAGTGATAAAATAACTCCTCAGTATGAAAAAGCCAAAGGTGGTTATGGAGCATTTGTTAAGTGTATGATGTTTAATGCTCAGAGTATCCGTTCCAAATTTGATGAGTTCAAGTGTTATGTTGCTGAGGAGGAACCAGATTTTGTTTGCATTACGGAGGCATGGGTCAGTGAAGGGTATTTTGGCGATAACTTACAGGACTATGAGATCCAGGGATACAATATGTTTTCGTGCAATAGGGGTCCAGCAATGAAAGGGGGTGGTGTAATGCTCTATATGAATAGCTTATTCAGTTTTCAAAAAGTAGCAGGTGGGGATAAAAATGTGTCTGTGGAGTCCATTTGGCTTGATGTCACTGTGGGAAAAGGCAACAGAAATACTCTTAGGATAGGAGCTTTCTACCGATCAGGAACCCTGCCACATTCTCAGCAACTGGAGCTTGACAAGGTGATTTGTGAGGAAATCAGTAGAAACTTTAAGAGGAAGTGCCTTATTCTTGGTGACTTTAATCTAAAAGGTTATGAAAATGCTGGTGTTGGCTCCCCATCATGCAAAATGTTTAGGAAATGCCTTGAAGAGGACCTGTTCTTACACCAGTTTGCATCGGAACCGTCTCTAACCGTCAAATTGCTATGTAACATTTTCTTCTCAGACAAACTGAATATTATCTGGCTGTTCCAAAAGTTACTGCCAAAAAGCCAGTTGTCGACTTGTCTGCACTTACATGGCGTTAGAAGGGGCCAGCCACTTGGCCTTGGACACGATCACATGGGCCATAGAAATTGTTTCCAGGTGGTTCCGTGGCTCCTGGCACGTCGAAACACTCTGTCTCTAGCTTGAGCGGCTTCTGAGATTGTGTGGGGATAACCCGAATCTAACCGCCATCCCCATTTGGCGTGATAATCACCAAATCGGTGTGGGGAGATCTGACAGCAAACTCCCTCTGAAATGCATTAATTACAACCAACATTGGCGTTATCCACCGGGATTACACGCTACAAGTCCACACGCTTTGGCTAGGTTACAACTCAGAAGCAAAGTTGCTGACATGTGCATATGTAGGCAAAGTTATTGAAAACGGCTAAGTGCAGCAATTTTCAGGCGACTTGTTAGCAATGTGCATCATGGATCTTTTCCCAGTAACAAGTATTGCCAGGTGTGACTGAAACGTGCGTGCTCAAGAGCATATCGAACGTAACTACAGGGTCACAAGTTTTATCACAGTTAAAACGAAGTTAAACACTAGTTTACCACAGTCCTGGCCGTGTTACTTCAAATGACAAATATATATATATATATATATATATATATATATATATATATATATATAGGCGCATATAAATTCCTATAACCATATATATATGAGTGTAGATGTTCATGTGTTTAAGTGTGTGGGTGTTTGTGCATGAGGTATAGGAGCGTTTTGGATAATCGAATGATGCAGCCCGTCATGTATGTACAGATAACATTGTAGCAACAACGGAATAAATCCAACCAACCAACCAACGTCAAATGGGCAGTTACAGCGCACGTGCATCAAATCCCCACCGTAGAATCCTTTATCAGGCACTGAAGAAGCTGTGTTTGTCGTCCATATGCTGACATTTAAATAGTCATTGCGTTGATTATTGCGCTGAGATAATCACACTGCTGCACTAGTTCCCGACTATATGTTGAAGGAGATTGGAGAGGAAAGCATAAAAATAGCTCGATTGGCAGTTGAAGCAAATTAGAGCGAGTGGAAGTCACTAGTCTTTCCCCGGAACCAATTGAGCACCAGCGGGTATATCCAAGAATGGCTGCAGCGCAACCAGAATTATCTTACCTAAGAAAGTGCTCATTTCCAATGTATATTTTAAACCATTGACGTCACGTTAGAGGTATGAAGGTTCCCAGCCAGTTCTGGTGGACACAATGCGAGGGGCCAGCCAAGCTATTCATGGACACTAATCGTACTGAGGTTATGCGATAATTATCCCCTGTGGTGTATTGGGCCGATCGTTTTCTTCAGTCCACCTTGCTTTTGATCTCGACGTTGTCAGCCATCCATGTCCCTGTCCAGCAAAGGGAACTGACAGATCAGATGTGTTTCGTTTGGATATAAGGCTGGATAAAATGAGGAAAAGTAATATGTGTGGTCCTTTTACGAATCGTGACGAAACTAAGGTATAGCATCCACCGCAAAAATACATTTGAGGTGACAATTCATGGCATGTATAAACTTTTCCCTCGAAACAAATCCCACCCCACTTTCTTGTACATGCGCGGTGAAGACTACTAATTTACTATGAATGTTACCATGCTCATATCTGCACGTGTGTCTAGATGGAATTTTTCGACGAGTCAGCTGCTCCAACTATATTGCGCTTACATATTTCCGCGAAAACAACCAGAAGTTAGTGATGTTGACAAGTCATGCTTCCTTGCTCTCTTTTCTTCTTCGTTTTCGCTATTTTCAAATACCAGGTGGACCGAAATCTTTATGAATGTGAAGTGGGGGTTTGAGATGCGGTTGTTACTCCCTTGCTTACACCATTGCAGATTGGTATGCCATTGGAGAACATATATGCACAGATAATTACACCTACACATGTGCATGTGTAGGTGCACATATGCATGTGTTTTCACATACATATGTGCACAGACAATTACACATGCACACGTGGTGGTACAAGCGTGTAAATGCTGGTAAAAACTAGTCATTGGACCCAGGCAAGATGAACGTGCTGTGCAGCGACGATGCGTCGAGGTGCATTGCTTCTTTACATGGTGTTACTGTAGGGAATATGTCCAGCAAGAACACAATCAAGGACATGTGGGACAGAAGAGAAAGATGTCTCCATGATCGTCCTGCAAGTTTTTGCTGTTTTAGCTATCCTGGACGAGTTGGTTCGTAAGCATGCCCAGTATTTCATGAATGCTTATCCACGGGATACCATGGGTGGATCCACTGGATACCAGGGACGGATCCACGGGAGTGGCACTCCAGCACTGCTCCTCGACCGGGTTAGATGTTACAGCTTGCCTTTCCGGTATCTCGTTACAAAATTCATGGGCGCAGCATGACCTCGGTAGTCGATGCGCCCCTAAACTCCAATAACCAACCAACCATCGTTCCAAATTTCCATTTAAAGAACAGCACGAAATACCATGTTCTGCAAAACCAAGTCGTGAGCAGACCAGTTGAAGCTCCAATATTAGCACGGCATAGTCGCTGGGCACTTAGAGAACAAGATATCTGCCAACAGGCATGTATCGATGCAATTGAAGCCGCTGGCTGCAGGCAACATTATTCTCCTGCCATGGACACGTCTGCATGGTATTCTGGAACAAGTTGGTCTACCTAGCGGAAACTCAGTTGGACTAAGCTATGCGTATCCTGACAACGAAGAATGCTGGGCATACCTGGGTGGGACTGGCCGTTCTCGTCTCCATTTTTCCTTACCCGCTGGATTCGACCAGCAGACAATCATAGGGACACCACTAGCTAAGTTAAGCAACCGAGTCAACTGTGTCTGCCCAGTTTCCCTACAATATCTTATGTTGATATACACTAACTAGCTACTAAAGGAATATGACCAACATCAACAAAACGTCTAGCTGAACTTACTGACCATTTAATCTAGTTCCACTAACAAGCGAAGGTAATCAGGGAAATGTCTTACTCGGGTTCCACTATAATAGCTACGGATAGCGACTGTTAAAGATGCAAATCCTTAGCAAGCACAAAAACAACAGCTCGAACTCAACTAGGATGGGAAAATTTGCATCAAGAGAAATGCAAGCTCGCTAACATAACTTCGCAGAGAAAAGCAACAAACACAAGAAAGAAAACATCACACTATTCCGATAACTAACCGTCCAAGCTTTTTCAGCAGCGTTGCCGTGCCATCTGTAACATTGCGTCCACGTGGTTATGCGACCGCATCGCTGCCTCTAGAAGACCTGCTTAGCCAAGATAAGTCAGATAAACACCAATTAAACAAACTAACCTGCCTGACTTAGACTAGTAGCTAACACAGTACAAACTCTCGCTCTATGAAATAAACCACATGTGCCCAGATCTTTCCTCACCAGTCTTACATCGTCACAGAACGGAGCAAACACGTTCGAACGCTGATGGTGTTGGTCATGGTGTGTCTTTTTACGAGGCTTCTTTTATCTTCCATTTACGTACATAACCTGAACTTGTGATTCTCATTAAGTCCAAACGCTTGATGACTATGATTTTATCACGACGAGAACCGATCAGAGAGCATCACCACATTTTGAAACACAATCTGCTACGCCACGTTCCAGAAACAAACCTGACAACGAATCGTGGGAATCTAACAATTCAGACGTATGGAACTAGACTCACCCTCTCTTTCACCTTTCGTATATTTAAGTGTGGCATTGAGATGTAGTTAACAGCATTACGGCAACGTAAACAACACTATCGAATTACCCATTGAAATGTAAGCACGAAGTCACCAACCGAAGTGGGAAGTGATGAAACATCTGTTTCAAATTACTGGCGGTTATGAGCGTCCGTTGACCCATCGTAGGCTGTGCGATGCCGGCCAGCCAGACGCCACCATCGCCGGCTCCACCGGCGTTTGCCGGGTGTTGGTCCCACACACCTCACCAATCCGTTAGCACTTGTCAAAACCTCAATGGAAGGCCACCATGCGGTGCCTTGTAAGATATTTTGATTTTAATCCGTTTCCGCCCGTGTCATTACTGGCGGTGGAAGGTAGCTGGCGTCCCGCTACCAGAGGATTATCGCGGGCGGACACTTGAGTGACTCCCTGTCCATAACAATAGCAGGTATCTGCCGCCCCGCTACCAGAGGATAATCACCGGTGAACGCTTGAGTGAGGAGGGGGCTCCCTGTCCGGTACGATGCAGCAGTAATCCCGTCATGAGCCGGGTGGGGTTTGAATAATTGCGACCGTTATTTCCACACGATGCTTGTCTGACAGCTTAGACGGCCCTCTCTACACTGAGTTCCCCACCTCCATCCCCAATTGGTACTGATGTCCTATCATGTGCGGGGATCGCGATCGGCGAAGTTTGGCGGTGCTGGACGGACAGGCACGAAGATGTCCACGGAGCTGGACCAGAGCAGCCCACCGAACTGGGCATGAGCAGCCCACGGAGCTGAGCATGAGCTGTCCATGGAACTTGGCCCGAGCTGTCCACGAAACTAGGCCCTAGCTGCCCAAGGAGCTTCCCACGAAGTCGTTTGCTATTATTCGTAGCCGTGAGCGACTAATACGTTTTAGATGTGCGCTGCTGTTGTTATGCATTGAATCTCACCTAAACATACACCATGCCGTTCTCACATACAATGTCGTTGTTTTGGCTGTGGTATTGCTCGTTATGTTCCTTCCATTTCTTACAACCGTTTTTTGTTCATCTCAGTTAAATACATTTGCACTGATACACGTGATACACAAATGAGCCGCATGTAGGACAAAAGCGTTGCTATCGCAGCACCTGAGTTCCTGTAGATGTCGAGCAAGCCATGGGCCAGTACGAAGCTACTTTTTTCTCGGGTGGCGGCCCCTCCAGCCCCGGGAGGGAGACTCTTGCCCTTACGTTCTCGGATCCTCCGCAAAAATCGCCACACCCAGACCTCCAGGAGTAGTGGGAATGAGGATAAAGGCGTGCCCGAATATAGAGGTCATTTGAGCCGCCTATGAAGCGAATGGGTATTGCAAGCAACTGTAAGGCATGTGCACATTTACGTCAATCCTGTCAGATCATGCTTACTTTAGAAGAATCTTCGACTTCAACTATAATATGGAAATATGCAACACATATAGGTAATCAAAATCAGAAGAAAAAAGAAGAAAAATCCTCTTGTATGTTTTATTGCATCCCTAAATATATGCAAACCCTGAAAGTTAAAATATCTGTATGCGTTAAAATTTCGGTTCTCTGCCGCGCGCAGTTCTTTCACCACCCGCGAAAACCCTGAGGGTGGGGGCGGTTGAAGACCCCTGCCGAGACGGCGCCGGTTAACAGATATATCATGATGTCAGTCCGTGTTGTTTGTTATTTTGTTCTTTATTTAATTTTGTTGTTCTTGCGTTATTTTGTTCAAAGAGCTGCGCAAGAAGCACTCGAGCTGTCTGTCATGCTCATTTATTTATTTCACCAAGCGAGCTGAGATGAGATGTTCAATATTGGCTACCTGAAGAAAACGAGTCAGTAGCTGTCCATAACGTGCGGTTTCGCCGACATCGGATTGTCGTGTTCCAGGTTTTGACGTCACAGCTCCGATATCCGACACCAAGCTGTTCAAGATTGATCAGGTCGGCGAATGAGGCCCATCAGCTAAGCCAAGCGGCGGAGTGTCAACTTGCATCACGAATTACATCTCATCCTGAGCGTGGAGCTCAGCAGATGTTGATCAGTTCATGTTCTTTCCAGTGCGAAACACCAGACGGCGATCGCAGAGGCAATATGTGCGAGCCTATGTGCGAAATCATATTAATGCAGAACTCCTACGCGACGGAAGTACAAACTCAAGTACAGGAACGCTAAGGATGACCAGGCAAGATAAGCATTTGAAATCACTAGGTGATACTGGTATGCGGCTTTCCCGACATATCGCACAACATGCTACCTAAATGCTGACATAAAATATATCTGTCCCGAGATCAGAAGCTAAGAAATAATGTGTTGGCCGAATTTGCAACATGTCCTATAAATCCACACTTGGCAGAATTAAGGTTTACGCGAGGAACAAATAACAGAGAACGTGTGCGGGTCGGTCTTGCCGGAACAGGTAGGTAGAAGTAAGGAGAAAGGTGAAATGCGGAAGTGCCGGCCAGGAGCATCACAAGCTAGAGACGTGGGAGAGCAGCTGGTGTGAACATTCAGCCAGAGTATAAATGTGTGTTCCACACAACCGTCCCGCACTGTGTGGGTTTTAGCCGTGCCAATCCAGATCACACTGCAGGGTTCTAAATTTGATTTGACATTTGCACAATAGGCTGAAATTAGAGCCCGCGTTTATTTGAATCGCTTCAACGGCACGACTGGAAGGGCCTAATCAACATGTCACGTGCTCCATTTGTGCACCTATGTGTTGCACATCAGAGGAAAAAGTGAGCTTCGAATCTAATGTAAATGACGCCCAGATCTTTGGTGGAACAAACTGCTTCCAGCTCTTATTTTCGCATGACGATTTTGGTTTGGAGACGGGTGCGCACCTGAACGTTGTGGTTATTGATTTGCACTTTGTCGGATGGAATGCTTAATGTTAATGTTAAAACTTTAATGCCAAAAATTTAGGGAAATTGTATTGCGAAACGAATTTAAATATAAAAAATGAAACATGTATATTTATAAATCAACATCATGATCAGATTAAATTAAAAGGCAAAAATTTAAACATTACACTTTTTAAACAATCAACATTTCAACATTTAATGATAAATGCAAATGTTCAACCTCAACTGACGGACCAGTATCTCTGTAGGTTCAGGTCGTCTTTGAGCATTAGCTGGTCAGCCGGACGTCGACTCCGCATAATAATTTTAACATCGTCAGCATGCAGAAGGGTTGACAACAAGTGGAAAGTAGCTGGAGCTTCTGCAATTTGAAAAAAGCGTTTCCATACTTCGCAACTAATAAAACGCAACTAATAAAATAAAATAAAAACAATGCTCACTCGGGTATGCTAGTCATTAACAATTTCCAATCAGAGGTTCCAACAACGTGCCTTTCACTGACACTTTCAACCACGGACGAATAGTTCTGCTCCACTTGTGTCCGTCTGATATACGTCCGATATGGCTTTCATCCGTGATGATAAATAAACCCCTAAGTTCAACACAAATGACCGCATCGGACCAAAGCCGAGCTACACTGAGCATGGGCTACACATGATGTGATAGGACATCGTAAACGACGTGCTAGGATCTTCACCAAAAGCGACAGCAGTGAAACACAGCGGCAGGGAGAGACGTTCTTTTTGTGGCACTTTATAACTGTTGGAAAGATCTTGGCCTTCTTCCAGAGGTGTAGAAAATAGCTGATTGGTCGGAGACTGATTGGTCGCTTCTGTCACCAGAATCGTGAACCCGCTTCCCTGGCACATTCTCGACTGATGCACGCATTAATGTCGCCTGGCCCGCATTCTTTGTGTGTTGGAATCTACTCCAATGTACTGTGCCCTTTTCACTGCGTCGGACACAGAACATTTGTGTCCGGCAGACACGCAGACACGGTGACGGTGTGTAGGAAACTAATGTCATACACCCGGGCTGTGGGTACATATGCACGTCAGGGTCGGCACATACGCAGACACGGTGATGGTGTGTAGGAAACTAATGTCATACACCCGGGCTGTGGGTACATATGTACGTCAGGGTCGACACATACGCAGACACGATGACGGTGTGTAGGAAACTAATGTCATACACCCAGGCTGTGGGTGCATATGTACGTCAGGGTCGACACATACGCAGACACGATGACGGTGTGTAGGAAACCAATGTCATACACCCGGGCTGTGGGTACATATGCACGTTAGGGTCGGAACATACGCAGACACGGTGACGGTGTGTAGGAAACTAATGTCATACACCCGGGCTGTGGGTACATATGCACGTCAGGGTTGGTGAACTTACCAGAGGACGCGCAACTCAGGACTGTCGTACGGTCCAAATCACGAGACACGAGCTCCCTAGTTCAGTTCCCAAGATCTTGTGGGAAAGTGAACATTTTGGTGACACATCTTAGCCAGTACTACTATTGCTTCCAGTCTGTCTTCAAGTCATCCTTGGGCTTAAGCAGATCATCATAATACTTTATACTGGGAATGGATTTCAAAGCGGCTCTTTAAGTTGAAAAAATCCATGCAACTCTTCGGTATGGGATCTGGCCTCATCCGTTGAAATGCAGCGTCCATGGGACGGGGACCCAGCTGTCGAACCAGGGCGGCAGTCTGTGTCGGATGGTGACCGTGGGAACATGAACTGCGATAGCGGACTCGAGCATTGCATAGAGTATGTCAGCGGACTGGTTTCCAACTGACTACATGTAACAGAGCACCGGAAAATTACCTTTGCCAGTCATGATTAGATTTCCAGAGGCCTATGGGGGCACTGTGGAGGAACAAAACCACGACCACTTATACTTCCCACAATTTTTAACCATGTATGCACCCTTAGGAGTAACTCATATAATGTCAAACATTCTGAGCGGCATTTCATGCTGTGGCCTACATAGGTCGTCCTGTCATTCTGGAATATGACGCAGAGGGAATTTAGCGGAATATTTGGATGAATTACGATATCATATGGCAAAATGGGTGTTCTATGCACGGTGAAGGGGTCCGGTGAAGGGGACCGAAGAAGGGAACCGGAGAAAGGGTCCGGAGAAAGGGACCGGAGAAAGGGATCGGAGAAGTAGACCGGAATAGGGGACCGGTGAAGGGGATCGGTGAAGGGGACCGGGGAAGGGGACCGGGGAAGGGGACCGGGGAAGGGGACCGGGGAAGGGGACCGGGGAAGGGGACCGGGGAAGGGGACCGGGGAAGGGGACCGGGGAAGGGGACCGGGGAAGGGGACCGGGGAAGGGGACCGGGGAAGGGGACCGGGGAAGGGGACCGGGGAAGGGGACCGGGGAAGGGGACCGGGGAAGGGGACCGGGGAAGGGGACCGGGGAAGGGGACCGGGGAAGGGGACCGGGGAAGGGGACCGGGGAAGGGGACCGGGGAAGGGGACCGGGGAAGGGGACCGGGGAAGGGGACCGGGGAAGGGGACCGGGGAAGGGGACCGGGGAAGGGGACCGGGGAAGGGGACCGGGGAAGGGGACCGGGGAAGGGGACCGGGGAAGGGGACCGGGGAAGGGGACCGGGGAAGGGGACCGGGGAAGGGGACCGGGGAAGGGGACCGGGGAAGGGACCGGGGAAGGGGACCGGGGAAGGGGACCGGGGAAGGGGACCGGGGAAGGGGACCGGGGAAGGGGACCGGGGAAGGGGACCGGGGAAGGGGACCGGGGAAGGGGACCGGGGAAGGGACCGGGGAAGGGGACCGGGGAAGGGGACCGGGGAAGGGGACCGGGGAAGGGGACCGGGGAAGGGGACCGGGGAAGGGGACCGGGGAAGGGGACCGGGGAAGGGGACCGGGGAAGGGGACCGGGGAAGGGGACCGGGGAAGGGGACCGGGGAAGGGGACCGGGGAAGGGGACCGGGGAAGGGGACCGGGGAAGGGGACCGGGGAAGGGGACCGGGGAAGGGGACCGGGGAAGGGGACCGGGGAAGGGGACCGGGGAAGGGGACCGGGGAAGGGGACCGGGGAAGGGGACCGGGGAAGGGGACCGGGGAAGGGGACCGGGGAAGGGGACCGGGGAAGGGGACCGGGGAAGGGGACCGGGGGAAGGGGACGGGAAGGGGGGAAGGGGACCGGGGAAGGGGACCGGGGAAGGGGACCGGGGAAGGGGACCGGGGAAGGGGACCGGGGAAGGGGACCGGGGAAGGGGACCGGGGAAGGGACCGGGGAAGGGGACCGGGGAAGGGAGGGGACCGGGGAAGGGGACCGGGGAAGGGGACCGGGGAAGGGGACCGGGGAAGGGGACCGGGGAAGGGACCGGGGAAGGGGACCGGGGAAGGGGACCGGGGAAGGGGACCGGGGAAGGGGACCGGGGAAGGGGACCGGGGAAGGGGACCGGGGAAGGGGACCGGGGAAGGGGACCGGGGAAGGGGACCGGGGAAGGGGACCGGGGGGGAAGGGGACCGGGGAAGGGGACCGGGGAAGGGGACCGGGGAAGGGGACCGGGGAAGGGGACCGGGAAGGGGACCGGGGAAGGGGACCGGGGAAGGGGACCGGGGAAGGGGACCGGGGAAGGGGACCGGGGAAGGGGACCGGGGAAGGGGACCGGGGGAGGGGACCGGGGAAGGGGACCGGGGAAGGGGACCGGGGAAGGGGACCGGGGAAGGGGACCGGGGAAGGGACCGGGGAAGGGGACCGGGGAAGGGGACCGGGGAAGGGACCGGGGAAGGGGACCGGGGAAGGGGACCGGGGAAGGGGACCGGGGAAGGGGACCGGGGAAGGGGACCGGGGAAGGGGACCGGGGAAGGGGACCGGGGAAGGGGACCGGGGAAGGGGACCGGGGAAGGGGACCGGGGAAGGGGACCGGGGAAGGGGACCGGGGAAGGGGACCGGGGAAGGGGACCGGGGAAGGGGACCGGGGAAGGGGACCGGGGAAGGGGACCGGGGAAGGGGACCGGGGAAGGGGACCGGGGAAGGGGACCGGGGAAGGGGACCGGGGAAGGGGACCGGGGACCTGAGAACGGGTCAGGAGCAGGGTACCGGAGAAAGGGACTAGAGAATGGGACTGGGGAAGGGGATACACTGTATTTACTATGTTCGTAGATGTAATCTGGCAAATCATTTACCATGAAATCCATTAGCCGCACCAACTACAAGGTCACCGCAAGCGGAACACGGCATAACAGCACATTTCCTAATTGAAGCCAGCTAGACTGAATATGCACCAAGCTGTTGCTTGTGTCGATCATTACCGTCATGGATACTGCACGGCGGCAACGTCGTGGGCGGGGTTGGTCTGAAGCGCGGTTTGTATGGGGAATAGATGTCAGGAATTGGGGGGGGGGGGGATTGTCTGGTTATGTCTAGACGGGACGAAAGATGTGACAAGGGGTTGTTTGCTTAGGGTTTTGTCTGGCTTGGTTATTCAGGTAGGGAGGGGTGGGGGGAGTGGGACGTGATTGGGAAGGAGTTGGTGTGGGGTTGCCTGATTATGTCTGGAAGGGGGAAGTGGTAGAGAGGTCATAGGGGATGTCTGATTGTGTCTGCAACAGGGAAGTGGAAGTGGTGGAGGGGGTACAAACGCTGACCTTGCTGGTCATATACTCGGATGTGCTACTTCCTTGTCCGGTGTGCGATTATTCAGCGCCAATATCCGTTCGATAAATGTTTTCGGGAAAATGTTATTCCGTACACCGTGAATTTCCAATAGGGTGTAATGTTAAAATCTTCGTTGACCTGAGGTAAATTGGTCACCTCCAGTGGCCACTTCACTTGGTATGCTGCATGCCGCCTTCATGTAGGTAGCCCAGGCGCTTTGGCTATTAAAATGAGTCATTTTCCGGCAAGTTATGCGGTATCCCAAATTTCACCTCCACACTTTCACTTCCTGAATTTCATAAAAAATGGTATCAAGCAATTACCAGTGGTGAACACTCGAGTAGGATTTCAAGGTGAGGATGTGAGGGAAGGTCAGGGATGTCAGGGAAATGTGAGCGTTAAAGGCATGAGGAAGTTCTTTGATGACCTCGCATTTCGTCGTTAGGGCTTCAATTTGCAGAAAATGGGTGCCATTCGACGTCGCCGGTTATGCGATATCGGAAAGTTGATAATTCGAAATCATCTCGACGACTTAAAATTTAAGTTGATTTCTTCCGTCGCCTCAAGCTTTTCTCTTTCTTTTCGTCTTTCCCCAAGCCTACCCAGATACACCAATAAGCGATGGCCCATGGTGAACCCTCGAGTAACATTTTGAAACCGAGATATATCAAGGTCAAACATTAACCCTCGGGGAGGTTTCAAACCGCCCCCTCCCTCAGGTGGTTTTCACGGATGGTGGACGTACGGCGTGCGGCAGCGCGCCCAGATATTGCATACATTTTCCACATAAATTTGGCGTGCTGTTTCAAAATGTTGAAGTCAGGTCATGTAGGGTCAACGAGTTAGTCAAGGTCAAGTGAGGTCACCTCAAAGAAAGTTCAACCAGTCGTCACGCATTAACGGATACATATATTTTAAAATGAAACTTTCAGCGTCCGCTTAGCTTTAGGGATGCAACAAAACGTACGAGTTGAATTTGTTTCCTACGTATAAATTGTATGTATTTGCCGGATTGCAGTTCAATTAGAGGATTCTGGCTAAAGTAAGCATTTTTCATTAGGGCAAGTTGACTTCCAGCAACGTTTCGCGGTCTGCTCTACCCATTAGAAAAGGAAAATTAAATTAAATTGGAAAATTCAATGCTTTGAAATGTCAACAACAAAAAAACAAATTGTGGGGGGGGGAAATTAAAGCACTGGCCGATTTCGCTGTCATGTTTTTATTCCAAATAAACTTCGTTTTCTTATATACCCCTAAAAATGAACTCCCCAGAACCAGACCCTACTCGTCGAGCGCTTTGGGATGCCATGTCTTTCGTTTTCGTGCGATGCTTAGTTTTGATTCTAGATGGGGTTTACTTACCGCCCCCCCCACCAGACGGGGTGTGAGGCTCTTACCGGAAAGACGGCGCGGGTTAAGGCTAAATACCAGCTTGAATGCCTCGAAATTCTCGCAATTCCTTGCTATGAGTTCATTTTGTACCAATTGGGTGTCATTCGACGTGGCTTGGGAGGGATTATAATGTGAAGAACGAATTTCAAAGGTCAAGCCGATTTCTTTGGTCGTCTCGTATTTTTCTGCGCCTTTACATTTCCACATTTGGTATCAAACAATAGCCCGTGGTGCACCTCGAGTAACATTTCAAACCGGAACATGTCAATGTCGAACAAGGTCGAAAGTTAGCTTAAATTATTCCAAGTCCTTTCGCCTCGACGCTATGTGTTCGATCTTCATCAAGTGGGAGCCATTCGACGTGCAATCTCGCAGCAAGCAGAAAGTAGAGTAGTTTCCTCGAACAGCAAGCAGCAAGCAGAGCAGTTTGCTCGTGTACTCTAGCAAACTGGGCACAAATCACATTAACCTTCAGAGTCAATTGTCGTGCTCATTTCTTCGGTCGCCACTCGTTTTTTTCGTTTTCTCCCAAAGCTGCCCATGTTTGATATCAAGGGATAGCCCGTGGGCAACCCTCGAGCAACATCTCAACTCGGGACAGGTCAAGCCCAGCCTCAGTTCAAGGTTAGTTTTTATCCTTCAGTCTTCGCGTTTCGTCGCAATGGCTTCAATTTGCACTATGTGTGTGTCATGCGAAGTGGTTTGCCATACGATATCAGAATGTTGAGATATCGAAATCACTTCAAAGGTTTCGAAGGTCGCCTGTGGGTATAGTGACTGAGTGTAACATGAAAAGGAGTATCAGATCTGCTTTTGTTTGCCGCCGCTGTGATAGTAAGCAGTCATGTCCTAAATGGCTAGAAGCACCCCCAAGAAATCCCGTCATAACCTGCTCGTACGGCCTCTCATCCATGGCTTCTCATTTGCACTGCCACATTGCTGCTCTCAATAGGTAAAATCACGACCTTTTTCCAATTGTCCCCTTCATCTTGGTGGTCCAACGGAAGTTTTCAAATTTGGAGACAAGCCACAAGTCAATGCGCACAATTGTATAACCAGACGAAGTTCATAACAACGAGAGAGCGATGTTGTGATCAGTGGTGGATCCAGGTGTTGTCATGGGGACACTTGTCTGGGGGCGCCATTTCTTTGGAGTGGCGCCACTGCGAAGACACCTCGAGTGCGAAAATCTTGGGCTGCAAAATTAGAGGGGGCGGGATGTATTCAGTCCTTCTCGAAGGGGCGCCTTTCCTTCCAAAGCGAACCTTTTTCCTTACCAGGGGCATTTCTGGCTGAAAAATTCGAGCAGATACGCCTGAAACCTTTTCATAGGGGGGCCTTTTTTCGGCCTGAGGACGCCACCTTTCCACCAGGGGGCACATGCCCCTGGTGGAAGGTGGCGTCATCCAGCATGGCTCCATGGTGGTGTGAAATCTGGCGCATCGCATAAGACATGAAGCTAGATGTTCATAGGCAGTGAGTAAAACATACTAATTCAGAGGATTTTTTTCTCGCAAAACATCGTTTTCAACGATGGCAAATCAGAAAGCCGGTCATTGAAGAAGGCACTGGATTGCTGGGATTTGCTTAGGGGGCATTCTCTTTCTGTTCAATTCATTGCTTAGGGGGCATTCATTCTCCATTCTGTTCAAGCTTACCAGGCCTCTGGTTCGTCAACTCCCTCCCCCACAATTTCGAAACTGTTGCTACACCAATGTGTATGAGTGTTACTTAACCCGTACAGTCTCTGGGGGTCTTCAACCGCCCCCCTCGGGTTAATCGCGGTTAGCGGACAAACGGCGCGCGGCAGTGCTCCCAAATTTGGCATACCTTTTCCCACATCAATCTGGCATGTTAGTTCAAAATTTCCAAGTCAGGTCATTTAGGGTCAACGGGTTAGTCAAGGTCAAATTAGATCACCTCCAAAAAAGTTCAACCAGTCGTCACGCTTTAACGGATACAGATATTTTAATGAAACCTTTAGCGTTGACTTACTATTAAGGATGCAACAAAATGCACCAGTGGAAATTTCCTTTTTTTCGCTATAGGCTACAGCCTTTCGCTTTTTTCCTTTTGAGTATTCTTGCTATTGTATGCATTTTTTTGTTGGGGGGAAAGTTGACTTCCAACAACGTTTCGGGTCTTTTCTATCCAATGGAAAAAGAAAATTAAAGAAAACATGAAAACACAAAATATTCAAATTTCAACAAGAAAATATCTTGTGGGCCAATCAAAAGCATAGCCCTGGTAGATTTCGCTCGCCTTTTCTCATTCCAAAGAATTTTTTTTTCTTCATATATTCTCAAAATGAACTCCCCAGAGCCAAAAACATCATGTAAGTCGTGAAAAGTCGTGAAAATCCATCCCCCTGGTACCACCACTTTTGGGGGGATTGTTTTGGGGGCTGGAACCGGACCCTACTCGTCGAGCGCTTTCCGATGACACCTCTTTCGTTTTTGTGCGACTCTTAGTTTGGATTTTAGAGGGGGGTTACCATCCCCCCCCCCTCCGGGAGACGGAGTGTGAGGATCTGATCGGAAAGACGGCGCGGGTTATCGATTTGTGAGTGTGTTGTACATGTACCCGTGTTATTTAGCACGAATGTGTCAGTGTCCTCTGCATGCATATGTGATATTTAGTAGGATTCATTGAGTTTGTTAGAAATACATATAATTGTTACTTAGCAGGAATATGTAAGTGCATGATACGTACATACGTGTTATTTATAATAAATATATGTATGTGCTATACATGCATGTGTTACTTGGGAGGAATGTTTGAGTGTATTATACATGTACACGTCCTATTTAGCCGGAGCCTATGAGTGTCTTATGCATGCATAAAATAATTATTTAGCATGAAGCTCCGAGTGATTATGGTACATGTGCAAGTGCTATTTAGCATGAATCATTGTGTGTACTATACGTGCTCATGTTTTCATCAATACCAAGTAAATGAATTCAATGAACGCTTTCCACCATAATTTCCAGGAAACTTTATGGAACAAACTAAAAGCATCAACGCGACTAATCACGCGAGCAATCCATGTCGGACTGTAGAACATGGATTGCTCGCGCCAGAGTAGTGACGCATGTATGTAAAAATCCTACTTGCATGTGTCGCTGCTCTGGCGGCTGCGTCTAGAAGCATGGGCGTAGGAATAGGGTGGGCGCAGGGGGGCCATGGCCCATTCATCATTCGTTATTCATCATCATCATCACATCACCCAGCATTCATCGTGTTGAGACCTCACAAGATAGCATGAGGAGTAATATGAAGAGTGATGATCTCTGGTAGCATTTAGTTATGTTTAATTACATAGCATTTAATTATACTGATGTCCTTCAACGGAAACGGTTCGGTCATATGGTATGATCATGGTATACGTAATTGCTTATATCTGCTTGGCAAAGACTCTGATCACAAAATGTATCCAAATTGGACAGGTTGATCAAAAGTACTAAAACACCTAATTACCACGGAGACTACTATCAAGGCTTTTCGTCGTCCAGTGATGTGTGCGTCCAATCTGAGGTTTAAGGACCCCAAATCAACGGTATTAATTTATGTCCACTGGGGGTGTATGGCAGCTCTGGTAGCTGAGTTTGAAAGCTTTTGCATGGTGTCTCCAATTTTAAATTTGCTGTACATTATAAAATACAAGTGGGCATTTAAACAAGTGGGGCAACGCCAATTTCTGAATGATTTTAGCCTACATGAATGATTGAAATACGGGTAGTTGAAGAGAAGAATGACTCATTAAATCGAGATCGAAAATGATCACGATTTCACTTATTCAGAGTCACACACATGTAACCAGCCATAATCCGAGATGAATGTTTTATTAACACCGTTGTCAAGGAGATAGATTTAATGAATACTGAAATGGGCCATCGGGCACAATGTATTCTCAAAATGTCGCCGTTTTCAGCATATTTCAAAAATGGATTACTACATTTCATATGTGAATTCTTCTCTGCAAATGCCTCGATGGATCTACCTCGGTGAAAGGGATCAGTGTGCATTTTACGCATTTCTCAAATTTGCTTTCGTAGATTGTACATCTGGAAAATGTCGTATATAAAATCCTCATTTAATGGCTTTCCACATATTTATATCTCATGAAATTACATAACCGTACCAAAATCCATACCATAGTTTATTTTAGAGCAATTTTCACGAAAATCAGTACGGTAAATATTGAGATCATCCGTCGGATATTTCCTATTGTTGTTATTATGGCGGTGCAACACCATTTGGTGGCTATTTAAAGGCATGCGAAGGAAAATATAAATTACGGTTCTAGGTTAAAAGCTTCATTAAAATATACCGATTACTACATTTTGCATCAACATTCGCTTCGTACTTATTGAGATCGTCCATCGGGAAAAGGGTCAGGCATCATCCCATAATATTCCGCCAAGTTCCGGTCACGACTTCGGCGGTCATTTTGTATCTTGAACGCTAGTTTGCTCCATGAGAGCATCGTGAGACCCGGGGTGGGCGTCATTAGTAGCCGGCAGCCGAAGCTAGGAGTGTGGCTAGTTGTGTGAGACGGAGACTGACTCGAGTTAGGTTGCATGTGCGCATTGGCTGGTTGCGCAAGAACTCTGCTCGGCAGAGCGCAGGGGCAGGCATCTATGCAGGTCCGCCATCATGTCACCAGGCAGCGATAGGATGTCCACCCTCACACTGCCGGCCATGTGTCACCGTCTCTGCTGTGTGTCGTGTCGTGTCGCTCGGTTCTGCCTTTTGTAACCTTGTTTGTTGTTGCCACCGTGACCAGGGGCCGACTGGCGGCGCCTCCTGTGTTGCCCGTTCTGGCGGCACTTTGCATTGGTTTCATACCGCCCGATCCTGCCGCTTTGTTGGCGTGTTTTGCTGCTGCCACTGTGACCACTGACGGGTTGGCGGCGCTCCCTGTGTCGGCCCGTCCTGGCGGCACTTGACTCTGCCGTCGTATCGCCCGGTCCCACTGTCCTGTTGGCGTGATTTGCTTCTGCCGTTGTGACCAGGGGCAGACAAGCTGCGCCCGTCCTCGCGGCACTCGACACTGCTACCGGCTCTGGTACTGCTATGAAACAGGTGTGGCGTATGCCATTTCATTGTTGCTCATGCGGCCTATGATCATTGATTTGAAATAACGATATGCAAAGTCTCTGCTCCACGAACATCGATTGGGATCCTTCATTCATGCTCTGAATCGGAAACAGCACATAAGCCGACTAGGTCGACTACGCGGACGTGTAGGAATTTTTTTTAATCATCCAGATCTAGTTCTGAACACATTGTTAGGGAATGCCGCCAATACATGCCTGACCGCTTTTAGCACCCCACGTCAGACCGCTTTCCAGTCCATCCGCCGAATGTAACCTCCGAACTAGAGTGAAATTTTACATATTTTTGGGATGGGTCAACCCCCACTTACGACTGGCGTGAATCCACCTACCCCAATCCATCGGCCTTCCTGTTACCTCCAGGCATTGCGTCTCCCAAATCGTTTTCTGGAAGTTCCACCCATGTTGCTGAGCTGGTACGGAGGTTCACAGATGCCCCCATAAAAGGAATGTCTGCCTCTCACGTGCTCCCTATGGTCCTGTCGATATTAAACAAGAAACAATTGTTCCCTTCCTTGCCTCCTCTATCAGGGGCACTGCCGCATATAGAGGGGTTAAAATACCTCTCGGTCAATTAATTTTGGCATGCAGCACCATAAGCCCAATGCTAAATTTGATGTACATTAAGGGGCTCGACCCCCCCCCTCCCCACCTTATTCCATCCTGGCGACAACCACACTTCAGATACGTCCTTACTGCATTTCGCCGCGGTAAGATGCTAATTCTCTGCCATATTTGACCTGTCCTACTTCGCCTTGTACGTTCTTCCGGGTATAATATGTGTATAAAAGGTATTGGAGATCCCTTCCGGGACTATGTCGTTCGAAGTTTTCCACCTGCTCCTCTTAAGTCTTCATTTTATCCCCCGTACTATGCATACGCTGCGTATATTCGACAGCGTGTTAGCGGCTTGGCCCGTATTAAGTGGAACCCCAGATGACGTCATATAAGGACATGCGCAGAAAGCTGCGCAGTAGGGATGACGCCACCTCGTATACATCGCCTTGGCTCGGCCTCAGTTGGGTGCAACGCCGTTGGGTGCTCGGTCGCCCTGCGTGCGCGTGGTTGCTAAAAGTCGACATTTTATATACCATCCTTGGTATGGATCACTTGAATTTTCTCCCAGTGGAGGTATTGGAACATGTCCTCAGCTATCTTCCCATAGAGGACCTACCATCCGTAGCAAGAGTGTGTAGGACCTTAAATAGTATGCTTTCTTCTGGAAAAATCTGGAAGTGTGGATTCTACTCAAGGTGAGTCAATTGTTTTGTTGGCTTTTCCTGCCTTGAGGGGATGTCATTTGATTCAGAATTCCATTCGAGTTCACTGCATGCATGATTTAACTCTAGTCCAGATTTCTGTTTTGGGTTCCTGGATGTGGAGTGAAAATGTATTTTATTCATCCAACATCAAGAGGATAATTTTCTCTCTATGGAGTTGGCCGTTATATCAATGAAGAAACAGCTGGTTGTCATAAAATGGTTTTAGAGCAGAAATTTCCTCTGCTGTGTCTAGTTTCTCTAAATCCCTAGTCATACTAGATCCAAAGTTGTACCTGGCTTCAGCTGAAACATTCAAAGATGTGGTGAAAATGGGTATTATTGTACTTTTATATGGTAATGTGACAGGTTTTAAAACATATTTACAGGAAACATATTTACAGGAAAGGAAATTTTTTTCTTGGAAAGCAGGTTACAGGTTTCATTAGGTTTTTATATCCAGACTTCAGGAAATGTGTTGCTCACAATTTTTTTTTCATTTTTGTTTCTTCTCCAGACTAACCTTAGGTTTGGTGATGTTGCTTTCCTAATCATTTATTTTCATGGTACATTACCTAACTTAACACTCCCTTTTTGGTGCTATTTTCCTCACAACGTAAAAAGTAAGGACTTGCACAGAAAATGAGTGTTCCCATCATCAGTGTTGCATTAATAAACATTGCAGCATTGGAATGATAAATTCCAACAAGATAAAGCATCTTAAAGCACAAATTGACAAAACTATCATAGAATTTAATATTTCTAAGACTTGGTTTTAGTGAATTTTTAAAGCTTTTTAATTGACACCAATTCCCATTTGGCATTTGGAAGAATGCAATATTTGATCAAGTGTTTCTGTATTTTATTGCTTAAACATTTTTAAAATTGAAGGCTTGTGTCTCATATTGCGATGTACTGCCAGTAACAAGTCAGTAGGCGAACAAGCTCTGTACTCACAAACTGTGTTCTGAATATTTTTGTTGTGCTCTATGAGTGCACAGGGAGTATCAGGTATGGATGAATGTTCTTTGTAGACATTGATGAAGTATACTTTTGTTATCGTTCTATCAACTGTTCCTTGGAAACTTGGCTGATAACAGTATCCTTTGCTAATTTAACCATGGTGCCAATTTAACATCTGACAGCTATATGTTGGGTGCCAGATGTGGTAGAGCTGAGTGCAGACTCCATGTAAATCAGAAAGAGATTGCTCTGTGTTGAAGCTAAGTAGTATAGTTATATTTATTTCAGGAGCATCTCTATGAAGAACTATTTCATTATCAAAACTCTTGTGGAAATTGTATTTAGTTATTGCTTCTGATTGATGGAGATCATTCCTGGTTGCCTCAGTCTAAATTGTTCCAATAAACATATATATGACTGCAGTGCCACAAAATATTCTGAAGTGGATATGTCTAGAAACTCTATTATTTTCAGAGTTCAAGGTACCCACATAAAGTCATAAAGTCATAAAGTCATAAAGTGTTAAGGCTTAATAAGGGCCACAAGGGCCCATCTGGGTCAAGCCTGTCTAGAAGATATTAGAAAGTACATGTTCACACCTATCAATTCCAAACCCATGCAATCCCTCCACCTGTGCCACCACAGCCAATCTCATCAGTATGACATCGCAAAGGAAGTTGCCAAATCCACTGCTAGGTACACCCCATATAGTACAACATAATACTAGCATAATGTTTTACCCTATCTAGCTAGTGAAAATACTCAATATCCCATGCATCACAAGTTAGAATTCAAAAACAACATTTTCCTGTCTAAAAAAATTATCCACCCTACTTTTAAAGACATTCAATGAGGGACTCCCCACTGCATCAGCAGGCAGCCTATTCCATTGGTCAACAACCCTTTGACTGAAGACCTGTTGTCGTTTAACTGTCCTGCACCTCATTTTGTCTAACCTGAATTGATGACCCCTATGGGATACTCTAAACTGCAGAGCATCATTCAAATTGACCTGATCTAGCCCTCTAACAATTTTGTACATTTCAATCATGTCTCCCCTTAATCTCCTATACTTGAGTGAGTACATATCTAATGCATTAAGCCTTTCTCCATATTCTAAGTTACTTAATCCACTGACGAGTCTAGTGGCTTTGTGCTGGACTCTTTCTAACATATCTATATCCTTTTCTAGGTAGGGGCTCCATGCTTGTACAGAGTACTCCAAGTGGGGCCGCACATATGCTAAGTACAGCTTTTTCATGACTTCCCTGCTCTTATATTTCACACTTCTATTAATGAGTCCCAGCATTCTGAGTGCCCTATTTCTAGCTGAGATACATTGTTTTTCTGCTTTAAGGTCTTTTGAGACCAACACACCTAAGTCCCTTTCCTCTTCAATAACATCCAGTTCCCTCCCTCCCATTTTATAACTGAATGTCTCGCCTGCAGACCCTATATGCATAACCTTACACTTATCATAGTTGAAAGTCATCTGCCATTGATCAGCCCACTCTTTTAGGTCGTCCAAATCTAGTTGAATATTACTAGATTGATCTCTGCTGTTAGCCACTCCTACCAGCTTGATGTCATCAGCAAATTTGAACACTATTCCTCAGCCCTACTTCAATGTTGTTCACAAAGATGATAAAGAGGAGGGGCCCTAGAACAGAGCCCTGTGGCACTCCACTCAGAACATCTTTCCAACCAGATTTACATCCATTCAATACTACCCTTTGTTTCCTTCCCTGCAACCATGCTTCAATCCAATGTAGAACTTTTCCTACAATCCCATGTTGTTGTAATTGATGAATTAACCTTCCATGTGGAACTTTATCAAAAGCTTTGCTAAAGTCCAAGTACACAACATCCATCCTGCTTTCATTGTCTACTTCTTTGGTAACATACTCAATGAACTCCAATAGGTTAGTTAAACAAGACCTTTGAGATCGAAATCCATGTTGAGTATCCCTTAAAAGGTTGTGCCTATCAAGATGAATCTGAACATTCTGTTTAACCAGCTTTTCTAGTACTTTGCAAACTAATGAGGTCAAACTGACTGGCCTGTAGTTTCCTACACTCTTCCTATTTCCCTTTTGAAAATTGGTACTACACTTGCATTTCTCCAATCTTCAGGTACTTCTGAATACTCCATAGATCGCCTAAAAATGATACCTAGGGGAGTTGCTAAAGCTTTAGCACACTCTACTAAGATCCTAGCGTATATTTCATCTGGTCCGGAAGCTTTATTAGGTTTTATATTCTGCAACTGCTTCTCTACGGCTTCTGTAGTTATTGTAAGATCCTCCAGCATATCACCTGCCATGGCATGGCCTACAGATGTTCCTATTGTACCAGAATTATCTTTAGTGAAGACTGATGAGAATTGCTTTCTTAGGGATTCCACAATGTCGCAATCATCAACCACTATTTCCCCATCTACCTCCAGTGGTCCTACACTACACTTTTTAGCCTTAAATTTATAGAAGCTAAAGAATCTCTTAGCATTACCTGCTGAACATTCTCGAGCAAAGTTGATTTCAGCAAGTCTTTTAGATGCTCTAACACACCTCCTAACTTTATTTCTAGCTATTCTATATGATTCTAGGTTTAACCCAGAGTTAGTATCTTTTAGTTTCTTGAATGCTTGTTTCTTTGAGTCCAGTAATTGCTTAACTTCCCTAGTCAGCCACGAAGGGTGCTTAACCCTGTTTGATCTAATTTGCCTACTGGGAATGAACCTATCCTGACCCTGAAATAGCTTATCTTTTATCATTGTCCACATTTCATAAGCATCTAAGCCATTCAATATGACTTCCCAATTAATTTCACTTAGGAAGCTCCTGAACTCACTGTAATTCCCTTTTGTAAAATTCGGAATCAATGTTCTGTTGGTTGCTACCCTTCCAACATATAATGAGAAGCGTATAATGTTGTGATCACTATTACCAAAGGTCTCTCCTACGTTAACATTTTGCACAAAATTTTCCTCATTAGTAAGCACTAGATCTAATATTTTATTTTCCCTTGTAGGCTCGTGTATCATTTGAAAGAAGAAATTGTCCTCAAAACAAGCCATGAAACATCTTTCTGATTTGCTTACACCTATTGTTTTGTTTCCCAATCCTGCTATGTTGAAATCCCCCAACAAAATAGTTCTCTCCTGTACTCTCCTACTTATCTCTTCCTGCATCAGCCTGTCAGTGTTTTCATTCTGGTCTGGAGGTCTATAGAATGCCCCAATCCTAAATTTTGTTCCATTCTTCAGAATTATATCTAACCACAAAGATTCTACTCCTGCACTATGTACTCCATCCTCTATGGAATGACATTTCATTACTTGCCTAACATACAAGAGAATGCCACCTCCTATCCTTGCCTCTCTTTGATAGGCATGCATGTTGTAGCCTGTCAATTCAAATTCTTGCAAGTTGTCTCCAAACATGCTTTCGTTAACCCATGCTTCTGTTATGCACACCAAATCTAGCTGTTCAGACAACATATATGCATGCAGTTCCCCAATTTTGTTCCTAACACTTCTGGCATTGACATAAAAACATGATAAATTATTCCTTCCATTGCTTGCTATGCTTCTCTCTTTATCAGCTACATCCCCCCATGTCCTGCCTAGTTTCCTGTTTCCTGTTGAGAGCCTCCTCATACCTATTGCTGAGCAATTCCACTCCTCTCTTGCTCAGATGTAATCCATCTAAAGCAAACATCTCCGTCCTCCCCCAAAACTCCCCCACAAATCCAAGAACTGCACCCCAAGCTCCTTACAAATCTTGGCCACCCTGGTATTGAGCCCAATGGCCCTCGAATACCACTCCATGCTTGCATGGACCATAGGGAGGATGGATGTCACCACTCCTCTTTTTCCTACTCTCCTGCTAAACTACCTATCAAAGCCCTATAGGCTTTCATTGTTTCCTCTGTATTATTTTTTCCTACATCGTTCACTCCAACCTGCACAATTACCGTTGCACCCTCTCCACTTCCCATCATTACTCCCTCCAGCCTATCCCTAACATCTTTCACCTGCGCTCCCGGGTAGCAAACACGCATCCGTCTGCTGGGGTTCTTACTACAAAATGTTCGATCCATGTACCGAACCCTGGAATCCCCTACGACTAAAACCTCTCTCTCCATCTCTATCTTCAGCCATCTGGTCATCCCCACCTCCGTCCCTCTCATCATTACCTTCCCTCTCCTCCAGTGCCTCAAACCTATTTTTAATTGGGACGCCCATGTCCACCTTCCTTAGCGCCAGTCGGGTGCTATGGCGCCTTGCCACCTTCCAACTGCCACCATCCCGGACCAAGCCATCCGAACTCCCATCAGTCCTCCGCTCGGGCACCCGAGTTGCCTGGCTGGCACCTCCCATGATGGGTCCCGCCACAAGACAAGTCTTACACATATTTTACCTCCATGGAAGCAAATTGTTTAGGTTTGATTAAGTTTGGTTAGGATTGGCTATGTTAAGCTTTTGTTATAAGGAAGAAGAAAAAATAATAATATAATTTTCCTTAGAATATTTCAAGTTTTTCAACGACAGCTAAGGCTAGGTTAGAACTTTGAGCAATAAAAGTTGTTTTGAAACTGTATTTTAATGATACATTTTGTGCAGGTTCTGTTAAGGTATGCTATTTTTTATATAGTAGTACTCCACTCCAAGCCACCTTTTAAGTGTTATTTTGCCTCGAAACTAAAAAGTATCCATTTGTAGAGGAAATGAGTGTTTATATCATGTTCAGCACTTTACAGTCACAGTGTTCAGACTTATTAAGAGTCAGAAGTGCCTATCTACTTTCATAAACATGGCCTTGGAAAAGAGATTCTAAAAAAATGAGAAATTAAACTACATTGCACATTTACCACACAAAACTAGTGTCCAACAGTTTCAAGGTTGACCTTGACCATTCTCAGCTGATTAATACAGCAATTTGAAGATATGTTCCAGTCATTATTCATGGTGTATTTGAATCTAGATGGAACCAGTGCACTGCTGAGGATTATAGTATACTCACTATATATGCAGTGGAGGTTGTTTTAGACATGCCTTTGCTGTGATGTGTTGTGGTGGAAATGTGTGTCATAATGAAATCCTCATTTTTGTGGAGTTCTGTAATAACGTACTTTTGTTGTGTTAGTTTAATAGTGGGACACATGTATTTGTAAACTGGTAATATTGTAACATACATTTATATTGATCTGTAAATCACCAACAACCTGACTTTATCACAGCAATCTGTCTTCTGTATACCTCACGTCTGTATGGTGTTCATTCAATAAATGTGAAGTTCATGAAGAACAATGAATGCTTTTCAGTGCATAACCATTATGCTTTTTCCCAATGCATCATTGAAAAGACCTCCATTATGGATTAGTTATGTAATTCCATAGTGATGTATGTACCTTATGTTTTATATTATATGTTTGTTTATTATGTTTGTATATATTATATATTTGTTTTATTTTCTAAACATTGCCATTTCCATTCACAATTACATGGGAAAGTATGTATTATCAGGTTATGATTAAAGAAGATATGGTTTACCATATCCCTCATGGAGTGTATTAAGCAATATAGTGAACAAGTTCTCTAGGCATGATAATCTATCCATGCCAACAGAATTGCATTATCAGCAGTAAGTAGTAGGCACAAGTAGCCATCAGAACAGCCATAAGTAGTATGAATGCCTGAACACATTTTCCTGAGTCTGCTATTTCTGGTAAATCTTTAATACTATTACAATGTGGTTCATTGTCAATTATCACCATTCAAACTCCAAAGGGAACAATAAGTGGACATTGAGTGGACATTGAGTGGACATTGAATAAGTGGACATTGAGACAAAAAGTGAAGAAGAGCCAGTTTGTCTAACTAGCATGCATGCATTCTTTGGGACATGAACCATCTTGAAAAATGGTTTATTCTTCTCTAAATAATAATGCAAACCTACACATAAAGTATTACATAGGTCCACCTAAATATTCCATCTTGAGTTCTGCAATATAGTTGATCAGCAACAAGAATAATAATAATTTTGATATTACTGCAAGAGACAGAGACACAGACAGAGACAGAGACAGAGGCAGAGGCAGAGAGAGACAGAAGAGGAGACAGATATTGCAAGAAGTGTAAAACGAGGAATTCATGTTGGGATGATTATCCAATCTATTCGTATTTTGAGAAGTATGTATGTACTCAGTGATAAAAGAAATGTAAGAGAAAGCATGTTGTTGTAAGCTTGGGTTAGCTGTCTGAAGAAGTGGACACAAAATAAATAACAGATGTATAAAACAGCACAAAACCAATAATATGGGCCAAAAGGTGCATTCAGTGTGTAGTGTGCCTGTAGCTTAGTGCTTGGCCTGCTACCACCCATAGGGTTCACTTGGATGGGGGAAATGGCACCCAGGAGCACGACGAAATTTCGCATGCCTTTTCCATACCAATTTTACGTCTGTGCAATTTTTTGAGGTCACGGCGTCCAGGTTCACCGAGTTAGAGGAGGTCAAGGGATCTCACTTGAGGAAAACAAAACCTCAGCCAGTCATCACGCTGTGATGGGTGAAGATATTTCGATGAAGCTTTCAGCGGTTGCTTATCCTCGTGGTATGGAATTAAGCGCACCAGAGGATTGTTTGTTCCTTGATTACGGCATTTTCCTCACTTGCCCATTTGTGTTAAAATAGAAGAGTCAGCCTAAATTGCCTCTTTTTTCTTTTTAGCTTTTTTTATCATGCTATGTTATCTTCAAAGAACGTTTCTCTGTGCACATCGGTGCGGATTATAGGCGTTATGTGACCCATGAAGCCGATGCGCCCCGAAGCCCAAGCAGCTGCCGAACTCTGTGCGGACGACTCTCTGCTCGACTGTCACCAACACCGTGGTGCCGTGTGTTGTGTACTGGGCGTGCCCCGTTGTTGCAGATACGTGTGGCTCTGTTATGTAATGCTCGCACTCCGTTGTTGCAGGTACGTGTAGCTGTGTTGTGTAATGCTCGCACTCCGTTGTTGCAGGTACCCGCGTCTGATCCAGCCGTCGAGCCTGCCTGGCCTGATGCGCATGCGTCAGCAGTGCGGCAGCTGGCGCGAGACTGCCGCCTTCCGAGTGTCGGCCGGCCTCGACCTTGCCAACGCCCTGGACAAGATGGCCGACCGCTACCACCAGCTGCGCGGGCTGCCCGACCCGGCCATGGAGGAATTCCGCGCCCTGGCGCCCGCGCACTGCATGCTGTTCATCCGCGATGCTCTGCTGGACATCATCCACCCAGTGCGGCCATGCGGGTGGGTGGGCGCCGGGCGAGGAATGGCCAAAGAATGATCCACGAAGGCCTTCGGAAGCTTTGAGCAAAGAACCACTGGGCAGTGACACTTTGTGTCTCTTGTTCCTCCTCCTTAATAGACATGTGCTCCGTAAATCAATCAGTATAGGAGAATAACTTCACTCGCAAACCATGTCGGCTTTTTTTTCACCCCGTGGGTCTCACATGGTCCATATGGTCCTGAGAGATGTTGCCGGAGGCACGTGACCCTAGAGGCCACGTGCAGCTGCTACCAGCCCTTGACCTCCAGTACCCATGAATTCCGACTACTGGCCACACACAGCATTATGCTGATGTGGATGATGGTAACACCATTTATTATGGGTATATTGGCTGTGCAGCCACCAACTGGTTCGTCGGTACCGTGGTTGTCCCTAGTCTCGGCTAAGATGTCAGTGTCAAGGTCACTATAAGCGTAAAATTGTGTCTGAGTAACGCCATAATTGGCTCGCCACCATTGGTTCCAGCGATGTTCCCATATGCACCCGGTGGCAATGTGTGACAGCATGCTGCCCTGTCGACAGAACCAACCACCTGTCGCGTCGCTACTACGCGGTGATGCTGTACCGTGAGATACAGCGTGAGTCCGTCCTGCTGCCCATGATCGGCGAGTTCCTGCAGCGGCACCCACACCAAGTTGACTTGGTGGAGGCCTGCTTCCTTGCCAGCCAGTGGATGCTGCCCGAGCAGCGGCCGACCGTCGGCTGCCAGGTGTCCTGGTGAGTAGGTGGTGTGTACAGTATGTGTCCTGCTGACTCAGTGCTGTGTACAATATGTGTCTTGGTAACTTGGTGGTGTATACAGTAGGTGTCCTCGTCAGTAGGTGGTGTGTGCAATATGTGGTACGTTCTGTAGGTGGTATGTGCAGTAGGTGTCCTGGCGAGTTGGTGGTGTGTGTAGTTGTTGGCATGTGTATTAGGTGATGTGTGCAATAGGTGGTGTGTATAGTAGATGTTTTAGTGTGTATAGTAGGTGTTCTGGTGAGTAGGTGATGTGTGCAGTAGGTGTCTTGGTGGGTAGGCGATGTGTGCAATAGGTGGTATATGCAGTAGGTGTCCTAGTGAGTTGGTGGTGTATGTTGTAGTTTGTATGTGTATTATGTGACGTGTGTAGTAGGTGTTGGAGTGAGTAGATGATATGTGCCCTCCCCTGTCTCGAGCAGGTAGGCCATCTTTCCCAGATCTACTCGTCCGCTCAGTTTTATCGGGTCAACAGAGGAAAAGTGTCAAAGCTATGGGCGCGAAATGCTATTTTTGCCATCTAACTCATGAACACTCCGTTATCCAACAACCTAGCACCCTCAATCCTCAACAACCACACCCGATCCTTCCAAACCCAAGCCTACATCCAAAACATTAGGGGACGAGACGGCCCCACCCGGGTGTCCCTTACATGCTCAGGAGGAGATGGATGTCTGTGTGTCTGTCTGTGTCTTGGTGAGTTGGTGGTGTGTGCAGTAGGTGTCCTGGTGAGTTGGTAGTAGGTGAAGTAGTGGCGGAAGAAAAACTTTGCAATACCATTGTGGTTGATTTATTACCAATTTTATTACCAATTTTGCAATACCATATGTGGTTGATTTTCCACCTTTGCATGCAAGATGTGGTTTTTTTTCGAACCAAGTCTATCCATTATCAGCTGGTATTCATCAGTGTTAACCGGGAGTCTCCAAAACCTTGGGTGCATAACTTCGAGGGCATGGTAAACCCTTGATAATCTTCAGAGCTGCAGGGGTGGCGGTGGCTTAGTCGGTAGGGCGTTGTCCTTTTTATTGTAAGATCGTGGGTTCGAAACCCACGGCCGGCAGGAGTACCAAGTCCACCCCTCTACCAATTGGTGTGAGAGATTTGCCCACATCCCTTTGGCAGGCCCCCTATGTGGCCTGTTTGTTGAATGCGTCGAAAAGAAAGATTGGCTCTCCTTCGGAGCTGGAGCTGTCTAGAGTTTGTGCTTTGTTTAATATTGTCATGCTATTCTGGTCGCTTCCTGGCTAGTGTCTCAATGTGAGGTTGCTGGCCATCGGGCGTGACGTCATCCAGTGTGACGTCACTGCGGTGGTGTTGCCTGCCTGCGTTTACACGTGCCGCACCGTTCGGCAGCCTGTACCGCAAGCTGAGCAAGTTGGTGCTGGAGCAGATGCAGGCGCGCCACCCGGACCACCCGGTGTCCGCCTGGACTCGCAGCCAGTGCCAGTGGCCGCCGCTGGGCGTCGCCCTGTGGAACGACACCGACACGCTGCTGTTGCTGGACATGATCAACCAAGTGATGTACGAGCGGCTGCTGCTGCTGAAGTCCGGTCCGGAGCTGGGCAGCGCAGACTGGTCTCTTTACATCCAGGTAAGTCGCGGTGGGACATTCGGTATTCGGTTGGGAGGTCGTTAGTGTGTACTGCGCCGTTGCCTCTTTTCCCTAGGCTGAAATCCGCCACAGGGTAGCGATAGGCCAGTCGGTGTGACTTGTTTTGCTCTTCATCGCGCATGGTGTGTTTGAATATCACGAACTGCGGGATTGTCGAGTCCGGCCACGGCCGGTCGGCGTGAGAAGCTTGCGGCGAGACTAGAGAGGTTCGGTGATGTTGGCGATGACTCAGCATTCGAGAGCCGTGGCGCCTCGGCATGGTCCACCAGGCAGTCGAATATACCGAAAAATAACTCCGAAATTGTTTTTAAAAAAGCATTAGCGATGGCCAGGTGATTGGTAGTGCCGTAGTGATCTTGTGTGACATGGCGGATCAGTGGAAGCACCTTTTCGAAGGTCAAGCAAAAGAGATTGGCAAAAAATGTTCCAAATTGGTGGTAGCGTTTGAGGATGGCGGAATGTCGTGCTTAATTGCCATGCGTTATGCCGCGCCTAAGTACAGTGCGAAATTGCATACCTAGCTCAGAATATACCGGGAGAAAATGGAGAAGGACATTATCCAAGTATTCATCATGTCTTTCTGGCAGAATGTGGAGTGGTGCTGATAGCAATGTTCAACTCGTAATAATAATGGGGGGGGAGGGTCTGCGTGGGTTGTCTGTGTTGAAGCTATATCATAAACACAGACAATGCGTCCTTAGGCATTGATATCATCTTGCATTGATATGGCTGCAGCCCTTTCAGTGCTTGTGATGTGTCATAGCATCTTGTGACATCTTGCTACAAGATGTCATAGCATCTTGTAGTGATGTGACTGCAGCTTCATCAGCACTTGTCATATAATCTCGCAGTGATGCGACTGCAGCTCCATTAGTACATGTCAAGTCATCCTGCAGTGATGTGACTGTAGCTCCAGGTAACCTAACATAACCCAATCGTGTCTGGTTCTAGCTGATGGGGCCCCATTGGCACTTCTACATATCGAACCTTCGGAAGCCGACCAGCTTCAAGTGCATGTACGTGTCAGTGGCGGGAATGCTGGGCGTCAAATTGTACTACGTGCAGCCATTCACAGAGCCAATGGTCGGCTTCTACACCAGGTGAGTGGCCAAGTGATGTTCAGCCGGCCGTCGTACCCACCTTTGAGCAAGCTATCACCCGCTGAGGAATGTGCCTGCTCTAGCCTCTTGGGAGAGCCGCACATAGAACGCTCCTAGGGATATTGGATGTAACTGGCACATAATATGCATGCACTAACATAATATTCTGATGGCAAACAAAGGCTCCAGTGACCAGAGTCATCAGTTTCATTTTCTGTTCCAATTCCCATGGATGATTCCCAAATCGTGATTTCGTTCTCATTTCCCATCCGGCATCGTGTGTTGTGTGGCTGTTTGTAACGTTTTGCACGACACGATTCAGCGTCTTCGGCATATCGTGTCTAGCAGTGAGAAGTTATTCGTGAAGCAGGGTGGAGTATACTACTTGCTGAACACTGAGTCGACGACCTCCCCAAAGAATCAACGACATGTATATAGTGGTCCATGCTTGTGAAGTCATCATGCCTTTTTTCTAACACCATCCCTTATATATGTATCATGCGTATGCTCATAACGGATCCGAGATCGTGCTAACGAACATCCTGTAGTGAAATTTCATGAAAAGGGATTGCCTATACTGCGCCGTGTTCTACAATGCCAGTTCATAGCATAGGTGTTTGCATCGCTGTCATTGCTATCAGAATCTCCAAAATAGGTACCTCTCAATGCACGCAACATGGATAGTTCTATGGTTCTATACAACTATCACAAAACTGGGCTTCAGGGATTTAAATATTTTAAGCAGCACTATTTCCATAGCGATTTCGACATCATACACCTAACAGGAAATCATCTTAACGCTGGTGTCTCGTGTATGAGGGACAGCCAGACCGTCGGGATGGCCGTGCTTGTCTGTCTGTCTGTCTGTCTGTCTGTCTGTCTACATGTCTGTATACACTGACGGCCGTCGTGTGTTGTACAGCCACAGTGACGAGATCACACTGGTCGACGTGCTGCGGGGCGGGCAACGGATGACACTGGCCGAGGGTGCCCGCCAGCTGAGCCTGGAACCCGACCTCCTTGCGTCCCGTCGAAGCCGACGAGGTGCGTACTGCGGGCGTGGGCCGTGCTGGCGCGCGGCGCCCGCCTCCCCGTCGAGCCATTGTGGGCTCGACGGCGGACGATCGCTGCTGCATTTTGCCAGTATGACCAGGAACTTATCTTCTTCTGTCGTGCTGGAAGGTTGAAGTTGATTTGATTTCATTGGATGATGAAATGTTTCCAGCTTGTTGCTTGTTCGTAAAAATGAGACGTGTATGCAAGTGTTTTCAAGACGTGGCTTCCAATGAATACACATGCATAGTTTTGCAGGTTTATTTGTTTTTGTCGTTCCATTATTTTCTAGATTATGAAATCAAAGTTGATGCAGTGTTGGATTTTCACTTCTCAGTCTTGGATTCGGAGTGTATAATTTTTTGACTTGCCAAAGTATGGAGTGTATAATCTTGAGAGGCACTATGTTATGGGGTGTATAATTTCCCAGTTTGCCAAATTATGGGGTGTATGTTGAAGCACCAAGTAACGGAGTATATACATTTTATATATAACGAAGTGTATACATTTTGAGAAATGCAGTGATGTCTCCTGGAATGAAGAACAAAAACCCAGGGGCCTCGGTAGCCTAGATGGTGGAGCGTGGGACTCGAATCTCACGGCCGGCGGCATTTGCAGTCCACCCACGACCAATCGGTGTGATATAGGGTGGCGGCGCTATGCGACCTTGCGGTTGAATGCGGCGTAAAATAACCCGATAATTCTTCTTCCTCAAGAATAAAACGCCTTTAACTAATTTGTTAGGTTCTTATCCTAGTGTCTCACAGACAACCAGATGGGGTCCACCACACATCGTCGTCTGAAGTCATCCACGTTACGTGAATGACTTATAAGGCAACTTCCTGAGCAATGGTAGAGAAAATGAACACAAAAGTATACTTAATCGATGTCAACCAAGTTTATATATCAATACCTGCCACTCCTAGCATAGGTACCAACACCGCATAACTAATACAAATTCACAACATACCTCGAGAGCAGGACGTTCGTGCACCGCTGGGTCTAAAATGGGAGGGTCTAAAATGTTACTTCGGGATATGGGTTTTGGAATATATAATGGTTGAAGGAAAGTTATACTAAAGCAATCCGTCTAAAATCTTTTATTCTCTCCACGATGAAATTTTCTTTTTTTCAAATGAGAAAGCTGAAAAAAAAATATTGAAGTAAATCCTTATTAATATTAAATGTATTTCAATGCACTTTTTAGTTCATGTCTGGAATGCTTAGTAGAAGCAAGGAATGATTTGGAAGGATGAAAAGCGACTAGACGGGCGGGCAAATTGCTGCTGTAAAACAGACTATCGTCACGGACGAGCGGAAATTAGCGTCTCATTTCGCGCCATGATTGCTATGAAATACCAAAAAATAAAAATAAGTTAGAGAAAATTGCCAAGAGAATTACAGGGAACTTTTTTCTCAATTAATAATAATCAGGACAGTGGGAAGAAATTAATCATTGGATCAGAATGAGGCTTATAAGAGTGTAGCGAATTAGGTCAACACACGTAAATCTGAATTTGTCCGGAGTGGGGAAACCTCGCGGTCGGAGTGGCATGAATGCAACTATTCCCGCTTGTTGATGAAATTCGGAAACAATATAAGTCATGAAATCGAAAGAAGGTGAAATTTCTGGTTCTATGGGTCTTCATTTTGGAGCAAAGTGTTACCAGGTTTTAGGAACGTTTTGGTACCATTCAGGCAATTTTCCTGTGGAAAATCCTTCCGATATCTTTTATGTACATCGCTCCTGACTGCTTAATAATATAAATATGAACAGTTTTATCCATCCCAATTGATGCAGAACATATCATTCTCCAAGGAACCAAGAAGAAATGCATTATCCATGGCTTTTTGTGGCAATGGTTCAAATAGCTCCGGCCGGAGTGGGAGATGGAAAGCGGTGAACTCATTGAATCCAAGAACGCGGTCGGGCTGGTGAAGGTGAATTCCTATATTTGGTTAGCGGAGCGTAGTGGTTTTTTTTATTCAACGAAGGATTTTCTTTAAAGTTTTTCGCTGCCATCTGGAAGGAATTGACTGCGTGTTTGGCTCGAAGTATTAGAGGTTGTATTATCTGACTATGTAGGTACCTACCTACTCACCTATATCAAATATCTTCGCGGTAATTCGAGTTATTGATTTGGATAAACCAAAGCTGTAAGCTTGTGTTGTGTGACGGGAAATCTTCAGATAATACAAGGAGCAGGACATGATAATATTAATTGCTGCGATGTTTTGCCGACAAGCGTAGAAATGAACAAAACTGATTGCTTTGCTTTTGTCTGGAAAATTTTGTTTTCACTTCAAAATTTTGTTTTCACTTTCACTTTAAATTTGAAGCTTGAATGTTTTTCTTTCAAAATGGGGGCTGGGCCTCTTCAGTGCACATTGACTGCAGATATTATAGATATGCATGCATTCAAGCATTATTTGTGCTTTCATGAAATGTTCAGGAATTATTAGGTGCATCCTGTCCATATTCTCCATTGAATACCATTATACTCTTTTTGACATTTTTTTTCTTTTAACATTTCTGGTCTGACTTTCTGAATGGATAAATTTGCAGTTTAAGGTGATTTGATTTCTTGAAATTTATTTTTCGTGCAATGACTATGAATATGTTCATAATGTAGGTACTTACATGATGTGACTGCACATTTTTTTGGCAAGTGCAGTTGGGTAGCAAAATGACCAAAAAAGTGGCTCGGGTTTGGTTGGGAAATATACCATGAAATGTGATGTTATAAATGAAGAAAAAGCTGCAGCCTAACTGGATGCAAGAAAATCTTTCTTTAATAAAATTTTGTATAAGCAATTAATTAAAAGTATTAAAATGAATTAAGAAATTAAAAGTAAATGGCCTATGCTAACCAAACAGCCTATGCTAGCCCGAGTGTTTTTTAAGATTCAAAAACTTTTTTTATGTTCCTGAATGATTCCAAAAGGAATTTGATGAATGGATAACTTACAAAAAAAAATAATCTAGCATAACTTAGCCAAACCTAATACCTTTGTATGCTTCATGGAGGCAAAATGTGTGTAAAACATGTGTGGAAAAGTAATAGTGCCCATGACAATTCCTATGCTGTAGCAAAACATGGCTCATATCCACCAGTATTTTGGAGATTTGGGGGAAGTGCTATACTTTGTGGCTTACCAGTTGTGTGGATGCCACTCTAGCTCTTGGTGTTCATCCATACATTCTTCTGAGCACATCTGGACTCTGTTCTGAGGTTTGTCCACAAATGGAGAACATACCGGAGTGTATAATTCTTTGGATTGCAAAAGTTCCAAAAAAAGGCCACTTTTCCAACGCTGGTGTCTCGTGTATGAGGGACAGCCAGACCGTCGGGATGGCCGTGCTTGTCTGTCTGTCTGTCTGTCTGTCTGTCTACATGTCTGTATACACTGACTGTCGTCGTGTGTTGTACAGCCACAGTGACGAGATCACACTGGTCGACGTGCTGCGGGGCGGGCAACGGATGACACTGGCCGAGGGTGCCCGCCAGCTGAGCCTGGAACCCGACCTCCTGCGTTCCGTCGATGCCGACGAGGTGCGTACTGCGGGCGTGGGCCGTGCTGGCGCGCGGCGCTCGCCTCCCCGTCGAGCCGATCGCTGCTGCATTGCCAGTATGACCAGGAACTTATCTTCTTCTGTCGTGCTGGAAGGTTGAAGTTGATTTGATTTCATTTGATGATGAAATGTTTTCAGCTTGTTGCTTGTTCGTAAAAATGAGACGTGTATGCAAGTGTTTTCAAGACGTGGCTTCCAATGAATACACATGCATAGTTTTGCAGGTTTATTTGTTTTTGTCATTCCATCTTTTCTAGATTATGAAATCAAAGTTGATGTCCCCAAAGTCTGTAAATACAAAAGTTTTTCCATCTTTATGTAGTTGTAACGTCAATATATTTGTATTATATTGTTGAGGCATCTCTCCGAATCTGACCACCGGCACATTATCCTTCAAATCCCGTGTTCCAAAGTTACAGTACTGTCCACCTCTGACCATTCCATGAAGAGAATCGCAGCCAGCTCGAGAAGGGCGGCAGTGTGGCCAGTGACCGTGGCGGTGTGACTTCTATGACCTTGGTGACCTTTGCTGGCAGCTGCTGCGCGAGATGGTTTACAGACTGGGATACCTGGTGACCAGTGGCGTCTTCGGCACGTTGGGCCTGGCCGACCTGCGCGCCGATCTGCGCGGATTGTTTGAGATTTCTCTGCAGTGGGGAGGCAGCCGACCGCTAGCGTAAGCTTTTTACCGCGACGGTGTCCATTACTGAACATGTGGATTGTGCTGTACCATGCCGGTGGTGGTACGCCTACGCGTTTGTAATCGTGTCTTTCCCACACGTGCCATTGTCATTGTGTCTTTCAGGTGATTATGCATCTCATGGTCTATACTCGTGTCTTTCCCGCATGCCAGCATTATTGTGTCGTGCAGGTGATTGGTCCACATGCGGGTTTATGATCGTGTCTTCCCCACGTGCCAATGTCATACATGCCTGGTGAGGGTAGTACAAACTTTTACATCGGAACACCTCAGGCAGTTGATGATCTTAGCTTTCTACGTGTATGGAAAGGGATGTGAAACATCTGCGTTATGCTTAACTGATGATGTGTGGCCAACAGAAAATAAACAAACAAGCATGATGTGTATGATGTGAGGTTTCACGGATGAATGACCGTGATATTATGAACATTGTATTTGTGAGTTTAACAAACCGATTCCATCAGATGGATTAATATTTGCTTTCAGTCAGATTACATTTACATACACTTCACAAACATGCGGAAAAATGGAGGCCGTAAAACAACAGTACGCAGAGAAAACACCGAAATACGTACAGTGAATTTAAAAGACGTTGAGCATCGCGACGAACTCAACTCGTGTCCGAGGAGCGTAAGCGACCGCCGGCAGTAAAGTCCAGGCTGATGCCGCCCGGAATGAGAAGGCTCTACGTGACATGTTGAGGTGGAAAGAGCGGTGGCACCAGAGCCCTACCCACCGTCGCACGGGTGGAGCGCCGGGAGATATCCTACCGCCGGCGGAACAGAGGCCGGATCGCCTCTGGGGCTCGCGGATCATTAAGGGCTCTAAACACGGCGACGTTGTTGCGGTGGGTGGTGAGGTTACGGACACTACGCCAGCCCAGCGTTGCCACTGTCGGCGAGATATGATCACGACGGCAAGCCCCTGCGTGGACCCTAGCCCCGGAACTGACCGCCTTCGGCACTCTTCCCAGGCGACATTGGGCAGCCCCGCCTCAGACGGTGAGGAAGTATAGGATGTGTGGAAGGACGTGAAGTTGAATCAGAGGCTTGCGCGCTTCGGGTGTGAGATGGTAACAGATATTGTGGAGACGGATCAAGATGGATTGTCAAAGTCAAGTTGCTCTAATAAAAAATGCTTACTTTAGACAAAATCTTCGATTTGAACTAGAATAGTCAAATATGCAAAATTAAGAACGGGTAAGTCATCAGGATGTGCAGTCTAGCAGATGGGTTTCGTCGGCATATGATACTAGACGTCCGTACGGAAGGTACGCTGGCAGGTCAATCATGCAAATGGTAAAGAGCAATTAAGGGACCGACCAGGAATCCCAGAGTGATACCATGGGATAGCGGAAGGGATAAAGTCTCCCCTCACCACCTACTGCCTGCCAGTAAGGTAGCTATGAAACCACCTCGTTTCGACCCCGTACCATTGCAGCTTACGCAGGAGGATGCCGTGGTCGACGTTGAATGCTTTGCTGAGGTCGATGATGACGATGGATGCGACGTGTCCCGAGTCGACGCGACGTGTTATCCACTCAGCAGCGTCGACCAGGGCGTTCTCCGTCATAATGGCGTGACCTGTTAGCATACCGGAAGGAGGAAAGAATGTGATTAGTGACTGAAAAGAGGACAGCTGTGTACAGCTGGGTACGCAGCATTGAACTTAAATCCTGGCTATATTGTTAGCATCCGCCTCTCCCTCAGGACTGAGCCACTGAGTACCTACTGAGGAGCCGTTTTTGCCATGCCACATCAGCTCTCCTTCTCCGGCAACGGCTTCCTCAACTCCACAAACATTCTAATCCTTAACAATTAGGTGATAGCGTATGAATAATACGGAAAATGAAATCCTGAATGTTGATGCACAGGCACCTGCCACGCCAGATGACGCCTTACCAGTTATCCCAATATCAGTGCAAGTGCAAATATAGCTCGATGTTTTCCGGGTGACGGTCGGGCGCATACATTAATATACTTTAGTTTCCACAAATGCCAGACGTTCGGCAAAACAAACAGCCAATGGGAAACAACGCACGAAAGCTTCCAGACACAGCCGCCAGAGCGGTGACACGTGCGATTAGGACGTGAATTGTCCGCCGCATTAGCCGCTTTTGTTTGTGAAGAGCGGAAGATTGGAGTGGAAGAGGTTTCCTACGATTAATTGCTTGGTGTTGGGGAGTGTGGAGCTGAGTTCCTGGTTCCGCATATAGGTAACTTATGTGTCTGGTAGAGCCAGTGGCCTACCGAAGGATGGGCCACTGGCCAGGGGATTGCGGGACAAAAGGGACAGTGCCATTTTGTCCCTTAATCCCTGAGTGACTGTTCAGATCCCTAAGAATGTCGCCTTGGTACAGAAAAAAAAAATTGCACCGGACCGCTTAAAAATCCAGCTGGGCCCCCAATGATCGCACCGGAGCGCATGCATAAAGACATAAAGACATAAAAGATTAGTGCAACTATGAGCCACAAGGGCCCTTCTTGGTTGCACTCTGTACACTGACCCAATTGCCCACCAAATCTGGCAATCAGCCCTCCCTGTAATGCTGAAAAGCAAGCCCTCTATTCTTATAATGATTGTCTATGCTGTTTTTAAAGATGTTCAATGTGCTGCTACTGACGATGTTTTCTGGCAGCTGGTTCCAGTGTTCCACTACCCTGTTGGTGAAGAAAGTTTGCCTTAACCTTGCTCTGCTGTGGTTAACTTTAATTTTGAATTTATGACCTCTAATTGCATCATTTCTGTTAAATTCAAACATTTCCCCAAGGTATCCCCTCTCCAGACCATTAACAAATTTAAAGACCTCGATGAGATCTCCTCTCAGCCTTCTATATCTAAGTGAAAACATATTCAATTTCTTCAATCTTTCCTCATATGCCAGGTTGCTTATGCCATTAACCATTTTTGTAGCCCTCTTTTGTACTCTCTCTAAAAGCCAACAATCTTTTTCATAACTAGGAGACCAAGCTTGGATGCAGTATTCCAAATGTGGCCTGACGTATGCACAGTAAAGCTTCCTGATCACTTCCTCACTTCTGTATGATACATTCCTATTTTTTGCCCCCACCCTTCTCAGTCCCTTCTTCCTGGTTTCCTTGGTTGTGTTGTGACGCCCCCCTTTTTGTGTATAAAAAAAAAAAAAAAACCCCTCCTGCCGGGGAAAGCAAAAGACCCCCCCCCCCCATCAAGTATGGAGCCTTCATATGGGGCGTTCCACGACAGATCGACAAATAAAATTTCGATTTTGCACCCCCACATCTCAGATTTTGATGAAAATGAGTCTATAGGGTTATCAGCAGCCCTAAACACGCCTGTGACATTTTCAGGCCTCTCCGACTTCCGGTTTTCGAGCTACAGCCTGCGACATTTTTACATTCGATGCATACATGGCTTTGTTTGGCAGGATTTTTCCCTGCTACATTGAATGATAAGTAGGTGAGTTTGTACATCAAAATGATTGCAATCCCATGCAGAATGAACGTTTATCACTATCGAAACCATAGCAATTAAATATATGTCAAATATAACACTTCAAAAAATGCCAAGTTCTCTTGAGCAATTTTCCCCTTCGATATTGTGATTTTTGATATTTTTTAATGAAAGAGCGTTGATTATTACCTATATTTCATCAATAAAAAAGTGGTTATCGGCTTATAAATATTTTAAACATAATTTCAAACACCAACCGCCCGGCCTCATTTTACCCAATACGGCGTCGTTCAGCAACGGCCGCGGCCAGCTGCTGCCAACGGGGGATAGGGGTGCTGGCGGCTGTCGTCCGCGGCCCCGTGGGATTGAGAGGACACTGCAGATTATTTATAAACACCAGGCAGGACGTTTTAGCACTTCATTTATTATTCACACAAATAACAAGCCGGAAAGTACATGTACATTTGCGAATGCTAACGAGATGGTACAATGAGCCTTATCAGAGGTACAAAATGCATAACTTAACATTAGCTCACTTCACATTGTAATTCGCACATAAACAAACGGAAATCAGCTGCCGATGTAGGTCACGCTAACCATTCAACCTAAATCCTGTAGCAAATCAGGCCACCATCACTTCTCTTCCTTCACTTATGGCAAGTTCTCGCACAACGACAATGTTTGCCTTCACTGGAGTTACCCTGTGTATTTTTAGAGTCCCTTTGACAGTTTTTGCCATTGACAGTCTATCGCCAAGCTCATGCCGTGTACGACTAACCTCTTCTTTCGCTACAAAGTAGCACTCGGTATGCAAATTACCCTTGTCCTGTAGCACTTTACATAGCTTTTCCGCAGTAAGAATGTGGTCCGAGTGTGTCCGCGAAAGACTGGCGCTAGCTGCGACCCTTTTCAGTGTACCCCCAACACCGTCGCACGAATTTTTTCCCATGCAACGTTGCAAAAAAATCCAATCGCACTGGACTCCGAAATCCTCATCATGAAAACTCACATTCACGAAATTAAACTTATTCTTGTACTGGGCAGCTGACCCATCCGAAAAATAATGAATCTTTTTCAAGTTCGGGACTATGCCTTTCACTTTCGGTACAATGTGCTGCAAGAATGTGTGCACAGCGACGGTGTCATGCTTCAGTTCGTTTGATAACACGCAAAACTGTGGCATTCAATCTTTCCAGCCTCTCGCCAATAAACAACAAACGGATGAACGGTACACTGTGGTGCGTTCCAGTGATATGACTGAATTTCGTCTTGAACTACAAAAGTGTAGTTTTCTGAAAAATCTAATATGATCAGTGCTTCATGCTCAGGTAGCTGCTTTTTTAGATCGTCGAAATATTTGCTTTGATGCTGACTCGTGAAATGATGCCGAGTAAGTGTCACAATGGCGTCAGACAGTTTGTCAAGAAACTCGTCCATAGGAAGAACAATTTCGGTCAAAGTGCAACGATCCGTGCTTAGCCACTGACTAAATCTGACTTCGTCCACCAAGTCTGAGATTTCCCCTGCCTGCGCATTTAAAGTGTCGAACAAATATGACCTGACACCGTCCTGACCTGGACAGTTTTCACACTTTTGCAGCATACAGGCTTCCCTCCCGACATCACAAACCGCGTGCTTCAACAGGTCCTTGTAGGTAATGTCTTTTAAGCCCAGAGACGCTAACATTAGCTTAACGTTCTGGTGATAGCAACATACACAAACCGTATGAGTGCCGTTGCTTCCCAACAGGACACAGTGTTTGGGGCGGAGGCTGGCGAACTTAGAAAACCCAATGCGCGGGTTGCTACCGTTCTCTTTATAAAGTTGGTAAATTTCCTGCAAATTACCTAAAATCAAACGTTTCTGCTTCTTTACTTTAACCCCATTCTCATCTCTTACCGTCACATAGTCTTTTTTCCAGGACATATTCTTGACATACCACGCTCGGCTCCCCCTTCCCCTCCCCCTCCCCCCGGCAGCCGTATCGCGAGGCAGCGGCAGCGCGCGCTCCGGTCCGGTGAGCGCAGCGCCCGCATTCACCGCATTTGATTCGTCTTTCCAAGTCGATAACCACTTTTTTATTTATGTTTCTAGGGTAAAAACTACGCTCTTTCATATGAAAGTGAGAAAAATACGATATCGGAGGGGAAAAATGTTTTTATTTCTTTTCAATTTTTTATTTGGCTAGAGTCGGCAAAAATTACGTAATGAAAGTTTAAATGGTGGCATAGTCATATTCTTCAATGTTTTGTCTTCATTTTGACGTATAAATTTGTTCAGTTACTGAAAAATGACTCAGAGAAAATTAGCACCAAAGATAGTCATGTCAGTGCAAAATGTAAAAATTATATAGTTCATAACTAGAAAACGGTAAACCTAAGATACTTCAAAATGGCACAGGCGTGTTCAGCGATGCTGATAACCCTATAGAACCATTTTCATCAAAATCTGAGGTGTGAGGGTGCAGGTCACATGTCGATTTGTCGTGGAATGCCCCATATGCTGCTTACCTACATGCATGATTTTGCCCTTATCAAAGTTAAATTTTTTTTTCCCTTTTTTCACACCACCTCAAAAATTTCAAAAAATTTTTTTGCGAGAAAAATTAACCCTCCCCTTTTTATTGCGCTAAAGACCTTCAAATCATCCGCAAATTTCAAAACTTTACTGCTTAGGCCACTTTCAATGTTATTTACAAATATAATGAACAGTAATGGCCCTAGTACTGACCCCTGGGAGACTCCACTAAGAACATTTTGCCATGATGACTTTGTACCATTTAGCATCACTCTCTGCTGTCTATCTGAAAGCCACAACTCTATCCATTTTAAGATGCTACCTGCAATACCATGGGACTGAAGCTGTATCATTAACCGTTTATGGGGTACCTTGTCAAAGGCCTTACTAAAGTCAAGATATGCTACATCAACCTGATTTCCCTGATCAAATTGTTCTGTGGCGAAGTTCAAAAAAATCCAAGAGGTTTGTGAGACACGATCGTCCTTTTCTAAACCCATGTTGAGTATTTTGAATCAATCTGCTGCCTTCCAGATAACTAACTATTATATCCTTGATAATTGATTCGAGTACCTTGCAGACTAGGGATGTGAGACTTATTGGCCTATGGTTTTCAACTTTCCCTCTTTCTCCTTTCTTGAAAATAGGAACTACATTTGCCCTTTTCCAACCGGTTGGAATTTCATTATGTGAAACTGATCTACAAAATATTATACTAAGTGGAAATGCCAGTTCCTTTTCAGTTTCCCGCAACACCCTAGCATAAATTTCATCAGGTCCTGCTGCCTTATTTGGCTTTATTTTCCTGATATGATTGTAAACAACATCACTATCAATGAAATCAACATCATTTGTCAGATCCCATGTCACTGAACTATGGTGTACGGTCGGCAGATTGGTCATATCTTCCAATGTAAACACTGATTTGAACTGCTTGCTCAGCTCCTCAACCATCTCACTATCCTCACCCAATGTAGTCCCGTTTACTTCCAGTGGACCAATTGTGCTAGAAACTTTACTCAGCTTGTAGAAACTAAAGAACTTTTTACTGTCCCCATTACAGTTTCTAGCTAAATCCAGTTCTTTTGCTCGCTTTGCTGCTCTGGTTTTTTGCTTCACAGTGTCTCTAGCTTTTCGATACGCCTTTAGATTAACGACATTTGAGGCTTCTTTAAAAACTCTAAATGCAGTTTTCTTAGCCTTAATTGCTTTTATCACGTCTGGTGTAAGCCATGCTGGCTTTCCTACCCTTCTTTTGCGTCTTTGCATTTGGGAGACATGTCTAATCTGAGTTTCCTTCAAGTAAGATTTGAACTTTTCCCACATTTCAGAGGCATTTAAATTGGAGAATTCTTCTGCCCATCTGATGGCACTTAAAGCCGCTCTCATGCCGTTAAAGTCTGCTCTGTTGAAATTTGGAACCTTTACCAAATTATCCTTGATAATTTCCCCTACATGTGCCTTGAATCTAACTATTCTATGGTCACTTTTTCCCAGAGTTTCGCCTACAGTCAAGTCTTGAACCAAGTCACTTAAATCCGAGAATACAAGGTCCAAGAATGAACCATGCCTGGTAGGTTCCGATACAAACTGGTGTAAGAACAGGTCCTCTTCAGGGCAATTCCTAAACATTTTTATGATGGGGTGCCAACACCAGCATTTTCATAACCTTTTAGATTAAAGTCACCGAGAATAAGGCACTTCCTCTTAAAGTTTCTACTGATTTCCTCACAAATCACCTTGTCAAGCTCCAGTTGCTGAGAATGTGGCAGGGTTCCTGATCGGTAGAAAGCTCCTATCCTAAGAGTATTGCTGTTGCCTTTTCCCACGGTGACATCTAGCCAAATGGACTCCACAGACACATTTTTATCCCCACCTGCTACTTTTTGAGAACTGAATAAGCTATTCATATAGAGCATTACACCACCTCCTTTAATTGCTGGACCCCTATTGCACGAAAACATATTGTATCCCTGGATCTCATAGTCCTGTAAGTTATCTCCAAAATACCCTTCACTGACCCATTCCTCCGTAATGCAAACAAAATCCGGTTCCTCCTCAGCAACATAACACTTGAACTCATCAAATTTGGAACGGATACTCTGAGCATTAAACATCATACACTTAACAAATGCTCCATAACCACCTTTGGCTTTTTCATATTGAGGAGTTCTTTTATCACTAGATGAACTATAACTCTGTCCCCTTGAGTTGCTGCTGTCCCTATTTGCAGAGTTTGAGGTTCTATTGCCTCGGCTGACACTATTGGAATATTCCTGAGTTGGCAATGCAATTTCATCCCTCCCCACCCCATTTCCTAGTTTCCCTGAAGGACATGCTCGTATACTTTGCCTAACACATGGACCCCCTTCTCAGAAAAGTGCAGGCCATCCCTCTGATAGAGGTCCCACGATGCATAAAACCTGCTCCACTCGTCTACAAATGTAAAACCTAGCTCATGGCAGAGCTTTCCTACCCTGGCGTTAGCTGCCAGTGCCCTAGAGCTCCACTCAGGGGAGGCTCTAGCCCTAGGCAAAATTGCTGTTATAATGACTCTATTGGTACCCTTCAGGGTGGCCAGAAGGGCCCTGTACTCCCGCAGAAGCTCCTCACTCCTAGTCTGACCTATGTTATTTACCCCTACTTGCACTATGACTGTGTTAAACTGGTGATCACTGGTGACATGTGCCACCGCAGGTACCAGGTCCTTCACCTTGGCACCAGGCCTGGTGATGCACCTCCTGTCCCTCCTACCTTTACAAAATACCCGCTCTAAATATCGCACACGAGAGTCTCCTATGACTAGCACTGACTCCTTGACTCTATGACTACTATGACTACTGCTTGACTCCTATGACTACTGCTATCCTGGGGGTAGTCATCCAATGCCTGGAACATATTTGTTGTTACTATGCCTGCCCGCTGGGCCGGTTGGCTAAACTTCCTCCCGCTCCTACCACCTGCCACCTGCCACTCACTGACCCTTTCCTTAGGTTCGCGTCTCCAAATCCTCCACCCCCTGACCTCATGCCACTTCCCCTCCTGTGACCTACCAGAACTACCCCTCCTCTGTTGGGGGAAGCTCACAAGATCTACTTTCAGAAGACCTACGTTCAGTAGACCTACTTTTAGAGAATTTATTTTACTAGGATCTACTTTCAGAACATCTATTTTCACAAGATCTACTCACGGGACTGGGTTGTTCAGAAGATCTACTCGAAGACGAAAGTGTTCACAGGATCTACTTTCAGGAGAATTTTTCACAAGATCTACTCTCGGGACTGGGTTGTTCAGAGGATCTACAAATAGGCCTCAAGGTGTTCAGAAGATCTACTCCCGAATGCACATGTTCAGAGGATCTACTGAAAGCTGGAAGTGTTCACAAGATCTACTCTCGGGACTGGTTTGTTCAGAAGATCTACTCGAAGACGAAAGTGTTCACAGGATCTACTTTCAGGATAATTTTTTTCACAAGATCTACTCTCGGGACTGCATTGTTCAGGAGGATCTACAAATAGGCCTTAGTTGTTCAGAAGATCTACTGCTGGAAATGTTCAGAAGATCTACTACTGGAAATGTTCAGAGGATCTACTCGGAGGATGGAAGTGTTCACAAGATCTACTCTCGGGACTGAATTTTCAGAAGACCTACTCTTGGCCCGGAATGTTCAGAAGATCTACTCTTGGGCCGGTATGTTCAGAGGATCTACTTTCTGGACTGGATTGTTCAGAAGATCTACTCTCAATTCCGATGTCCAAGAAGCATAAGTTCAGGTTTCTCTCGCTAGGTAGCAGCACGGTCTTGGTATTACCGCGTTGAATAAGGAATGAATGTCAGATTGAACGCTGAAGCGTAGGTAACAATATTTCTCGTTAGATGGCAGGATGATGCTATTGAATACGAGCTCGTTGTGTGCCTATATGGTTAGCGTTTCATAGCTTGGCAATCGGCTGCCGTCCCGTGGGAAACTGATATGCAGAGTAGTGGCGGATAGAGAGGACGCACACATTGTTCGGACCTATTTGTATCTGAGCTTACGGATGGCTTAAAATGTTAGATGCACTGTGATACTCTCGCAATATTTACATTGTATCCACCCGCAATATGGCGACTGGCCATTCCCTGGTGACGCCATTGACTAGCAGCCTGGGAAGGACTGAGAAAACGCAGCGTCTGTGGCGCTCCAAATTTGCTCCCGTCACGCCGGCAGTGATTCTGCAGCGGGAGCGCTTTCTCAGCGCCCTGCGGCGCTGCCGTAGCTATCGCCCATGCTGAGGCGGATGAGATCGTCATGTACTGATATCATTGTGCGGCGGTGCCGACATCTGCATGCATGCATCTACTGCATGTTATTAATAGTAGCATTGTGAACTGGAAAATCATTACAATAGTGCCGATAGATAAAGGCGACGATGCTAAGCGGTGTAACTATCGACCAATATCGATATTGGTGGTCGTGAGTAGGCTTTGTGCGCTTACAGTATGTACAAAACTGACGCAATACGTACTTAGTCTGCATATTATATCCCGTCAACAATATGGCTTCCGCCCTGACCTATCGACGAAGGCGGCAGTGCTTGCTTGAGCTGTAGTATATGCGACTAGCAATGTTGACAAAGACATGATGATTTCATTAGTCACGGCAGACACCTCAAAAGCACTGCCTCGTGGAGAAGCTAGGGTGGTACTGCATCGACAACCAGTAATTCGCCGCATGGTTTAGCAATGACATGCAGTATGGGTGACACGTCTATGGGTGACACGTCTATGGTGACACGTGTCACCCATAGGCCCTATGGGTGACACGTCCACGTTCAAATGATTCACGTTCATCCACGTTCAAATGGACCCCCAGGCAAGGTTGGAATTCTGAACTCACACGGTGTCGAGAATAACCCCTTTTATCTTGGCATGGCGCTTTTGTCTTACAACACAACATTACGCATTTCATCGGGTGGCAATTTATGGAGGTGTCCAGACGTGTGAAAATGCTATGTAGCCTGACAATAAGTATGAAACAAATAGATGAAACGAAAGTGTTTCTGAATATGGACAATAAAAAAAGCTATTCAAGTTTACCAAAAAAAATGTTGGTATGATCTAGCACACATGTTAAATACTGTATTTTTTTAGCAAATACTGCCTTTTCAGCTTCAATTAATTACCGACAAGTAATGAGTACATGATACATGATGGTTATCTGAAGAACTGGATACATGACTATATGAGAGATATTGGCTAATAAAACACCTCTCGAAGCCAAAACTGCATACAGATTAGTGGTCACCCCTGAATTGTCGCCGCTTTCATTCACACCGATGTCTTGTCAATCCAGCGAATTCGACCAGTGGGCATTTGGTCGCTGTCATACGCGTCGTAGATAATTCGCGATGCAACGCATGTGCGGTACGTAGGCTTCGGTTGTGAACAATATGGGTTAGAAAAATATAACTGATGCCTCTCGCAACAACGTTTCCATCCAATAAAACTTGACCACCGACACGGTGCGACAATCGCCGCCCCGCCCCGCCAGCACGCCCCATCGGCACAAAGTATGCACACATGTGTGGTACTCATATTGTGCCCGCACCCGGCAGCACCTGGTTAGTTCTGTATGTTAATTTTGTGTGTTAAAGCGTTTTGTGTTGATAAGAAACGTCTGAATTTGCTAAGGCTACACACAGCTGAAGGTTCTTACCGAGACCATTTCCAAAAATGAGCGTTTGTGAAATCTTCTTTTCGGTTAAGTTAGTGAACATATCTGTCGTGTTTCTCAGTTTGGTAAATAGAATATTTATATGGTAAGCATAAAGAGTGACAGTGAATATGAAATGAATTGCATCTTGTTTGGAATTAGCCGCATGAGCATGATGGGTCATGTAGAGGATTGACAACAAATGTGTCTGCGTTTAGTTCAGTGAGGCCCATCCTGAACCTTGCATGCAGCGTGTTGCCTGGTTTCGTACCA
>JAOTOL010000975.1:0-191520 GCA_034440575.1 Imbricaverruca yamaguchii
ATCAATTCAAGTTCGATAAGTCAAAGTGTAAGACAGTTGAACGCCAGCAAGTTTTCAGTGAAAGGGTTGTTGATCATCATGGGCAGCTTGGTGATGTGGATGGATAATTGAATGTGTAAGTTGTATAAAGTGGCCACTTGTGTCCATTTATCTTTTATTTGAATTCCAAGATGTGCGGTAGGGAAGATGGAAAATTGGATGAATAAAATGTGGAGAGATATGGGTGAATCACGCGTGAGCTGCGGGTGACTCAAGGGTGTGCTACGCGTGACTCACGTGTGTGTTACTCGATCCACGAGTAGGTTACGCGAGATAGAATGAACAGGGCTAGGTATGTTCGGGTAGATAGTGTCTTTATCACTCAGGATAGAGGATACAGCAGAATCTCGCTCAGGATACAGCATAGATAAGGCTGCTTGATTATCATATTTTTCTTGTCGCACAGTATCCTCCATTTAGCGGATAAACCCAGATAGACCCTGTGGCTCTTATTGCTTGAACACGTCATGAATTTATGATTTTATGTTGTATGTATGCAAATGCAGTACCAAAGTTTTGAATGATCATTATAAATGTATGCAAGGGTTCAATTTGCTACGTCTTTAACGATAGTTAATAAACAACATCCTGCTACATGATTGCTGGTGGGGAAAATCAGCACACCAGGAAAGTATGCGACACCAGAAAGGGAGCGATAAGTACTTAACTCCGACCCGCACCAGAACTGTTTTGTAAATTCGACGAAACACACACGCTCTACACCCGGGCCAATTGGATGAGGCGCGCTTTGGTAACATCTGCCCACACCGCACATGCACCGGAAGGTCTCGCGCCGACGCCACAGCGACACTCCCGGGTCGGTATCGCGCCACTTCCGCTCCGGCTGTCCCGGGACTGCTGATGCGCGCCCGCTATCCGGTCATGTTGGCTGACGCCAGCCCCCACCCCCACCCCCACCCCACCCCTTCACGGCAGGGCTAAACACGTGTCACGTGGCCGCACGTGACGGAGTGGCACGTGAGTGGCGGCCGGGCTCGTGTCGCCGCACCGTCCGCTCCAGGGCTGCGGAGGTCATCCGACCTGGCGCTCGGGAATAGCCTGCCGTCTGACATCGAGCCGGCTCCCAGCTGGGTCACGGCGCCCGGTCATGGAGCCAGGTCACGGAGCCTGGTCACGGAGCCCGGTCACGGAGCCAGGTCACGGAGCCCGGTCACGGAGCCTGGTCACGGAGCCCGGTCACGGAGCCCGGTCATGGAAGTAGGTCACGGTTCAAGGGGTCACATAGTTGGGTCACGGAGCCTGGTCACGGAGCCTGGTCGTGGAACAGTGTCATGAAAGTAGGTCACGGATCAAGGTCACAGAGCCAAGCCACGGAGTTGGGTCACGGAGCCTGGTCACGGAGCCTGGTCACGGAGAGCACGGTCAGCCTGGTCACGGAGTAGGTCACGGATCAAGGTCAGCAGGGTTTGGTCACGGAGCCTGGTCACGGAGCCTGGTCGCGGAACAGTGTCATGAAAGTAGGTCACGGATCAAGGTCACAGAGCCAAGCCACGGAATTGGGTCACAGAGCCAGGTCACGGAGCCTGGTCACGGATCACGGTCATGGAGGTAGGTCACGGATCAAGGTCACAGAGTTGAGCCGGCGTCACGGAGCCTGGTCACGGAGCAGTGTCATGGAGGTAGGTCACGGATCAAGATCACAGAGCTGGGTCAAAGAGGTAGATCACGTAGCCGGGTTACGGAGCAGTGTCCTAGAGGTAGGTCACGGAGCCAGGCCACAGAGTTGGGTCACGGGGCTTGGTCACGGAGCAGTGTCATGGAGGTAGGCCACGTAGCCGGGTCACGGAGGGATCGGGAAGGCGGCGGTAGTAGTGCCCACCAGTTCTAGCTGTCATGTCATTTTAATGTAGAATTTGCAGAGGTGCTTATGCGAGGTCGTTATGTACCGATGTGCCTAACATACACTATGGAACTAATTGGAATAAAAAGTGATGTGCGCATAGCAGCGAAGCTAAGCCATGGTAGTCCGAAATCGATGCTGAACGCTTGAGGTAGCTATAAATTGTCGTTACGTGCTTGACGTGGGCCCTCCCAATGACATGAATACAAGCATAGCCTGGGAAGAACAGTTAGGAATGTAACGACGGAAGGCTGCAGAAGGTCGCGAATCGAAGCAGCAGCTTATACCGCGAGGATACCACCACAAACGTGCATGCAGGCACACATATATAACCAAGTACTGGCGGGTCACCACAGTCAGAGAAGTACAGTTATATTTACATGAATACCTACAGAAACACGGGTACTGCAACACCTAGCCCGGTTTTATGTATTCAATATCATAATTTGTGGTTATTATAAGGCAAATCAACATTGGCATAGACACAACCATTAGGCATGACGTGCGGTGCAGATCACTCGAATTGCTTACAAGTACTTTAAATTCACGGTGATTTAATGCGATTTAATCCGTCATAACCAATGCGGCTGTAAATCAACAGCGGACCGGTCGGCCTCGCGTTTGGGTCGAAACACCGACTGTATGTCCGGCAGGGCGCGTGTGTGGCGAGAATACGACAACCGTGAGTCGGATCTGCCGATACGCTGATGAATGGGTATGTCTGTCAAACACGCCGACTGGACCGGCCGTCGGGTCTCAGCAATGCCGGAGCGGGGCACGGCGCGTGCCTGTCGGCTTCAGCTGCAGTGTCGTATGTGCAATGCATCAGGCCGAAGGTTGCACCGTGCTTACCATGGGTACAATGTCACGCTGAAAATGCGGACATACACGATAGGAGAAAAGGGACATCGTTCCAGGTATCTGAGGAGAAAAAAATGTGAATAAAAATTTTGCGTGAATCCATAGTGAACATGCAAACCGTAGAAGTGTTCGTGAAGTGATCGCGTTACATTTGAAACGAGGTGAACATATCCAATATCATACAGGTGGATTACAAACTCATGCTTTACAATGGCAGCATGACAATACTGGCATTATTCTTGAAGTGAACCTTTGCCACGCAGCGGCCATGCCAACCGATCATAGAAGCGCGAAGATGTAGAGAACTGAGCAGAGAGCAAACGACGGAACAAGACAGTAGACAACGAGCGTGATATGGAGCAGAGACGTGACGAAGTGTCCCGTTCCATCGACAAAACAGCTGGATTGAAATAACCTGGGATCACCAGCACTATTCATGGGGTTCAGATCCACTGAAAACCGACACGCAAAGTCTTGGACCTCAACGTGTCACTCCACTGCCGTTCAACACGAGAGTGGTAGTTCCCTTGAGGGAAAGCGTCACTGTTCTTCACTGAAAACTGCTTTCCATAAAGCCAAGTCGTCTTTGCGGAAAGCGCTGATCCATTTCTTCGTGAACACTTCACTCGGTGGAGGGCGGAACATATCTCAGTAGAGAGCCGCACTTATGTCGGAGGAGAGCATCAGTTCTCTCGGCGTAGAGTGGTGCTTCTCTCAGAGAAGAGCAGCACCTCTCTCGGAGAAGAGCAGCATCTCGCTCAGCGGAGAGCATCAACCGTGTCAGCATACTCGTACAACAGCTCTTCTCTCAGAGGAGATCTCTATCGACGGAGAGCAGCACTTCTCTCAGCGGAGAGCAGCACTTCTCCCGGAGAAGAGCTGCACCTCTCCCTACCTTCCGCCGGAGAGCAGCCCCTGTCTCGGTGGAAGGCGGCACTTTCCTCAGCGGAAAGCAGCACTTGCGTCGGCGGAGAACAGCACTTCTTTCAGCAGAGAGCGGCGGCGGCACTCGTGCCGAGCCGCTAAAAACAGGAGGATGGCGCGCCGCGGTGGCGTGTGAAATATGCAGGAGCTGCCGGGCGCCGGCGGTACGGTCGCGGGCTGGTGCGGGTCGGTGCCACTCGGCGTGTCTCGGCGTCTGGGACGACTGACGTTCACGGTCCGAGCAGCGGCCGGCACTGGGCAGCTGGGGGCGGCTGGGGGTGGCTGGAGGCGGCTGTGGGCGGTACTAAAGGATAGTGCCAGAACCGGACGGCACTGGGGGCGGCTAGGGGTGGCTGGGGGGGGGGCGATACTGGCGGCGTGTCTGGGGGCGGTATTAAAGGATAGTGCCAGAACCGGACGGCACTGGGGCGACTAGGAGAGGCTTGGAGCGGCACTAGGGCGGCTGGCGAGTCTGGGGGAGTCTGGGGGAGTCTGGGGGAGGTACTGGCGGCGTGTCGCGGCGCGTCGGACGACTGCCGTCTACGGTCCGAGCAGCGATCGGCACTGGGGCGCCTGGGGACGACTGGAGACGGATGGGGGCCGCCGACCTCTGAGGGAGATGCCGACAAAGGAGACAGCCAGGAGTTCGTACATACAAACGTGCACAAAATGTTCTGTAAAATGTGTGCATGAACGCTGCCATTTGGCTCCTGACTCAAGTCAACATCCGAAATCATGCACGTGTCCCGATCAGTAACGAATTTCAAGCGAAGCGGACAAGGCCGAATGTTGCGCGCTGCGCTGGACCACCCTGCCACCTGGAGCCACGTGCCCCCACACCGATGACGCACTCCCGCGGTGAAAAATCGAGGCAATTGTGATGCAATACACAGCGTGATTGTATATTCCTCGCATCGGTTTGACATTCCAGGCGAGTTGTTTGACTTGAGCCGCCTGGGCGACCACCATACGAGCACGAGCGGGCAGCTGAGAACACGTGTGGGCCCAGCGTTCAGCCATTCGCCATCCTGAGCAGGACCTCTGCCACAGACACACCAACAGCGCAACCAGCTGCGCCACTTGTGATCGCGTGACCTGGGATTTGCCGACATGGGGTGCGAAGTGCCGATATGCATGGGCTGTGCATCGTTGTATCGCATTGCGCGCGTAAATATGCCCGAAATACGATAACAAACACGCGTCTAGTTGTCCACACTGTTGGCTGGCCGGCAGACTGTGCCACAGCTTCACTCCAGACATGCTGGCTCTCCGAACCACGTATCCTCGGCTGTGACTACAGCAGAGTTCGAATGCTGCACTCCTCCATCCAGCCCATCGGTGTTTCTGACGCCGGGGTAGGTCTGGTGCCTTAACTGTTGCGACTGTTGGCAGCGCTGCTGGGACCGCAGCCTATCACGAAAACGTGGAACTTGTCATATGCAGTGTTCACGCTCGTCATATCCATAACAGACCTATCACTACACTCACGCCACTGCACACGACTACAGTCATGAAGGCGCGGGCAACATGTTCCCTGTCATAACTACTTCGAAAAGCACGGACTTGTTCCGTAGCAGGTAGGAAGGGCTTTTCTTGCACTTCCTCTTTGTGTCTGATATACACTGAACTATTTTGCGTTGGCCGAGTCAGGTCCATTTCGCCATAAATTGTCAGCCCACAGTCCGGGAGATAGAATGCACTGCCGACACACTTAGTGGTGGGTGGTGGCCGGGGCTCGCGGTCGAGACACTCGTACTCAGGGTTGTAGATGAGGTGGTTACCACCAGCCCAGCCCAGCCATCGGTTGTGTGCTCCTCCCCCGATGGGCCGCAGCTGTCTTTGTGGGTGGGGATGGGCAGCTGTGGTTGCTGACGTCACACTCCGTGGCCGGTCGGCCGGTGCCGTGGGTGTGTGGCTCGGCTGGGGACGTGGAGGCGCGGCTCGGGACGTGGAGGCGCGCCGCTCATCATATGTCAGCGGGCCGCTGTCGGCCGGGGTCCGTCCAGTACCCCGGGAGCAGTGGGTCGGGCAGTGGGTCCGCTGTCGGTCGGGGTCCGTCCAGTATCCCGGGAGCAGTGGGTCGAGCAGTGAGTCCGCTGTCGGTCGGGGTCCGTCCAGAACCCCGGGAGCAGTGGGTCGGGCAGTGGGTACGCTGTCGGTTGGGGTCCGTCCAGTACCCCGGGAGCAGTGGGTCGGGCAGTGGGTCCGCTGTCGGTCGGGGTCCTTAGACGGGAGCAGTGGGTCGGGTGGGTACGTCGGTTGGGGTCCGTCCAGAACCCCGGGAGCAGTGGGTCGGGCAGTGGGTACGCTGTCGGTCGGGGTTCGTCCGGTACCCCGCGAGCAGCGGGTCGGGCAGTGGGTCCGCTGTCGGTCGGGGTTCGTCCGGTACCCCGGGGCAGTGGGTCGGGCAGTGGGTGGGGGTCCATCCGGAGCAGGGTCGGGCTGGGTCGTTGGTCTTGTCCGGTACCCCGGGAGCAGCGGGTCGGGCAGTGGGTCCGCTGTCGGTCGGGGTTCGTCCGGTACCCCGGGAGCAGTGGGTCGGGCAGTGGGTCCGCCGCCGGCCCGACCGCCGACAGCCGGCCGGCCCGGGCGGCCCCTGACGCTGTGGCTGGACGCAGAGCGGCGGCTCGGTTCGCAGGCCGCTGGGTCTCGTGCGCTCCTCGACGGACCGACCCAGACGGGAAGCCGGCCAGTGCCCGTGTCGACGTCACACTCCGGGCCGGGAATGCCGGGATGCGGACACCACATTTCTCGTGCGGCCGACCACAAACAACGGCGGCTCCCGATACTCCCACAAGCACGCGAGAGGAACGGGGTCCGTCAGCCCGCTGTTGCAGTCCACGTGAGCATCAGACTTCACCACAGCGAAGAGCGCGTGCGAAATGACCGACCGCGAGACAGGGCCATAATGAGGCCGAGCGACCAGCTTGGCTGGTGCTAAGCTGGTACTGGTGAAGCCGATGTAGTCGCTGTGGCGGTGTACAGGCAGCGGCAGACGCCGCTTCTATGCGGAGCTAGTGGCACCGTGCGGCCATAATACCGTGTGCTTGTTCACAGAAGCATCGACACATCATGGCGTGCTTCACACTGGACCGTGCCGGTGGCGACGCTCTGGGTACGATGTCCAGCCGGACAGTTTTTGGCAGAGCGAGCATCTGTTGGCGGCACCACTCCATCCCGAGCAGGACGTCTGTTCAATTTGTAGCGTCGCTAGACTCAGTCATGTCGAGGTCGATGACCAATTTGCCGCAGGACCAATAATGTCCAAATAATGTGGCGAGCAAGCGGCAGGATTTAGATGACGCACAAACTGCCGTCAACTGGCGACAACCCCGTCTGTCATTTCGTACCGGTGGTGCGGCGCGTTTTCGACCCCAGCACCCGGTCCGTCGGCACGTTCTGTAGGGAGCGTGACCGAGGGCTGTCGGGCGGCCACACCGCGCCAATTACGGCACCCGACGTCTTTAATGGCACGCTGCTGATGGTGTCCACGCCTCACTGTGTGGCGACAATGCCTCACTCTGGCCGCGCGGGGCGTTGCCCGCGGCGCCCCCAGGCGTATCCGAGGACGTCCGCCACGGCCGACCGCGGCCACCGACTCGGACCCACATGTGGGGAGAAGTGGCGACGGTCCGCTGAGGCAGCCGCGGCTCTTCACACTGAGTGCGTGTCACCGCCACTCAGACCAGGAGCACCACGGCCAGTCAGGCTCCGGAGATGTCGCAGTAGAACCCCTAGACGGACGTCACCGCCACTCAGACCAGGAGCACCACGGCCAGTCAGGCTCCGGAGATGTCGCAGTAGAACCCACTAGACGGACGTCACCGCCACTCAGACCAGGAGCACCACGGCCAGTCAGGCTCCAGAGATGTCGCAGTGGAACCCACTAGACGGACGTCACCGCCACTCAGACCAGAAAAACCACGACCAGTCAGGCTCCAGAGATGTCCCAGCAGATCAAAGCAGATCAAAGGTGCCTCAGCCGCCCGCCGACACACAGCGGAGGGCACCGACTGGACTCCCGTCCAGGCTGCCTGCTCAGCACTGCGCGGCCTGCAGCGTGGCGGCGTCAGACTGTTACCTCTAGCTGGCACGATTGGTCAGCACTTGGTCCACACTTGATCGCCCGCCGGAACGGCGCGTGAGCTCCACGATCGGTCAGCCACTACCACAACCCACGATCGGTGTCGGTCTGCCGCGTCCCAGCCCCCCCCCCGCCAACACCACCGCTCGCCGTCACTGACGGGAGCAGGGCAGCTCCGCCGACCCAGTCCGGAGGAGACGGAGCGGCGCGCCGCACCGGAGGGGCGTGGCCGCTCCGGCAGCTAAGTGGCCCGTGTTGGTCGGCGTGCCTCAATAGCGGCCCGGAGGTAATCACAGGTCGACCCGCCGAGAACCAGATCCGTTTACGATAGTCGTCGTACCGGTTGGGCTTTGGCGCGTTATCGGCGCGTTATCAACGCGCCTTGGATCTGGTGGCTGGAATACGTTCAGGCGCCGCACGTCTCCGGCGGCTCCGGAGCCGCTCCGGCAGCCCCCGCTCCGGCAGGCGGTCCGACAGCCGCTCCGACAATCGCTTCTACATCAGGTGCGACAGTCGCTCCTGCAGCAGCTCCTGCAGCAGCTTCAACAGCGGCTCGACAGCCGACCGGCGCGCTGGCCTGCTATACCTGTCCGCTGGACTGCTATACCTGTCCGCTGGCCTGCTATGCCTGTCTCTCTGCCGGGTCGCTGAGTCATTTTCAGCATCACTCCGCCGTCTACGCGTCTCGCCGGGTCGCGCAGCAGCGTTTCGGCGTCATGGCGTCATGGCGTCATGGCAGCGTCACGGCGTCACGGCGTCTCGGCGTTAGGGCGTCATGGCGTCACGGCGTCATGGCGGCGTCACGGCGTCTCGGCGTTAGGGCGTTAGGGCGTCATGGCGTCATGGCGTCATGGCGTCATGGCGTCATGGCGGCGTCACGGCGTCTCGGCGTTAGGGCATCATGGCGTCATGGCGTCATGGCGGCGTCACGGCGTCTCGGTGTCTCGGTGTCTCGGCGTTAGGGCGTCATGGCGTCACGGCGTCACAGCCGCTGCCAAGTGACCTCCGAGGCCGGCCGGCGTACCAGGGGGCCGCGCCATCCCGACAGGCAGTCGCAGCGGAGAGCGGCCAGCAGGCCGGTCTGTGCGGCAGGCAGACCCGTGAAAAGGGGACGTGCGCTACGAGTACTCCACCTCCGGATCCCGAAAGCGGCCGATCGTCAGCGGTAGTTTTCCAGGAGTCTGCGTTTATGGTGCGTGACGCGTTGTTCTCAGACATTCTTTTCGGCTACCTCAGTTTGTCTTCTGGCTGCTTTCCTTTCTCAGCATAATTTGGCAGACCGTAAACGAAAGTATGGTTCCGAGACAATCCGCTGCCCTTTCTTTATCATCGAGAACACATTAGGTAAAATGTTATCGTCATTCTTCTCATTTCTTGTGGGTAGGTTGATAGTGGAATCGTGTAGCAAACGTATGTGCTAATGCCTGGAAATATTATGGCCATTATAAATCAAATACGCTACTTGAAATGTGCTGAAGAGTAATCCATGAGTAGAAAACCGTTAGCGAATAATTCCTCCCGATGGCTGAAGGTATTGTACGTTGCGTCCACAGTCTCAGACGAAAAAAGCATAGGAATAAAACAAAGCCCCATAGGGAGGTCGTCCATTTCCGAACAGTTTGCATAGCTGTGAAATCGCATTCATTCATCTTCAGCGGACATTCTACGACCCCAGCCCGCGGACGATTGTTAAGCAACGCCTGGTGATGGGGGAGGGGGTCGGATCATGTGACTGCGGACTGTACAGCAAGCCCGCTTCACAGTGGTAGCCGAGACGGTCTGTAGCCGCAGTGACGGCGCCGCGTCCAGTCGGGGCGACCAGCAGGGCCTGTTGAGTCGACTGTGCAGAGGCGACAGTCCCGCCTCTGACGAGGCCCTCTGCAGCCTTCAGACGAGGGCCGACCCCCACCCCCGCCGCCGGCAATGGTCGGCGCCAGGGTCGTGATTCACCGCCGCAGCGGAGCCCGTGTCAGTTGAACCGAGGAGCGTGCCCCGCCGCCGAGAAGCGACCACCCCCGGGCACAGTCCGTGACCTCGCCGCCCGCTGCAGACGCAAACAAAGCAGTCAGCGCGCCACTGCCAATGACGAGCTGGTGTTTTCACCCGGCTCGCCTGCACATTAAGACGAGATGATGAGGGTCATGTCACTCAGCCCGCCTGTGACCTAGTTGCTGTGATCGCCTCGACGTACGGCTCTATACAGCGCGCATGAGATGGGGACCATTACATACCAGTCCTGTGTAACCGTCGACAGTCGAGCTGGGATGAAATTTCTCACCATTGTCCCGGAACCAGGTGACACCGTGACGACCAGAGCTATTGGCACGGATGTGAGGCTGTTCTCGATGGGGTAGAAGGCGGCGGAGCTGCCACCGGGGACTGGCGACTAGCCGTCCAGGACATGCTCCACATCGTACCGACTCTTCTGGATACCGCACGTGTCCCATGCCGAGACTCACCGTTAATGTCAAATCTCGAGGCAATGGCTGGAGAAAAGACATATTTAGTCGATAAAAGGAGCACGCTGGCAGTAAATATCCAGGTGATTATAGCTGTTGTTTTATCTGGTGCTGGAGCAAGACCAATAACTCCTCAAGAACCTCCAATAATACGCAACCCTAATAATTTCGGCTCTAGCTACCGCAGAGCGGATCGAGCTGTCGGGCTAATTTATATGTCTAAGCGTTACCAGCAATTTCAATAACAAAACCGAACTGCTTTCATATTCCATCTGCACATTGGATGCATAATAAAACATTACGTTAGGAATAAAACGTGCAGATTGAATTTACACGACAGGGTGCAAGATAAGCTGTCAAGGAAGCTGGTCAGTGGAAGGCACAAACCATACGAGAAAACAAAAATGCCGGTCAATATCAAGAAAGGATTCATGCAATGGCGAACTCACAGTTTCCCTCTTTGTTGACGTGCGACATCCAGACACATATGCGTAGAAGGGTGGAGGAAGGGGGTCTACGACCCTCTTCCAATTTATCATTTTCAACTATTGGCCCTATGGGGGGAAGGCGCTGGTCTCCACTTTCCGCCAAATCTCCTACAGCTGGCAGGTCAGTTCAGACCCAGTCAGATCGGACAGCTTTGCCAAATGACCACAGAGCTGTCGCAATGCCCGCCGTCCCGAGGACGACCACCAGTGCGGCGGCGGCGTCTGACGCGACAGGGACGACGGCCGGCTCTGTCGCAAACGACAACGGCACGTCACATGACACGTCACGTAACACACTGCGTGACATGCCCCGTGACACACCTCGTGACACATCGCGTGACACGCTGCGTGACACACCGCAGCGCCTCTCGGCACCAGTCGCCACTGTTTACAGCGGCAGCGACAGTGGCCGCACCCGCAGGCAGCGGACAACGACCGATGCGGCCCGCGCCATTATGGATCTCCGCTGGGAATGCGAAGCGGTAGCGGCGGCGCGCTTCCTGAGCGCAACAGATGGTGGCGCGCCACCACATGCCGCCGTCGCCGCCGCCGCCGCCGCCGCCGCCGCCGCCGCCGCTCTCCGGGTCAGCCGCCGGCGCTCCGGAAGGGCTCTCAGACGTCGCGTTCCAACAAGCCACACCCACGTCCGATACAACCGACATCGCCGCCTGGGGCAGCTGGGAAAGGTCACCAGCCAGCCAGCCGGAACAGCGCAGGGTCAGGTGGATACGGGGCTGGAGACGCGTGTGTGAGCGGGCGGACGTCAGCCGGTCGGAATCGCGCGGCATCTGGAGACTGCCCGGTGCACGCCATTAGTGAGATGAGGCAGCTTCCCGGGAGATAAGAGTGCGAGTGTAGACGGAGACAAATTCCTCGAGCTATTCTGCCAAGCCAACGCAAAGGGTCACAGATGAGGCTGCAGGCAGGGTCGTTAAAGTGGATTTTCGATGGGGGTTTGGAAGTTTTCAAGTCATTCCTCCTGTGTAACAGCACAGCCGATATTTTGAATTTTAACAAGTTTGAGAACGCACATGCTCTTGTTCCCCTTTAACACAATAAATAGACACATACACTGTATTACATGTACATACATTGTACAAACCCTCATCGGTGCACTAGTGCTTGAGAATCCACTACAGCTTAGGCGCCGAGGGGAACCAAAGGATGCCCGAAATGTTGACCGATGGTGCGGTAATCGAACCGGGAAGTTGTGGCTAGTATTATGAGACCAGGTGGTCGCTTGTTTGGTCTGCACCACAGAGACGGTTTCCAGTCCGTTATCCCGACACACGTGATGCCAGTCGAACTACAAGTGTTACCAGTCGTGCCACAGGTGTCGCCGGCACCCCAGGGACGCGTCTTCAGGCTTCCGGTGTCCTGCTGAAGCTGTTTCCGGCTCGAGATTAGTCCAAAGTCGGAGACGGTGGCTGCGACTAAGTTAGTGCCGCCCTAGGCGACTGACTCCGCAGCCGGCGAAGCACGTCGGCGGTGAGATCATCGTCCGCCCGTGAAGCACGTGTGTGCCCATCCGGAGTGGGCGCCATCCGGTCCGGTGCAGACGTCTCTTGCAGGGCATGGCTGACAGTGGCCGCGGCGCATGTCCATGAGCGGCGTGCGCTTCCATCTGCACCAGGCTGAGTCATGTGCATTGCCAGCACCGTGACACTTTACATGTGCAGAGCCGCGGTGCGATTCGATTCGAAGACGCTGGTGTTCTGCACGCGCGCGACCATGCCGAATCAATTCCGGGTGGTGGGTCGGATCGGGCGGACAGCGCGAGCGCCGCATTGTTGCCGACGAACAATACTCGCCGTGAGCCTCCTGCAACTGGGTCGGCCAGTCGGCATTCCTCACGGACCAACTGGGTAGGCCGGTCGGCATTCCTTCCGGACCAACTGGGTCGGTCAGTCGGCATTCCTCACGGACGAACTATGCGGCCTGGAGGGGGGAGGGGGAGAGAGTGAGCTCAGAGGCGCGCTGGACCATACAAATTTGCGACTACTAGCGGCTAAAGCGGGTGGGTTTTTTGCAAGCAAGTCCAAGGCAAGTGTGTATTTACGTTAAGGGAGTCTTATGTTATAGTATGCGTGACGTTAAGGTACTGAAAGCGAGGGCTGTCCGATGAATATCTCCCGGATGTTTTGTGTTGTTAGTTTCACCTCTCCTCCGCAGGATAATTTGTGGTTGGGGTGGGGAGAGGTGAGAAGAAAGTTGATTTGTTGCCAGTCGGCAGTCCTCGCTGACCAACTGGATCGGCCGGTCGGCATTCCTCACTGACAAGCTGGGTCGGCCGTCGGCAGTCCTCGCGGACCGATCGCCCCAGTCGGCAGATCGGTCTGGAGACGATCACCGATGCACTGAACAACGCGGCGGCCGGCCGGCCGAGGCCGCACGCTGCACCGCCCGGGCGGCCGGCCGGACTTATTTGTATTTACGCTGGTAGTGCGCGGACCAGCATTCCCAGCGGGCCGGCCGACCAGCACGAGCCGGTCCCACGGTCTCCGGCCGGCTCCACTTGTGAACGTCCCGTGACGGGTCGCCAGTGGGCCGGCGACACCCCGGTGCGGCAGCGGTGTGCCGAATAATCGGGAATAAACGTCACGCGGCCCACTTCCCCCGCCCCCATGCTAGCGCAGATACGTCGACCCGCCAACCAACGCCGCCCGAGAGGCTCGACATACCCACGACATACATGACACGGCCCATCTGACACGGCACCCCACGACACTGCACCAGGTACATCTCTACCTTCAGCTTCCCGGTCGAGTGCAACCCCAGGAGAGCAAACACTATGTTCAATTTTCAGGGGTAAATGACGGCCGTCTAGGTGTGGCTTGTTTTTAACCGTGTAGGCAAATGCTGCAAACGTTCGTGATTTGAATCATGCATCTTGTTGGCCTGCAAAAGTATAACAAGCACCTTGGCGATCATATGTCAAAATGTCCAAATAGGGTATTCGCTTCCGACAATTCAGTCACGACGACGCCAAAGAGAGCCAGCTACTCGTATAACTATGAGTGACCTGTGTATCAACTTCCAAGCATGACGATGAAGTGCTTCGCTCAGTTTCCACATTTTCCAGATGGGGTCGAACCCCAACCGGAAAAATCCTCGGTGGGGTAAAGGTCACAGGGACCCCAGTGGTGGCAACGCCCTTGAATGGCACCAGGGACAAGCACAAGGAGAACAGCGCCGAGCGGCAGCAGCACGGCGTCTGGGGCAGCCGTCTGGGGCAGCCGTCTGGGGCAGCCGTCTGGGGCAGCCGTCTGGGGCAGCCGTCTGGGGCAGCCGTCCGAGACAGCCGTCCGAGACAGCCGTCCGAGACAGCCGTCTGGGCCTGCGAGGTCTGGTCCTCGTCGCAGCATCCGTCCACCAATGTTTGGATATGGAATGGTTCGGTGTCGGCGACACGACGGTGCGGAGCCACCAAACACTCGCCAGTGAGGCGCCGACTTTACATCTCACACAAACTGGCACAGCCGCCACCATCAGAGGCCAGCTGATCCACCCGGCACAGCTGTCAATTGTTTTGGCAATGGGCGATGTCCCATTTTAGAAGGTAAAATGTGCCAATGTCGCATAGTGTGTCCCACAATTTATGGAACAAAATGACTTCACGGGTTAGCGCAGCGCCGGAATCCCAGGAGGTGTCAGCCACGTGACTGCTTAGTGAATTAGTCAGGCCACGTAAGTGCCAACCACATTTTATGCGTCATAATTGGATTGTCTAAATATAATTATCAAAATTCCCTTAAAAGGAGATGAAAAATCGATATAAACACTGTCCAAAATATATATTAGACGTTTCGGCCTTTGGCCACGACCATGGACTTACATACACTACCACAAATCACACATTGATTATCATTAAAAACGCTTCTGTTAAACGAAGGTCCACACTTTTATTTTCACATTCAAATGATGAAATATCAGGGGATCAAAAGCCTTTCTCGACGTTCTTAAATGCTTCAGCCAACATGAAAATAGTGTTGGCACCTCTCTCGGTCGCTGGGGCAGTGTCAAGAAAAGAGACAGAGGCAGAGGAAAAATAGACAATTTCGAAGCGGGGAAAGAAAGGTGGCAGTGCCGACAATGCCAATGGAAGCTGCAAGGGGTGAATTTCTACGGCGGGGACAGCAAGGACAACAGAACACGATTACGAACTTAATGTTAAGAAAAACGTATTATGAAGTCCGACTTAGGGAATCAGCAAGGTCGCTCATATCATTTGTGTCCCACAGAATTTGAGTACATTTGACTAGCTGAGGTAATAAATACAAACTGGCTGCACCTGACGAAATAGAAAGTTTCCTACAGTTACTAGGTACACTCAGGCAATTCGGCATGCAACGTGATCCATCAACCTACAAAGTCACCATCAACCTAAAAGGTCGGGAGTAAGAATGTAAACATCGCAGTAGCCTCGCGTCCATGGCTGGGAGTGTTGGGCGTGGTGGGGAGCACGGTGCCATACGCACATGCACATTTCATATGGTTCCGTGAAGCACACAATGTTCGCGATTTTTGCCGCATGTGAAACCTTTTTCATATTGGCTGAAAAGGCGAAACTGTTAGAACAACAAGGGTTAATATATAGACACCTGGGATTGAACGGAACACATCATTTATTGCATTGTGACTTGATAGCAGTTTATTCAGTTTTCACAGACGACTTCAACACAAGGCCGACGGACGTTCCATCGTAACAACAAAGGACAAGGGTGCTTGTTCGGCTGATCAAATACAGATGGGTCCTCAGGGTGGACGGTAATGACCTCATCCGTGCTCGTCGGCGCCCGAGGCAGTAAAACTCCACTTCGTGCCAATCAGTGGGATCGACCGAGGTGATTTTCGCCAATGAGGTGGGACCTTTCGTCTAGGACAGCGCCGGAATGGGACCCGCCCAACACATCACAGGGGCACGTCGTAGAGGGGAGCGTCGGAAGACCCACTGTACACTGACCTGAACCTGCCTCTGAACTGCCCCTGTCTGGACCTGTCTCTGACCTGGACATAACGAATGTCCACTGTTCTGCCTCCGACATGAGCCTGCCTGTGACCTGCCTCTGATCTCGACCTCCCTGGACCTTCCTCTGACCTAGACCTGCCAAACGTCAGCTGTTCCGCCTATGATCTGGACCTGCCAACTGCCTACAGACTTCCTCCTTTCTCGGTGCGGGGAACCGGTCGGCATCAACACGAGGAGAACGTTTGTCAGCGGAAAGGCAGCAAGGAACTGCTTAAATAATTGCAGCTGCACCCTCGTGCAACCTGTATGTTATGGCCCTGCACGTTCGCTCTCCGGCTCACAGACATAATCAGTTCAACGTGACCTATGTTTGGAAATAATGAGTTAAGTAGTAAAGAAAGTAAACGTGACTTTTGATGCATTTCATGATCGATGACAATTGCTTATTCAATTTAAGTTCGGAGATTATTGCATACTGGAAGAATCGATACACGAACTGAAGTTCCAATAATTGTTTTAAAAAACGACCAGAGCGATGCTTGTAGATTTTAGAAACGTGATCAATGTGAGCAAGAAATTATGAAAATTGCAATTGTCTAAAAAGATATATGGCAATTCATGTGTTTACTTCCCGTTGTATTGTTTCTTTTGATACTATTTTATATTAACGGATTCATGCTTTCCCTATCTTTGGATTCAAACCACGGTTTGTGCTGTTGAGATTTTTCAATGGCCTGAAGAACATACGTGTCTTGCGGCTGAAAACATACCATGCAATGTTCGTAATGTATAATGGTAGTGGGGCATAATGATGCATACGGAATAAAGCAGAACGGAATGCATTAAACGTATGCTTGAAAATGTCGTTCTGAAATTGTATTTATTTGTTTTTGCTGGGGAGCTATATCGCGTAGATGAAAGTTCAGGGATCCATTGCGACGTTTTCAAGTAATTGCTGACATACTAGCTGCTGCTGGAGGCAAACTTATCCAACCCATTTTCGGACGGCGCATTTCGAAGACACGTAGCCTAATGAAGCCATGTGACGAGCTCAAAACCAGCGCACACTGGAACTCCAACAGTCAATCGACGCATAAACCAACTTGTTTGCCCGCTACACGCACGCGGCGACCGCTCAAATGCGGGTGGACTTGCACGCGCCGGTCGTGTCGTGGCCAAATAAGGTAGTGCACGACTCTGGCGTCTTACGCGAGCCGGAGGACCTTGGCCCAGTGTCGCGCGTCCTACCAGTCTGTTGACGACGCGTGTACTGTCGGAGGACCTTGGCCCAGTGTCGCGCGTCCTACCAGTCTGTTGACGACGCGTGTACTGTCGGAGGGCCTTGGCCCAGTGTCGCGCGTCCTACCAGTCTGTTGACGACGCGTGTACTGTCGGAGGACCTTGGCCCAGTGTCGCGCGTCCTACCTCTGTGGGGGTAGTCTGTTGACGACGCGTGTACTGTCGGAGGACCTTGGCCCAGTGTCGCGCGTCCTACCAGTCTGTTGACGACGCGTGTACTGTCGGAGGACCTTGGCCCAGTGTCGCGCGTCCTACCAGTCTGTTGACGACGCGTGTACTGTCGGAGGACCTTGGCCCAGTGTCGCGCGTCCTACCAATCTGTTGACGAGGCGTCTACTGTCGGAGGACCTTGGCCTAGTGTCGCGCGTCCTACCAGTCTGCTGACCCCGCGTCTGACCCCGGGTGCCGGACAGTGGTCAGATGACGGCAGAGATAGACCAAATCACCCTGCTGTTGCCGGCCACAGACGTGGCCGGCAACAGCAGACCAAGGAACATCCCGACCGACCCTGACTAACAGGGATCCGACCCGGACAGCTCTAACTGTACCAGGGATCCGACCCGGACAGCTCGTGACTGCACCAGGGATCTGTGCCGACCGGCTCTTCCGTTCCGGACGTTTCCGACTGTACTATAGATCCACCCCGGATGTCCTCGCGCGGTACACGGGAGACACCTCAGACGCTGCTAAGGTGTCCAAGCTCTAAGTCTCTCTCTCTCTCTCTCTCTCTCTGCCACCCAATCCCTCCGCTGCTGAGATCCGTCCAAGAAAGCCGACATCCGTGCTGAACCAATCGTGACGTCATCCACCATCCACCCCGAGTCCCCACCCCCACCCCGGCAACCCGGCTGCGCTGGAAGTGGACATCGTAACACTTCGGGAATTGGATACGCCAAGATGCTCCCAAATACAAGCAGTTTGTGACTGCACTTGACGACGGCGCTGTCTGGGACCAGACACCGGGTTAGGTCGGGTCGTGACCGCACGGGAGGGCGGCCACCCGGGCCGTCCACACCACGGCGGCACACCAGCCGGACCGGTCGGAGTCTGAGCTGCATAAACGATCCACCGCCGCTGCCACCAGCTGCAGGGGACCAGCTCAGTGTCGCCGTGTGAGAGGTGATGCACCCGCTGTGCTGTGTCGCCGCCGCTGCCACCAGCTGCAGGGGACCAGCTCAGTGTCGCCGTGTGAGAGGTGATGCACCCGCTATACTGTGTCGCCGCCGCCGCCAGCTGCAGGGGACCAGCTCAGTGTCGCCGAGTGAGAGGTGACGCACCCGACGTACTGTGTCGCCGCCGCCGCTGCCACCAGCTGCAGGGGACCAGCTCAGTGTCGCCGAGTGAGAGGTGACGCATCCGCTGTGCTGTGTCGCCGCCGCTGCCACCAGCTGCAGGGGACCAGCTCAGTGTCGCCGAGTGAGAGGTGACGCACCCGATGTGCTGTGTCGCCGCCGCCGCCGCCGCCAGCTGCAGGGGACCAGCTCAGTGTCGCCGTGTGAGAGGTGATGCACCCGCTGTACTGTGTCGCCGCCGCCGCCAGCTGCGGCCGCATTCCCGGCCGACCATGTGCGGCTGACGTGTCTGCAGTGGCATCTCGCACCGTTGACGGCGCGCGCGGCCGTCCGTGTGAACCGTGCGAACCGGTCGTCACCGAGCGACGACCAATGACTGTCGACTGTGACGTTCGGCGGAAGCCGGCTGCACCGTGATGAGAGATGGGCGCACCGTGACTAGCCACCAGTCGCCCGGCGCGGGGCGGGGCCGGCCGGGGTAGGCGGGGTCAGCAGGCTCGGGGCGGGGTCGACCGGGGTAGGCTGGGTCAGCCGGCTCGGGGCGGGGTCGACCAGGATAGGCGGAGTTGGCCGGGGTAGGCAGGGCGGGTGTCGAGTTGCTTCAGCGAACTGATCTGTGACCCGCGCGCCCACAGTGATTGCACATACTAGCAGATGGATTTGCCTCAGCTAAGATTTAAAAAAAAAAAAAAAAAAAAGTGATTGCACGGGCCGGGGCGGGATGACGTCACCCCTCCCCGTATCAAGAGTGACGCCCGTTATGTATTCTGCGGCGCGCGGTCGCCCGGCCGGAGCTCGCCGTCGATAGCCAGACGTTCACGTGGGAAGAAACGCCCGAAAAAGGTCCGCCTCCGGTGGTGGCCGGCCGTCCTTGGCACTGTTTCGCTTTCGCCTTGCCGCCGACGGCCGGCACACAACGCACGAGCACGCCACGGAGCCGGCCGCGACAGTGGCCGTGTCGACTGGAGGGTTCCCCGGCTGCGGTGGCGCCGCCACGGCAAGGCGAGGTCAGGCCGTGCGGTCCTTTGACTGGGCCGGGCGTGTGCTGGCATACTGGAGTGTGACGCCAGATGTCGTCACGGCACGCTACCTAATTTGGTCGTGATGCGGGACCCTATAGGGATCGGATTAGGTTGGGAAGTCGGCCGGACCGGACCGACTTATTTTGCGCTGGACACGTAATAGAGGGCCGGACGTGTGTGTGTCGAGGAATGTTTGTGTGGCTTTACGCTCATCGTGTCCTTGCGTCGGCAAAAGTACATAATACAAACAAAAAGTGACCAGCAATCTAGCAGCGGTAGCCAAGGGTTTCCCGGTATGCACCCGTCTGACCGAAGCGTCATGATTGCCTGTTCATCAGCGACACAAAAATGTGGACGTCAAAACAATGTGGTTCGGTGCTATGGTGGTGAACGTCCACACCCATATAATTCGACGAGTGCTACCAAATCGCGACTCCGGTCCCGCTACCATCCGAAGATAAGTCAGACCATTCGACCAATAGCGCTATGCATGTATACGATATATACTTGTCACTTCGTGTAAAACATATGATCCAGAAGCGTGGACGAAGCCAGGAGGGTAAAGGAGGGCGAAGTCATACATTTTTGACTAGCTTCGCCGCATTTAGCCCTACGACAGACACACTGACACACTGACATACTACACATTCAGATATACCAGAACTACACCGGAATTAACGTGCGATTCATGAGCACTACTTCGTTCGTATGCAATGACCAGAACTGGTGATCCGACTGCCATGGTGTGATCGTGTCCTTATACGGAGAGCGGTTACGGACGTGACACTGCACTCAGGCCGGGCGGCGCGGGTCAGAGAAGCGACGGTGGCCTCAGTTTTGACTGGGTCATGATGATGCCGGTGACTTCGAGTCGCGACAGAAACATGCAGAGGCATCACACTGCACAAAGATCAACAGCGGGGGTGGGGGGAGTACCAGTCGGTGACTAACTAGTGGTCCACCCACGCAGGATGGGAGTCTATATGAAGGCCGGCCTCGCACGGTCGCCATGGAAACCACGGCCGCCGGCAAACGACAGGTGGAGGGAAGCCTCGCTGGGCCGACACCGAAACTTAATTCGTCCAGAAATGAAACCGCCTACACGGTGGGATGTGGGGAGGGGCGGGGCGCAGTGTTGGGCGGGGGAGGGCTGGCAGTGACCGCAGCGGAACAGGACAGATAGTGATGCCGAGGTCCGGACACCGGATGGCCTATCTCGGTAGACTTCCCGCGTCTGCGGTACAGGCGAGCTGGAGCAGATCTTCAGAACAACATCCTGGACTGGGCTGACCAACACCGCCGACTCAGCCGCAGGGGACGCTCCGAGCCTGCCCGACAGATGGCGTCAGCCGCATTCAGGGACATCTTGGATGGGCGGCTTCGGTTGACAATTCGCTGCGTGGAGCTGAACTGGAGCATACTGTAGTGGCTTCTTTTTTTTCACGAGGGCACCTTTTCTCTCAAAGGGGCGCCTTTCACTGAAACATGGTTCATTCGAGCTTCGAGGAGGGAAACTATTTCCCGGCTGAAGAGGCCGGGAAAGCCGTGTTTTTCGCGGGAGAGAAGCACACTCCCCGGTCCCCCCCCCCCCATGTATCGCTCCTGAGCCGCCACTGGTTATATATCTCATATAATTGGTGGGTGCATAAGATCAAACATGGATCAACCAGACGCAACTCTAAACGCCAAAAGTAATCGGCTGTGACATGACTAATTAATTACTTGCAGCTGCCACCACCTACAAAAACACAGCTGAAGGGCGACATCAACACCAGCAAGTTCGCAGCCACTAATGCGAGACACTCGAGTATCCGTGCACAAGTCGCATAGCTGCCATGCTGGTGCAGTCCAGCGCCCCACATGGATCAACACTTCGCGCATTCGCTCGATTCCCATACCAATAAATATACACACGCTCCTCTTTAGCTAACACTTGACTGGAGGGCCTGACAATGACGTTGCCTACTTCGAGCATCGAATTGAATTGTCTACAGCGACCATTATTACTGAAATTGCATTATATTGACTACAGCATGCTAGGCCGCACTGAAACACCCTCCCGTACATCGATTACTAATGAGAAGCAACGATCTGCTTTCGGGAGAAAGATCGCCGCGGGAGTAAAATGAAAGCGGTAAGGCGAAGGCCTCCACCACGGGGAAGATGGTCGGCGGCCAGCGAGGGCAGAGTGCGCTCTGAACTTCCCATACGCAAGTGCGTGACTACAGCTCGACTTATGTGCTGAGTGGCAAAATTATTAGCTGCCAGGGACGGATTCTGAATTTGTATCGGGTGGGACGGGAATTCATTAACCTTAAGGGACACCATTTCCCTGGAGGGGCACCACTGATTTAGAAGATATCAGACAGAGTTGTACTTTGGTTTCTCTACATGGGCACTTTTTCTACTCAGAGGAAGGTCATCGGCAGGTAAATTTAGAAGTGAACAAGGGCCCTGACCGCGTCTCTTTCCCAGTCAGAGACGCGCCACATCTTCCTGGGGACACATCCCCCCAGTAATCTTCCTCAATCCGCCCTTGATGGCTGCAGGGGTCAAGGGCCCCAGTTATCATGCTATATAACGACTCCCGAAAAAGCAGTCGGACAGCAAGTTGAAGCACAACTAATCGGAATGCCACGCATCGTTCGGGCGACCGGACGGACGGAACATGACGTGATCTGTGATGCGGCTCACTCTCCAGCCGTCCTGACATGTCGGCCAGCAAAACCGGCACCGCCAGCTGTTGCGACTGGACGGGCCGCTTCTTCTGAGCGGCAGGCCGTCGGGTGGCCGGCCGCCGGAAGTAGCATTGTCGACGGACAGCACAATGCTGCCGCCGCGGCGTCACCGACCGGCCACTGCCCGATTAAGGGGTGCCAAGTGGAGCGCGCTGACGATCGCGGCTGGTTTCCGGCGCGGGTCGCGTCTGCCCAATTTACGCACGCGGCACCGGTGCGTGGCGGACCGCCGGCAGAGCGCGTCGGCGGCGGCGGCGGCGCGCGCGCCGGTCACTTCCGGACCGGCCGGCCGCGGCCGTGACCCGACCCGGGCCCGCTGCGCTGTTGCAAGCGCGCGCGCGCCGATCATGCATTCCAGGTCACGCATTCCCGCCGGCCCCGGGCAGTGGGCCGCGCGCACAAACACACAGGGCCGTCAGCACGCACGATCGGCGCACAACACGCACCTCACACCTCTGCCAGGTGCGCTCACGGTCACGGGCCGCAGGTGGTGGGTCACGGACCTGCGCCCAGTTCCGGCGGCGGTCGGCTGTCTCAGGGGCGGTCTGAACCGCTCAGTGCCAGCTGACCGCTCGCCGGCGGTGGTGAACGAGTGGCGGATCATGCCGTCGACAGGTGCATGCCACATGGCCCTGAATAGCCCCATCCATCGGATATTCTAGTGACACCGGACGCGGTGCGTGCTAATGGTTCCGACAGGTGATTCATAAGGTGCGAGGCAGAGCGTGCAGCGATAGTCCGCTCGGCCGAGGGCGACGAAGAAAAAGACGAAACTATTATCTCGCGAGATTCGCCTTGTCCGGGCGTTGGGCGTTTACAGGTGTTGTGTCGTGACCGCGGCAGGTTAGTTTTGCTCTGGGGCACACCGGGTCGTGCCGGCTGTCGGTGTAGCGGCCGAAAATTGGCACCGGTGCCACTTGCCGTCATGGTAATGAGCGTGACCAACGGACACTTTCAAGTCGAACAAGTCGAATGTTAATCATGGGGTTAATCCGCGGTGCATGATGAGAACCACGCCCTATGCACCCGCGACTATTGAGTGGTTTCACGTAAACATTGAAGCACACCTACAGAAACGGGGTTACATTTTGCTTCGTGTTTAGAGAAGACATCCCTCCTCGAAAACCCACGCCGGAGACCGACCATCGTAGTGGTGGTCCCACGAAATAGCGCTTGGGCCTCCAAATTCGCGTTGGGTCCCGAAATTCGCGTCGCAAGCCACCAATAAATACAGTGGACCCTGCGAAATTGTGCTGGAGCCCAACAAAATTAAATTCAATTCAATTCATTGTATTGGTACCAAGAGACCCTCAGCATCAAATGTCAAAAACGCTTTAAAAAAGGTGGGATAGGAGGCTACTAAAACACTAAGAAACACATGCATACAATGCTCAAGTATTCTCGCGTACAGCTCTTCTCAGCGCCTCCTTCAGCTTAAACTTAAAAGCCCGTCGCATATTCTCGGCCCTAACTTCTTCGGGGAGACTGTTCCAAAGAACTGCAGCACGGTACATGAAAGAGCGTTGCGCAAAAGAAGTTTTCAGGCGTGGGCGCTCTACTGAAAACGGTGTTGACCGCGTAGATCGAGAGCTGATATCACTTCTCAATGTCACAGATCACGCAGGGTTTCAGGTGCTCCCGAGTGATGCACTGCAAGAGGAACCAGTGAGCAATCCCTAATGTCGACAACGCGTTGGAAGCTAGGCCAGCCTAACCGCTCAATAACATGCGATATATGATCAAAGCGATAGGACTAGTTATGATCCTAGCCGCCCTCATTATGACGTTTTGGATTCGCACACGCTCGGTGTCACATGCAGCAGACCAGATTGAGCAACAGTACATTACATGGGGGGAAACCAGTGCAAGCACTAACTTCGACAGCGTTTCTTCAGTAAGAGAACGTACATGCTTGGCTAGAGGAAAGATAATGCGGTTGCATTTCTTAGCAATATCGCCAATTTGTTCACTCCATGTTAACGATTCGTCAATGGTCACACCCGGGTTCTTGATAGATGAGACAAGTGAAATATCCGATCCAAGAACAGAGAGGCTGATGCTAGGTAACCGCGCGATCATCTGGCGAGAACCAAAAATCACGAATTGGGTTGTAGATGGGTTGAGCTTGAGAAGATTTACACGGTACCACGAGCTCATAGTTTCCAAGCACGATTCGAGACGACATTTTGCATACATTATGTCCTCCAATTTCGATGACAACATTGCCTGTGTGTCGTCAGCGTAAGCAACGACTTCAAAGACATCACCTATGTGCGAGAGAAGATCATTTGTGTACAACAAAAACAAAATTGGACCGCACAAATTTCCTTGTGGAACACCACAGGATGCGATGCATACAAGTCTTCCGGGCCGAACTACCTGTCTGCGATTTGAAAGGTAAGATCTGAACCAAGAGCTGTCAATGCCGTACCACTCTAATTTGGTTAAGAGTCGGTTATGAGACACGCAATCGAAGGCACTAGACAAATCTACTGATGCGAGCAGACAAACGCAGCGCCTTTTGATGCAATTTGTGGCATAAGCCACTACATCAGCAATGGCAGTTTTAGCAGAGTGAAGTGGTCGATAGGCATGTTGCAAGTTGTTAAGAAGACAATTTCGGTGGAGATATGCAGTGAGCTGGTTGGCTACTATCTTCTCGCACAGTTTTGTCACGTTACTCAAGATCGAGATGGGCCTATAACACTTGGGATCGTCAGGGCAGCCTTTCTTGAAGATTGGTACGATTTCAGCCAACTTCCACAGTTCCGAAAAAGTACATGACAATAAACTGATGTTGATTATGTACAAAATATGTACATACACCGAAGGAAACGACATTTTGAGCAATTACAGGGACACATTGCCGTTACCACTAATTTTCGTTACCAAAATCATGTTGGGGCCCTAAAAATTTTGGTCGAAGGCCCGGAATATATTGAAGGTCCGTACTTCTAATTGAGTGTGTCATTGCACCTGTGGCGATGCACGGAAAGATCGATTGAAAATATATCTCGTCCATGTGTGTATGAGAAACAATAGGGCACGAATGGTGACCTCCAATTATTTGATCAGTCGCTAACATACATCTTCCATACCAATAATTTCCTGTGTTGATTTTACGGACAGGGACCTGAAGGACTGGCTGGGGAGGGAAATTAAAAAACTTACCTGACTGAAAGAAAAACGCTTTAGAATTGGACAGAGGAAAATTCATCGGATCTGCATACAATATTTACCTGCTAAAATGCTTTTAGGTTCCGAGACGATACCATTTCCGTACACAATTTCCGTAAAAACAATCGACGTCATGGGGCACGACTCCATATATATATATATATATATATATATATATATATATATATATATATATATATATATATATATATACACGCATGTTATTCATGTTTTGGACATGGGGTGGTGGACCCGGCCCTTAAAATACCAGCGATTGGTTAAGAACGCATCATAGTTAATGTTTTATTGTCAACGTTGAGACATTGATTGATTGATCATTTGGGCTTATGGGTGCGCCGACTACGAGGTTATTTAGCGCATATAACATTGCGACATCAGCGACACAAAAGCATTATCAAGTCAGTGTAATTCGACCACAGCTTAAAACTTTCCAGCATGCCATTCAACCGATGACCTACTAGGCATCCGGCGAATGAGCGATCAGAAGAACTTACCTGTGCCGAGGGATCCGGACGGACGACTGCAACCTCGCACGACCCCAACTCTTCGTACATACACACACACACAACCCTCCGCACCGGCCCGCCGAACACCTCTGGCTCGGAGGGCTTCTGCTGCCGGCTGACCGGCGCGACTCGCCCGGCGTCTCGCCGCCGGCCAATCACAGCAGGGCCGGCCGTGACGCCACCACCGGTACGTCGCTAGGTGAAGTCACGTGACGATAAAGCGCGCAGAATGGCAAATCCAAACCGTCTCGCCCAGCCGTAAAACGTGTGGGCAGACGTGTCGTTTTATATACTTTCCACCATATCCCCATCCGGTTAGCATATTTTTGTCCGCTCTGGGAAAATGAAAAATGTATCCAAAACGGATCCATTTCTCAGCATTTTCAAACACAACAAATCGTATAAAATTATATTAATATGTTTACCTGGTATGAACAAGTAGAAGGCGGTAGAAGGCGTACTATTTTATAGAGGTCATTTTTATCAAGGTCAGTGACACGACCAGACAAAAGGAAACATAGACCACTTTCGGCGAGCAAAGGGTGCTGAAATATTTTGGTTTTGAATGATGAAAATCTTAAGATTCCCTGTTTACCACAGTGTATTTTTGGTTATTCTTGGAGGCCTTGGCATTTTCCTTGGGATTCGCCACCTACCAGTACGATTAACGTTATATCTGGTTAAATACTTATATACAATAATAATTGATTATTTTGTAGGCTGCATAAATCTCACACGGAAATTCTTGAAAAGTTTGCTATGTAGCCTTTTAGCTTCTCAGTTTATTTTATATGGAAAAGTTGCCGATCTTTTCTGCAGTCGTTCGACTTTGGCTATCCGTCGACGACCTGAAGCTCTAAAAAATGTAATAATTTGTACGTGCACAAAGTAAAAAGTGAAGTTGTTTTAAATTACATCCTATATGTACACGACTTTTCTTGTCAGCGAGTTGTGGACCTTAAATAACGTTCCAAATGCGCGCTGGACAGGTGCTCCGGATACTAAGCATAGCAAAGAGCATATTTGCGTGCGATGCCGCTCGGTTTTAGAATCCGTGTCTCCGTGCACGAAGAGGTTGGCTGCGGCGGCTGCAGAAAAAAGCTCCGACTCCAGCCTGATGCATGCTTAGCCAGCCGGAAAAGTCGTCTCATGCACAGCAGCGAGGCCTCGGCCGCCGCTGAGTCGGCTCCGGGAATACCGCTGTTTATCTGAGCCCGTCGGAATGTGGCTCACTGACATCAGCATTCCGCGGCGCACTGACCAACGAGCAAACACGCGCGACACATCCAGAAAACCGGCACAGCCGGCCACCGTGGGCGGTGTTCGGCTGGGCTCCAAACACGCGCGACACATCCAGAAAACCGGCACAACCGGCCACCGTGGGCGGTGTTCGGCTGGGCTCCAAATATGCCCGACACATCCAGAAAACCGGCACAGCCGGCCACCGTGGGCGGTGTTCGGCTGGGCTCCAAACACGCGCGACTCATCCAGAAAGCTGGCACAGCCGGCCTGTGGTAGGCAACCAGACACTCAACAGCAAAGTGTTCAGCAAACCGTTCTCGCGCCACGGCGCATGCGGTTTTCACAAGGGGCGGATCTTACGAGATCCGGTGTGGGTCCATGGCTCCCCGAGCGGACAGAATTAAAAAAAATCGCTCCCAATTTTGTTCAACTGGACGCATAAGTCATGGGTGTCAACAATGAACTATGCAATTGAGACAATTTAAATTCGCTCTCTCCTGACGTCGTTTCAAATATGAGTTTTCTGAAATAGATACTCGTCACTAGTGTACTTCCTTCCTTTCCTCCTGAAGACAATTTTCCTCATCCCCTCGCTTAAACCAGCATCACATGGGGTAGGTCGGAGGTGGAAAATTGCATCAATTTTGATGAAAAACCCTGTTGTTCCGCCTGGTGTTTAAAATAAGAATATGGATTCATGTTTTATATTCGAAACATATGTGAAGGCTATACAATCTTCCTGCATCGAAATTACTTCTGTTGAAGACTGTTCTTTAGCCATTAGTGTTTACGTCTCGATCCTATTCAACAGCTTCCAATCGAGAATTCTTGGTAGGGTGGGGAGGGGGTTCTGGAAGAATGAAGGCATTATAACGTAAAGTGCGCCAAAATTAGGGTGTACTTCAGGAGTTTCATGTGGAAGGGGCGCAGGTAAGATAGTTACTTACTTGGTCTGGCAAATGAGCCACCATGATCTTGCACAGGCCCGATATTTGTATGTTTCACAAAGGAAAGAGCCGACCTGACCAGGCAGGGCCCCTCTACCTGCCAATGTTTCCATATTTTGCATATGTATCCGTCCTTTAGTACCTACGATTGTATGGTTGATTGCGTCAGGGTTAAATATTATACGGATGTGAAATCTTGATAACGATTGAAAGGAGACAGTGGAGTGCTGTCGGGCTGTGCTCTATAGCGAGGACGTGGAGGTGGTATTGAAGAACGTCTGGATAGCTTAGGGCTATCGAGATAACCGGAAGCACTTCATGTATAGCCATCCAGATTAATTTCAGAGATGAGTCTGGTGGGCCGGTTTTGTATGTGTCTGGGATGAGACCATGAGGGTGGCGTCCGTGCAGATAACGCAGCGGCACCAGGGGCTACGGACGAGAGGCGGGTGCATGGTCGGGCTGACGGTCGGACGTCGGAAAAGTTCTGAATAATGGGTACGTTTGGAGGTGCTCTGGAGATTGCTGGCGGAGCGTTGTGGAGGCAAGACCGCCTCTGACGCAATAACGTTATCATTGGGGACGAGAGAGAGAGAGGGACGAGAGAGAGGGATAAGAGAGATATAGAAGAGAGAGAATGGGACAAGAGAGAGGGACGAGAATGAGAGAGAGAGAGTGATGAGAAAACGCGCGGGACGAAAGAGAGAGAGAGAGAAAGAGAGAGAGAGAAAAGAGAGAGAGAGGGACGAGAGAGACGAGCTAAGAGACAAATAGTTTGAGGGCGCCATAAATGAAAAGTCATAGACAGTAAGCGACAATAGACATATGAACTCTGCTAAAAGCTACAAGAAAAGAAAAACATACAGGTGGGTCAAATACCTTGTAAATGAAAGCACAATTGTCAGAAAATGCCTAAAGTGCAGGGACCTGGGCACACCGAAGAGCTGCACTACTGTTAGATGGTGATTTTATTGATAAATACAACTCCCAGAAGTTCTGAGCAGCAGACATTGTTCTAAGTTCGTGTGGCAGTAGAGCTTCACTACTAGCTCGTGTCAATGACTGCTTGATCATCATTGCATTACTTTGTGCCGTTTTTAATTCTGGCACACCCGAGACGCGGGGAGATGGTAAGAACACATTGAGTTAACACCAGCCGGATTTCATGCTTTCACTTGTTGACTCATCTGATGATGAATACCGAATCTGAAGGCGACTTAATTTTCGGTGCATGGCCGCCAGCATGTTAGATCAATTTCGGCTACACATATGTCACCGGTATTGATCAAGGATGCGGCGATATTTCCATGGTGAACGCTCGTCTGAAATCTGTCGCATTTTGGTCAGCAGACGTAAACGGCTAGCACTGATCAGGTCTTATCACACGACTTATCACTTCCAGGAATATGTTGAGACATTTTCTCGTGGGACGACGGCCACAAAATCAGCACGAAAGTAAGAATGTGGTCGGGATTAGCGAAATTTTCCATGATAAATGAAATTTACCGATAACCGGTGGCAACCGCCGCCCCCCCCACCTCCCCCCCACACACACACACAGCAAACATGCTAAATATACCCAGCAGTTACCTCCTTGCCATGGCATCTGTCACTAAACACAGGACGTGAAAAGTGGATGCACATCCATAGGGTATGTCACGTGTTGTACGCACGGCGCCGCTGGAATCAATCCGCGCTCGCCAATCAGTGTCGAGCTAGCACTAACGCTGTATATGGTGAAAACAAACATTGGATAAGCCCTCCGTTTTTCACGCACCGGGAGCAGCGAGTTGGAGCGTGATTCCTTCATCTCTCGCCCTTAATTCGTTGTTCGACTTAGATTATTTGCCTACAGATGCCAGGAGCGCAGACAGAACATGTTCTCGGGAGGGACGGGGGCAGGGCGAACGTGGGGCATACATTTTGATCACGGGAACATGCAGGATGGAGTCCTCAATGACCAAAAATGTCGAAGGGAATGGAAAGGAAAGCCTTAGCATCATGTTAATATGAATATCGCACTTTGTCCACTTGTGATACACACACACACACACACACACACACACACACACACACACACACACATATATATATATATATATATATATATATATATATATATATAAAGATATAAAGATACATGTCCTGAATATCACAACATACTTAGTAGTTGATGTTTCTTTAGAAATGCCCTCAAGTCGTCGGAAGACAGGGTTCCTGCCTAGCAATGGCATGCAAAATTGTGCCTATGTTATTACATTCATGTAGCACTTCGCCAGAGCAATTAACATCTTCGGACATTGGCACACAGTACAATATAATAGCATACTACATTTGTATGAGTTGTGATTGCCATGATGTTTTTTTTTCTAAATTTATAAATCGCAGTACTTCAGAATGAACAATGCCCTCTTTAACAGTAATGGACTAAATGGCCATAGTTTTTACACATTCCTAATTCGACACATTTTAACGCAAATACTTAGTTGTAGAAATTCATACGAAATGTATTACGTCATGCGTTATATAAATGCATACGAATGTATGCGATCATAACCGCTAACCGAAAAAGATGATACCATGCCCTTGTTATGGATTTTGTAAGGCTGTTTCAGGGCCTTTTAGTCACGTTCGGGCGTTTCTAACTGTCCCGGGATCGCGTTCTTTGCTTTCAGAAGTCTGTCTAACCTACTTCCGAAACTTTCCATGGGCGTTAGAGTCTCTCGTGTCGCCCCAAGGGTGCTACCCTGAACCATCCCAATGGTCTTAAATGTGTTTCAGGAGACTTTTCATCGTCCAGGTGTGGCTGTTTTGTCAGTATCAGGAACTCACGTGACCCTCCCAGGGGTTTCTTTGGCCGGTCCATGCACATCCTCCCTGGGCCTCAGGAACCGTCTGATCACTCCAGGACTCTTCTGTTGGTCCAATCAACGCCATACATCTGTATGGAGCACTGAATACTCTGGGTCGCTGGCCCACTGGATACACTGGAGCACTGAGTGCAGGGTGCACTGGAGCACTTAGAATCTGACAGCCCTGAAAGCATACACACTATCAAGCCTCATCATAATAGGTTATATCTATGGGGAAGCAATTATATTCATATGTTGCATGCTCGATATTTTACATTGTCGTCTATCAATGGCACCTGGGAGCCCTTCCACAAAAAGCAGCCACTTACATTGGCGAACCTAAGGATGTCAACCAGTCCAAGCCTCTTCGAAAATTTTATTTTCCCCTATGCCATATTTTTTTTTGGATAAAAATATTATCTTACCATGAATACCATGAATATCTTATGCATGCACTTTAGTTTCCAAGGTCCAAATGGATTTGGAAAATTATCCCCATGTTTTGTATTATGGAAGCCATTTGCATCACGGATATCTTAATCGTGGATCTTAATACGTGAGTGTTAAGTCGGATAATCGTCACAGTCTCTGCGTGTTAGGCGTTCGTGATATAATTTATACTTAGCGCTTGCACTAGTATGAAGGGACTATTCGTTCGCGTGAGTCGTGGTGGAATAATGGAACGCTTGCGGGCAGCTGGTTATTTTTGTGGTGCTATTACCATAAAAATGCTGTAGTTGTGACACAAAGCTTGCAACGTTGTTGCTGGCTAACTTACTTCTGTCGTATGGATTCTTCTCCTGTTCTGACGCAAGTTAAAAAGTCAGATACTTGTTAGAGTCGCGTTACCGAACAGCAGTTCAATGCTAAGCAGTCTGTTGCATAGGTGTAGGATTCCGAAAATGACTAGGACACAATACGAGAAGGCAATGGGCGGGCCCAAATGGATTGGAGGGGCATACCACATAGGGTCCCATTATAAAAGTGTAAAGTATTGGGAGGGGACAAAACCAACATTGGGGTCAATTGCCCTCCCGAAACCATACAAAGCTATACGCCTGGCCTTGTTGCATGAACGCTGAGCCCACCAGCCGCTCTGCGAGCTCAAGTTCCACGGAAGAATGTCCGCCGGGCTCGGCATACAGCGAGTTGACCGACACGACCGCACTGCTGCTGCGCCATCGGCCTTATCGGGCCAGTTGCCGGCCGACCCCTACAGCCGCAGGCTACGCGAGCGCCTGAAGAGCGAATTGAGCCACTTATCGCTGGAAGGGAGCCAATGTAGGTCGGTGCTTCACCCAACTGGGCTGCCGCGACGTCAGATTTCAGACTCGTTTCATTCCCTGTAATCCTGCTTTCCTACAGTGCCGCCAGCACTAAACCCGACCTCTTTTGAAGTTGTGTTACATCCATTCAGTTTGTAGTCAATTTCACTGAACTACGACATTGCTTGCATTGTATTGTATTGGGTTTGTATTGCATTTAGTTGTGGTATTCAAAGCAATATTGGCTGTTACACCACGGTAAGTGATACAATGTGTGCAGAAGTGCAGCTTGGGATATAAATTATTGTCAAAATGAAATCACAGATGTAAATAACCATGCCATGAGCGTCTCTTTTGCGTCCTTTTTAAAAACTATCCTCATTTTGTATGCTCTGGAGCTCGCGACTGAGGCTGTTCTATATGAACAGACATTCATCTCATGACATGCAGCCTCTATTCGTCTCTTGTGCCGTTTTATTTCAGCCAGTGCAGCGGTGTTCTACTCCCTGGATATTTATTATTTGACCTCATGTGGTTGTCGTTCTGGTTTCGGCTGAAAAACGAATACGAATAAAGAGGCAGCACCTTGCCGGACTGGCATGACACTTCGTGCGTCGGTAAGTTCGATGCCTCTCATGCTGCTGATTGAGTTCCATGTATTATCTAGCTGTGCTGGTTACGTTCCCAGTCACCGCAAACGTAAGCAGGAGCTACAGTGAGCGTGTTTGTCTATTGCTAGCCTATCTAAAGTTCAGCGTGATCATAATCAAGTCTGCTTTCAAAATACTGCAGGTTTCGAACACAAATTGTTGTATTGCATGAACAGTACGGAAATGTGTACCTGCAGCCACACGGATAAATGCCACTACAAATGAGATATCGAATTATCAACATTAATGATATATCACGACTGGAGACATGGCATAAAGCACACGTGGCAATATCACCGAGAAAGCAAGATAATGATTGCCTATTTCCTTGTTCCTTTCGACATTTCGGTCTTCATAATATTATATCGGACAGGATGATTGAATGACAGGGTCTATACTCTAGCTGTGAGTATAGACCTTGAACAAGACGGGAATGTGACTGAACATTTTGTTCACTAATACAATCATAAAATCGCCACCAAAGCGTCATCTTCATTTGAATTGCCACGTATCCTTTATATCAATTTGTGCTAATGGAAGTAAACCTTAATACCGTCGCTGCATGTAAATTCCAACATAGGCAGGTGGAAAACACTAAATGTGACGCTGTTTTATGTCCAGCTTCAACGAATTGTATCACACCGCATGCTGCATATACGATTGCGTACAGCTTTCAGAAATAGAACACCAAAACTTAATAATATATCACAGCTTCTAAGCGAGTAATCGCATTGCGAACAACAAAACGGGATCGCCATAACATGAATGTAAATAAACTTGCACAGACGGGGCTACCGAGGTTCCAATAAAACATCAAATCATGCATCGTTGCCTTGTCGCGCAATCTAGGGAGATGATACCGCTATATAACATTGTTTAAAGAGACACAATGGACGTTGACGCTGCGCAAAGCCGCTTTTCTTCCACAAGTACAGAACGTGCATTGTGCATTGGTCGGGTGTCCACTGCGTCTGGAAATGCATACCGGCTCGCCGTGATGGTATGGAGATACCAACAACATGACCCATTGCTTGGGTTTTCATGCAGGGAGAGAAGAGACGTCCGCTTCTCCTCGTGCGCGGTAGATTGTTTGCACTTAAAGCAAAACTGTTGTCTGGAAGTGTTAATCGTCAAATGTTCGGAAGTGGGGCTATGTTCTTATCTTTGGTTAGGCATGCAGACCAGCAGACAATAATGGATGTGACAAAAACTGCTCCAATATGTTGCTTTTGATTTATCGAGAGCTACATATTTTAACGCAACAGTGGACCCGAAACCGGCAATTTTGAATGACATTGAATTGTCATACTGCCATAATGTTCTTTTTTAGCGATTCCGAGTATTCGTGCGGATGTCACCAGCGACAAAACATGCATCATTTAAGAAAAGTCAGGTTACACCATGACAGTTGTGGATGCCGTGCGTCTTCAGCAGTACGTGATGCCTCTCCTCCCATTGAAGGTAAGCTTCCATCCCATCCAGTGGACACACGACCAGGCAGCGCAGCCTCGGCAGCCCCGTCTTCTGCCAGCCAACAGCTCACGCGGACGGCACTCCAACACCACGAGAAAACATTCGAAAAAGAAAACTCGATCGAAGCCACATGAGGCGGTCGCTGGCGTTGGCAACTGTCGTAAACCGGGTCCACGGCGAAGAGCGGATGGTACGGGCTGGTGACCCACTCAGCGCCGGCGGGCGGGTGACACGCCACCGTCCCACGACATGCCCTGCCCCTCCCCTCCCCCATCCCATCCCCGGGTCAGCGGCCAGTCAGGTGACGTCAGGACCGCACGAGCGCGACGGTGGCGACCGACCCGCGACACGCACGGGATGCCGGCGAGTATGACTGCCAGATGACGTCACTCACGGAATGGCGGCGATCAGCCGAGGTAACCGTGACCCGGACCTCGCCGGGGTGCGTGTGTCAGGTGCCGGGTGATTCGGGTCGCCGGCCGTGCCGACCTCTTCGTGGCCCAGCCCGGTGTCTGCGGCCCTGTCCCGGATTGGGGCGGGTGTGACGTCAGGGACCTCACGTACGACCGGTGACGGAGGGTGGCGTCGCTTTCAGCAACGATGCCGATAGTGTGTCAGGGACGGGGCTCGGACGTGATGAGTTCCTGCCATAGGTGATGTAGTACACACCAACATTATCACGTGCGACGCTCACCGAATTGTCATGTTCCAAACAGTTTCGCCTGCTTAAGTCTATTTATCACCTGTGGGTGGATATTTGCGGCATCTGGTAAATATTAGTGCTCATCTGGATAGCTAGTAGACTAGGTTTGAATGGCTATACCCTGTGCATCATGTGTAGCTAGCTTTGCAATTCGATATGGTTGGTTTCCATCGTTCTCTACCATTGCACTTTAAAATCATATCCACCGTCCGCCCCTTCCCCCTGCAGAAACCCTAATGCGATGCAGCTTCAAGGGCAGGTTATGGTCGTTTCCGTGTACCTGCCCTTGCTAATCGTCCCTTACTTTACATATTTGTGACCGCACGAGCTACACACTCATGAATTTATACCCCCCGTAATATTATCAACACCACAGGAAGCTTTTAAGTTCAGGCAGTTGTTGTGCCTCCTCCGCCCACGGCTAACCCTTACTGTCTCGATCACATCAGCATCATAGAGGGATTAGTCTGCGCTATGTGGCATTGTACGTGCCGACGTCAGGACCTTTGTCTGATATTATCCGTGCTGACGGTCGTGCTCACCATCTGTCATTACCCGTGTGGACGATCGTGCCCACCATCTGTCATTACCCGTGCTGACGGTCGCACCCACCATCTGTCATTACCCGTGTGGACGATCGTGCCCACCATCTGTCATTACCCCCGTGTGGACGATCGTGCCCACCATCTGTCATTACCCGTGCTGACGGTCGCACCCACCATCTGTCATTACCTGTGCTGATGTCGGGAATTTGCCCTGACAGACCAGTCACGATCGTCTGACGATTCCCGGCCGGCCCCAGGGATCTGTTCCACAGGTCTGTGTACGCGGCGCGTGCACCGAAAGCAGTCCCTCTGCGTGCTACTGATTGGTACAGGTTGAAGCGTATGACGTCACACTTCTGTGATAGCTGTGTCTGGCTGGAGGAGATGCAGTTTGCGCCGACTAAAACGGCGTCTCCCATAAAGAGCTGGTGGCGAAAGACACACACAGCGCACGTTAAATTGGAGGCAAACTTCCGAGTTTTTTGGACTCATAGTTCGCTCATAATTAGCAATAATTCTCAACGATGAAAGCTAACTTGGACAATAGAAGGAGACATTGCTCTGAAGGACCGAAGGTGTGAAGCAAGGAAGTGACGAAGATATCATTTTGTAAAAATGGGTAGAGTGATTCGACGGATGATCATAGCGATTCTGATCAAACTCATCTTTCCGCCTCCTTCAGTACTCGGTGTCTCAAACGCAACAAGCAACTGTACCACTGGGAGTTCCCCTTTTCCCCGCCATTCCTGTCACACACTCGCTACTGGTGTTTGCCTATATATATATATATATATATATATATATATATATATATATATATATATATATATATATATATATATGTATATATATATATACATATATATATATATATATATATATATATATATATGTATATATATATATATATATATGCATATATATATCTATATATATATGTATATATATATACATATACACACATACATATATATATATATATATATATATATATATATATATATATATATATATATATATATATATATATGTGTATGTATATATGCACACGAGCCGTAGATCAGCTTACGGTTACCAGCCAGGGGGCTTGGCCTAGTTCTGGCTTACGCGCTGCGTACACAGACTGTGGAGCCGGCTCCAGGCGGCGGACAATGGCCGTTGGACGGCCAGCCGACGTCCAGACACCAATAATAAACACCACAGAGGGTGACGTGGCCCCGTCTATGGTCGCGTCGCCCCGCACGTCCGGTGGCTGTCGTCAAGACGAATACCTGCATTTCCCTCTCACCCAACGATACTATTGACATTGCTTCCATGATTGTCTAATAACCTATTTCCGGAACAGTTGTGGATAAACTATATTTCAGTTCCTAATAATGGTGTGCTGGCGTCAGATGCGCCCACAATCTAGGGAGCACTTCTTCTTCAGAAGGTACCGAAAACCGAGAATAGAATTAACCGTTGCTCAATAGCTATATGGTGGTGAGATATGCAGATGCATGGAGTAAATCTCAGTCAATAGCTTATGGTGATCAGATTTGCGTGTACTGTAAGATTGCCAGGAAACAGCTTTTCAACAATGCTATTTGTAGTGTTTTTCAACTTCACGCTGGCTCTGCGAGAAGGCATGGCTCTTCCATTCAAATGGTTCACAAAACTGACGGTGCTCGGAGCTCACGTGCAAACAGAAAAACAAGGCCGTACACAACAATGGAGCAGCGAATTGTGTCATCAGTCAGAAGCCGACTGTCGTATCGGGGGGCCGTGGCACGCCTGCATCCCCACAGCCGGCAGTGACCTTTGCATTGCCGGAGGCGGTGACATCGCTCCGGGCTGACGTCACAGACTGACACGTGACACGTCACGCGCCGGCTGCGGGTGCCGAGTGGTGGCGCGATGATCCCCATGACCAGACGGCGGGCCACGGGTTGACCTCGGCCGGCCAACACCGGCCACCCTACTCCTCCGGAATGCCTGCGATCGGCCGCTGGTTGTCCGCCGCCAGACCTTTGTTCTGCGAGACACAGGCATAGTGGATGTTTTTGCCACGTCAATCTGTTGTGGAGCGCCGCACGAGAATCCATGTTTTTCCCTGGAGGGGGCGGAAGTGATGATCACCCTGGAAACGGTTGCCTTTTGACGCTCAGGTGGCACCTGGGGCAGGGTCGGATGGGAGAATGGCTACCGGGTGACAACCGAGAGGGAGCACGGCCGATGATGAGGATGATGATGATGGTGATGGTGATGAGCTGAGTGAGGCCACAGGCGTTATACAGTATGATAGGACGTCAGAGACGAAGTGTTTTCCGGGAAAACCGCGTAGTGGGTTTTTTTGCCTTTGGTCATCAGGAGCATGAAATATTTTGGTAAACTTTTTATTTCAAGGTTTTGTTGCGCAAAATCGCATTTTAAAATTAAACAAAATCCCAAAATATGCTAAATTTGTTCTCATTTCCTTCCTAATTAATATAGAACCATGGAATACGTTATATCATGTTACACGCAACGAGATGAATCCATCGACACTAAATATTATGACCTAAGATCACGGGTTGTCGCTTCAGGTCAGGTCATTGACTTCAATTTGGCCAAAAATTGTTTTTTTTCGCAACTTTCCCGGGTTTATCTTGTGACGTTTACAGAATAAATAAACAAAACTTGGAATAGATTACCGATATGGCTACTACGCAGCTTGTGATATCAAATGCAGCATTTCTTCTCGAGGTCGGAGGTCACGAGAAGTCAGAGTTCAGAGGTCGCACAAGTCCAAGATTGGAAAGTGTACGAAATTCTACGTTTTGTAGTTGCGATATAAATTTGAGCGTCGAATTATAATTAAGTAATAAGAATTACCCTCTTTTCTTCTTTTCTTCTTTCAGTTCGTCTAACCGCGCCAAATAATTATGCACTTCTTACATGCAATTTAGGAGGAAAAAGTGGCATTTCTATCAGAAATTATTTTAATTAATGGGATGTTAGGTAACCCCAAATATCTTGCATATTTGGATCTCTTACATGTTATCTTAAAAAATACTACCAAAAAATTATATAAAATGTAGAAGGCAAAAACTGTACACAACAAACTGTGCGTGCTTCTGCTTCAAAAGATATGTTGCAGCGCTGGAATGGCGCCATTATTTGTAAACAATGCAAGGTTAGTTATCTGCTGAAAGCGGCGGCGGAGCGTGTGCATGTGCAAACCAGGTCATAATCGGCAACGGGTTTGGCGGATGTTGTTGATTCCGCTCAGAAGCTTATCAGGTCCGAATTACCAATGCTGAAGGAAGCCCTACGTCAAGGCTTATTCCTACAGAGCACAGCACAGAGCACAGATAGCACAGCACAGAGCACAGATAGCACAGCATAGAGCACAGATAGCACAGCACAGAGCACAGACACAGAGCACAGCACAGAGCACTAGCAAAGAGCTAATAGGAAGTTCGTCCACCAGTCGTTATAAGTGAGCGGCAACTACAGAGGAATATCGAGACAGCTCTGAAAATGGTCATCCGACATCTGCAGAAGAAGAGTAGCGTCGAAAAAGGAGGTGCAAAAGATTTCATTGTGCATTGAATAACGACACACGGAGTTGCTGAAACACTCGTCGCTATTGGAGCTGACTCGACTGCAAGCAACACCGGCCACAAAGGTGAACTCATCCATTTCATTGAGCAGAAGCTGGGGCGGAAGTGTGCGTGGCTCGTGTGCGGGCACCATACGAATGAGCCACCTCTTTTCCACCTCATCGAACAGCTGGGTGAGAGGTCATTTCAGTTCGTAGCATGCTCTCACTAAGCCTTGTTGTCAGTCTTGGTAATCCGGTTATCAAGTCTCATTATGATACCGAGGCCAGTATTATGCCTCTCTTTGGATATGGCCCGTTATATTCCAATATGCAGATGTATTCCTGCCCGTATGCATTTTACATAAATGCGAATTCCTGCTGCAAACGTTTTGCTAAAGAAATATTTTAGCGCACTGCAAATCATGACACCCAGCATCCGGAACTCTAAAGGTATAGACTGAATAGATACCTATTACTGCTATAGCATGTTTTGCAGATGGAAAGACAAACTCCGAGACTGGGTTTTCGGGCGAGGTGGGCAAACTGCTGCAGCGAACGAAAGATCTCCCTGCGAACTTCAAGTTCAAGCCCACCACGACCGGGGAACCCTTGATCGATTTGCCGGACGAAGTCGTGCGGGACTTGTCATCAGACCAGCGGTACGCGTACGGGATGGTGCAGGCGGTGCGGTCTAGGAAGCTGCCGAGGGACATGGCCCTCTTGCAGCACGGGCCTATCTGTCATAGAAGGTGGTTAGCCACTGGCTGTGCGCTTCTCCGACTGTGGGTAGCCGACCACGGCCTAGCGAGAGAGCTGCTGCTACTCGAGCGGCTCGTCACATTCGTTGTCAGCTGCTACTTCAAAATGTGGTTTGACGTGAAGGTCAGAAGTAGCTGGCTGGACGCGCCGCACCACGTCATCACGGCCCTTCGATGCCTCCGGCAACAGGGTCGGGTAGTTCAGTACGCTGTTGCACCACACATCAAGCGTGGCGCGTGGCTTGCACACAGTGAGGCGATTCTGAAATCGATGGTGTGCAGAAGCAGCCGCACCGAGCGGGAATTTAGTGTCGCCAAATCCTCCAGCTGCGCAAGGGCGATGATCGGGGGACATGTCTGTCAGGAAAATGAGAAAGCTCAAGCTGAACGAGGACACCACCAACCTGGAGGAACTGCTGGACTGAGATAACGCACATGAGCTGGCGCTCACCTGCGGTCTCAGCAGCGACCAGGTGAAGGAGTCCATTGCAGCTCCGATTATTACTCCTACCTTCGCTGCTCATACGCAGGGCACCGAGCGCATAGTGAAGGAGGTAACGGCGGCATCTGCCGCAGTGTAAGGGTTCGACCGCCGAGACGGCCTTATTCGGGCACGAGCCGTTCATAGGGAGCTGCTGTCAGTGTTTGCTACTAAACGTGGCATGCTGCGAATGCAACAGATCATGGAGGAGTAGAAAGACAACGTAACATGCGTGCAGTAGCATCACAGGTAGCAGCTGTCTGTGATTGTAACCGGATAGGCCTCTTCCCTCCATGCCGTGCACTTTTTGTCCTGTTGTCTGATACAAATGTATCACCTGTGACCGTTCGATATATGACCTACATTCTTGTTAATGGTAAATATAGTCGTATGCACCATCCGTATACTTTTTCACATGAAACATGATTTATGATCAGCTATGCTACTTTTGAGTGCTAGATTCGAATTTAGTACCTAAATTTACGTCTAGAACTTTCAAACCTGGAATCTTGGACACTTTCCAAATTTGACCTTCTGTGACCTCTGAACTTAGACCTCTCGTGACCTCCGACCATGAGAAGAAATGCCACATTATATAATATCACAAGCTGTGTAGTAGCCAAATCAGTAATCTATTTCAAATTTTGTTCATTTCTTCTGTAACCGTCACTAGATAGCGATTTTTGGCCAAATTCAGGTCAATGACCTGACTTGGAGCGAGAACCCGAGACCTTAGGTCATCATGGTTGGCATCGATGGATTCATCTCGTTCCGTGCAACATGACATAACTTGTTTTGTGGTTCTATGTTAATTAAGAAGGAAAGGAGAACAAATTTAGCATATTTTGTGGTAAATTTTGGATTTTAAAGTATGATTTTGCGCAGCAAAAATGTTTAATATTTTTTTAAACATTATGTTTTATGTTACTTATGGCCAAAGGCAGAAAACCCACTACGCGGTTTTTCCGGAAAAAATACTTCGTCTCTGACGTTCTACCCTATTGTACAGTGCTCAGATGGGATGATGGCTACTGGGTGACAACCGAGAGGGAGTACGGCTGTTCCACCTTTCACGGGTAACCACTCCTGAATATTGGTTGACATAACTAATTTACCACATACACAGTAAATGACACTGGCAGTGGCACAAATACAGGCACATGTGCACTGTACACAGGGACAATATGCGGCTCATACTCAGATGATAAGATCATCGAAGAAGCATTGCAAGGCTGCTCGTGTTTGCGAATTGTTGAACAGGGAGCTGAATCATTTCGTGATTAAAAGCAGCCTGCTCTGACAGATCTAGCTGGTGCCCGAAATATTGCAGTAGCATACCATCAGTGTGTATTGACGATGAGGCCGACGCACAACAAATGACAGTCATATACAACGTGACATGTGTGTCCTTGAGCCGTCGGATACGGATTCGCCTAATCCTCATTAATTCAGCAATGTGTTTGCTCTTGCAACGCCAACTGACGCATCAAAAATATGTTTTCTTCGAGCTGGCCGACGCACGTGCCTGTACAGTGGCAGAGCGCAATGATGAGAGGCAACAGAGTGTACGGTGAAACGTATTCCGCGGTCGGTCGGGTACTGTTCGGCGGTCGGTCAGGTACTGTTCGGCGGTCGGTCAGATACTGTACCGCAGTCGGTCAGATACTTTACCGCGGTCGGTCAGATACTGTACCGCGGTCGGTCAGATACTGTCCCGCGATTGGTCAGATACTGTCCCGCGGTCGGTCAGATACTGTACCGCGGTCGGTCGGATACTGTCCCGCGGTCGGTCAGATACTGTCCCGCGATTGGTCAGATACTGTACCGCGGTCGGTCGGATACTGTACCGAGGTCGGTCAGATACTGTACCGCGGTCGGTCAGGTACTGTACCGCGGTCGGTCAGATACTGTACCGCGGTCGGTCAGATACTGTACCGCGGTCGGTCGGGTTCTACAGAATCCTGAATGACATCATTTGTCTGTGACGTTATTTGCAAGAATCTAGCAGGGGAGTTGCAGACCAGGGCAAGTGATTTGGTGTCGAGGTATGCCAAGCTATCAGACACACCACCGAGGGCCATGGTTGTTGTGCATGTGATTTGATGCCGGATTCAAGACGCTATCACATGCACCCCGGATGTGTGCTGTTAATGTGCGCTGCATTCGTGACTATTGGCTTGGCGTTTAAATTAACCGGAGCGTGCCAGGTACAGTCTACGTAGGCGGATGAACTCGGCTCCAACGTACACGGAATTGCAACAGAGCTCAACAGTGAAGCTGTGCCACCTGGAGCATGCTGCATGCAGGTGTGTATGCACAAAATAGCACGGGAGTGCCGTGAAAGGGTGTGATGATAGAACTTAACCAACAACCTGGCGCGAAACAATGGGAAGGGGAAATGGAGTGCACACCAAGGACAGGGTGATGCAATTACCGCTGAGTCTGACGGTAGTGATATAACACGACGACCCAAGCCGAGACCTACTCAGACATAAAGTGTTCTCACGAGACCTGTGCACACATGAGATGATGCCCCAAGACCTGTGGTGAAGAGATGGATTGTTGTTCCGAGACCTGTGAATACCTGGGAAGATGCTCCGATACCTGTGAGGACACGGGACAATCTCTCAATACCTGTGAAGACATGGGAGTGTTTGCTCGAAACCTGTGAAGACATGGTGCTATGTCTTGAGAGATGGACATGCATGTAGAGGTGCACCGATAAATGTGAAGTCACGGGGCAATGTTCTAAGACACCTGCACACACATGGGATGGTGCACCGGAAAATGTGAAGACATGGGGCGATGTTCCCGTCCAGATATGGGATGGGTTCTGGATCCTATTGGGACACGGGGTGGTGACCCGGATCTTGTCATGACACGGGGTCACATGGCTCGCGGCGCTGACCCTGTTCGGGACATGACCACAGGCGCCGTCCATGTCAGCTGCGAGCGCCGTGGACGGCACCTGTGGTCTCGCTGTGGCCCACCACCCGCAACGAGTCCCCACTTGAGATTAACGGTCACCACAGTGTTATTTGCAGGAGTAGCCATGCACGATAAACATCCGATGCTTTATGGTTGGGGGTAGTCGTCCGACGAGAGCCAGAGCGAGTGTTGACACGCGGCGCCCACTCCAGGCGCCCGGCGAAGTCACACCGTGCAGGCCCTGCTGAACGGTCTGCACCGAGAGGGAGAGAGAGAGAGAGAGAGAGAGAGAGAGAGAGAGAGAGAGAGAGAGAGAGAGAGAGAGAGAGAGAGAGAGAGAGAGAGAGAGAGAGAGAGAGAGAGAGAGAGAGAGAGAGAGAGAGAGAGAGAGAGAGAGAGAAGAGAGAGAGAGAGAGAGAGAGAGAGAGAGAGAGAGAGAGAGAGAGAGAGAGAGAGAGAGAGAGAGAGAGAGAGAGAGAGAGAGAGAGAGAGAGAGAGAGAGAGAGAGAGAGAGAGAGAGAGAGAGAGAGAGAGAGAGAGGTGGAGAGGGTGCGGAGAGAAGAGCAAGTGAGAGAGCTGAGAGCACAAGAACTTTACGAGAAGAGCCAACGAGGCCGGATGAGCTGTAAAACCTGTGCAGTCGATGCGCCCCTGAACTGCAAAGCAGGACTCAACTGAAGCAGGAAGCAGGACTCAACTGGGACGGGACAGAATCAGGGCCACATCAAACGACTTGACCATTCCGCGTGTGTAACTGATCCATGCCAAGCAGTACGGATCTTAAACAACCTTGGAATCACCTGACATTCAGCTGTCGACCTCACTATCAGCATCACCAAGGCACAGCTGTGCCGCGCGCAGATTGGCTCCATAATGATCCATTCTTCCGGACACAATTGGCTCTCTAGCCCATGGGCCAGGGCCACGGAAGGTCGATGGGCCACGGAAGGGCAATGCATCGCACTTCCATTTGCCGGTGAAATGAAGTCGCTGGACACCATGTGGAGGCTGCCCGCCTATAATCTAGTTCGTTACGTCACAGAATCTAATTCGGTATGTCACATAATCTAATTCAGACGAGTCCGCTTCGGTCAACGTACAGCACGCGGCTAGAGATGAACGACACAAATGTAAACAGCGGCAGTTATTACCACAGGAGATAACTGGCATCGCGGTGTGATTGTGTAATGACGTCAGCGGCAGGTCAACTCACCAGAAGTGTGTTGAACTTCTTGATAACGCCTGACTCGAACGCCTCTCTCTCCGCCTCGTAGTCCGGTCCGTTCGTCCCCTCTCGCTTCTGATCGTCCGTCATGTTCTCAAAAATCAGCTGTCCAACAGAGTCGAGAAGCATCACATCACTGAGCAAATAATGTAGCAAAAACGCGGCACGGTCTTTGCTGCGGCTACGCCATATCGCTCCTCGGTGGTGTGTCACAGTGCGCAGACGTCGATAGTGCATCGCTGGTGTGGTTTTCGAGCCGATTTGTATCAGGCTGGTAATTGACGCATTGGCCGTGCAGGTGGGAACGAACAGCGCGACATGGCCACGGCAGTGCCGCTGGTGACTGGTCTGCTGCTGAGTTCTCTAATCAATTGTTAGTGGGCGTTCGCACCCGCTATCTCCGGAAGTGGAGGTGCGGTCTGTTTACAACCAACACGAGATTGTGGCCGACAGCGGCGACGAGTGACGTCGCCGATCGTGATCCGATACTCTCGGACAAATTTTGGATCCGGGGGTTCAGATTAAACTGTCGCCTAAGCGCCAATGGACACCAACGAACGGCTGTCGACCGCTGGTCCGACGGATGGACCGATGGTCCGATGGATGGACCGCTGGTCCGATGGATGGGCCCCTGGCCTGATGGATGGGCCTCTGGTCCGATGGATGGTCCGACGGATGGGCCTCTGGCCTGACGGATGGTCCGATGGATGGGCCTCTGGCCTGACGGATGGTCCGATGGATGGGCCTCTGGCCTGACGGATGGTCCGATGGATGGGCCTCTGGTCCGATGGATGGTCCGACGGATGGACCGATGGTCCGACGGATGGACCGCTGGTCCGATGGATGGGCCTCTGGTCCGATGGATGGTCCGCTGGATGGACCGATGGATGGACCGCTGCGGTGAGCACCCGACATGGAAGTCGCCGGCACATTGCCACACATTCATTCATCGACCAGCCATTTCGGACACGGCCATACGGCCATCTCCCGAGGGCCTCAGTCCCAAGAGCTACTTCCCGCCGCGCCCACAGACGGCGGTGTCAACACGCGCATACGTGGAAGCCGTGTGGTGCAATCACTGCAGAAGTAGTCACCATGCCGTGACTCCCTTGTGGTCTATCTCAGCGGCCACGTACAACACACCCAGGGTGCTGTACACCACACTAAACCACACCACCGTGCATGGCACCCACCCCCGACACCGGGGGGCCAGCCTTGTGGTCTATTTCAGCGGCCGCGTCCAACACACCCAGGGGAACACCAAACTAAACCACACCACCGTTCATGACATTCACCCCCGACACCGGCGGGCCGGCCTTGTGGTCTATCTCAGCGATCGCGTACAACACACCCAGGGGAACACCACACCTGACCACACCACCGTGCATGATGACACTCACCGCCGACACCGGGTGGCCGGCCTTGTGGTCTATCTCAGCGGCCGCGTCCAACACACCCAGGGGAACACCACACTAAACCACACCACCGTTCATGATGCCACTCACCGCCGACACTGGCGGGCCGGCCTTGTGCTGCTTCGTCTTGATGTACTTCTCGAGGGGTTGGATGGCGGAGAGGCTGTCGTCGTACCGTTTGATGGGCGGGCACTCCTCGCTGGTAAAAGTGCCGTCCCAGACGGTCACCTCCAGACTGGCGGTATCCTGCCACGCGACCGAGAGGCGAGTCACGAGACTGGCAGGAGGACGCGACGGACAGGGCAGGCTGTGGTGCGCCACATACACGGTTTGGCTGGCAGCGGTAAACGCCAGCAGGCCACTGCGTGTCGTACAGTGGGCTACCGGAGCAAGTGAGCGGTCACGGCCGGAATTGTGTGGTGGAATGGCGTATGACGAATACCCTACCACGTGATATCACGGCAATGGCGTGCTACATTGGTTCGTTCCCACGGCAGTCGTATGCGTTCCCAAAAGCACACTACTGAACAGTAGTGTGCTTCCAGCACTGGAAAAATAAAACGGGTAGGAAAACATGTGCTGCCATAGCGTAGAACAAAACGCATTCGGGCTGTATGCAATCTGGAGCGAGGTAGATATGGGAATTATGTGATGTAGCTATGTCACAATCAATGTGCATTGAGGGTACGGTTACAACACTGAGTCACGAAACTCCTAATGGCACCCTGTGAGTTAACAAGGCTTTCAGTCCGGGGCGGGAATGGCCGAGTGGTTAAGGTGTTGAGAAGTGTCGAACCCGGTACCAAGAGACAAATAAATAGGTCAGGGTTCGACACTGGCGCCGCTTGGGACATTTCTTAATCCCGCGACCCACCGGCGATATAGTGTGGGCTTCGCCATTAGCTGTGAATGTGCATACAGTGTGTTGTGAACCACCCAATAAACAAACAAGACTTTCAGTCCTGGACCAGTTCCCCTCCAGCTGTGTACTGACGTGCGGACTGATCAGTTCCTTCATGGCGCCCACGGTGAAGAGTTTGGGCGCCACGCCGGCCCGCTGCGCCAGAGCCACGAAGCTGGCGTCGACTGGAGGCTTGAGCAGCGGCACCGCGTGGGTGCCGCAGAACACCGAGTTCCTGCCGCCACGCGCACGTGTTACAGCAGTACGCTCACCGTGATGATCCGGTAACAACGAAAACGTCGCTGCCGGATGGAACTTCCCGCAACGAAAAGATATCGGCAGCAGCTTTTATCCACACTATGTTTGGTTCTGCACAGCACTCGCCAGTTCCTGGTCTGTTGGCATGATTGATTTTGTTCACGGTGTAGACAAAATACAATTACTTACTATGGAAATCAACCTGCTAGACTGAAGTAGAATATCAAAACACGTTCTCAAATCGCAGTGAAAGCGTTTGAAAAGCTTCAGCACTTCTACACAGTTGACGAGCCACTGGACAACAGCCGGCAACATATTTACAAAAGTGGCAAGACAGCAAGTTAACTAACTGAAGCACTAGCGTCCTCTACATGAAATGATGTAGCATAGTGCTGCCACCTTTATTATTATTTTTGCCTCCTGTAAGCGCCCCATTGCAGTTAATGAGACGACGATAGTCACACTTCTCGGCTGTTCGCGACCAGACCAGACAAGCGGAAGGTGATCGGGTCGCTTGTTGACTTAAATCCTGGAACAATTGTGGTAGTTCATGGTGGGCAAATGCCTTGTTTCAGCATGACGGTACGACATCTTTCTTTTAGCCTCTTCTTTCATGATATCCAAGGGGACATGCATAACAGGAATTGCGGCACAAAGCAGCATGTACGCTGTCGAATTCGATTTGACCGCGTCTTGGTCGGAAACCCGGTGTCGGCACGTGCTTGTGTTCCGAGCACGGTCGCCGCCGGCGCGCTCACTTCTCGAACAGCTGCAGGACGGTCCAGGCAGACGGTTGGTCCAGCGACAGAGACAGCTCGGTGGCGCCATCTCTCGGCAACACCTTGCCGCCCGGCTTGTACTCGACGGACAGCGCGTACAGCTTGACGAGCAGGACCGCCTTGTCGTCGTAGTGCGGATGGATGGTCTGCGGGCAGCCACGACACGACCGGAGCTGACTGCGAGCTCATTGGATGATTGCTCGGTAGGTGTGACTTAGAATCAGAAGTGCATTCTTTATAATAAATTAATGCGAATGTTTTGTTCAGGTGGCTTTCTGATTCAGGAGCTTGTGTCGAACAGAACGTGCTGCGTGCGTTCTGAATCTAGCACTAGATGAGGTATCGGCAGAAATTGAACCGATATGTTAACTTGCCACCCATGCACCGGCACGGACTTATGCATCAACCTGTGCTACAGTACTGAAAGCATTTTCCTGAGCATGTCACCATGTGTGTTTTGACTGCACGTGACGACATTGTTCCTGTTGCGAAAATATCTGCTTGAGACAGATTGCTCATCTGTAACACATACGGAACACATAAATTCCTACCCGTTCAGAGCTTATTCAGTCCAGAAACATAGCCAAGGGACGAAACAAAATAACTTTGTTTTGCTGTACTTTTATTCTGTTGTGGTTCTCTACACAGTCCCAGAAAAACGGAACTGACGGAGAAGACCGTAAATCATGAGAAGGACACAAATTTATGGAATTGGAAATATCACCCACAGTGAATTTGAGTGTGGCTCAATGAAGGTAAGGATAATTACAAATATAGCAAAACTATGCATATTTACCCGTCGGCCGACGCCGACCTAATTTTTTTCAACATTCAGAGTGCACAAATGGTCGGACAATCTGGAAAATATTCAATATGCAGTTCATTTTGTGGACTTCAATGGCAATCCTTCCCCTTCCCTTTCCTACCAGGATAGCATCTACTTGGGCAGCGAGAGCCCATGCATACATGATTTTTTTATTGCTGGTACATTTGAATTGGTCATACGACGAATTGCATCATTTCGCCCAGATTTAATCACGACGAATCGCAGACAAAACCAATGAAGTTACTCCGTAATGGGAACAAATCAGCAGGACTTGTATCGTGAAACATTGAGCGCAAGTATTTGCGATTGCACCGGACATAACCCAGTTGTTATTTATATCCCATGCCGCGACAGTTCTATGGAAATCATGATCCTGCACACCAATCCACTTCACTCTACATTCCAATATGATGGCAACCACGATCACACTGATCGTGGGACGAGTCCCCACAAGGCGCCGCGTGACGTCACTGCTGGTGGCACCACGGGAGAACGCGTCTCTGTGATGGGAGGGACGAAGACTGGCAGCACCGACGATAAGAACACACGTGTGCGTTCTTATCGTCGTACGCACGCACACACACACACACACACACACACACCCACGCACACGCACACACACACACACACATACACACACACGCACACGCACACGCACACACACACACACGCACACGCACACACACGCACACGCACACGCACTTGCACACGCACACGCACACGCATGCACACGCACACGCACATACACACGCACACGCACACGCACACGCACACGCACACGCACACACACGCACACGCACATACACACGCACGCGCACACGCACACGCACATGCACACGCGCAACTTGGAGATGTGTCGGCGCGAACTCGCGATTTGGACATTTCGCGTTCGTAGACAGATCAGGTCATTTGCACACTCGGCCACCGACACGCCACAAAACTATTAAAACTCCGAAGTGTTAAGACACCGGACAACGTTCAAGCAATAGCCTTAATAGCCTTGGCTATTAAGCCTTAATAAAACAATAGCCTTAATTAAGCATGCATGTTTATAGCTTTGTATAGAAGAACGCTGCCTATGCAAGCTACTGGTGTACCTAGGATTTGCGCCAGAGGGACGTTTTTCTGGACCCACTGCGTTTTTATTCACCTACGGATGTGCTTTAAAGCTCCAAACAACACCGGTAGGGCTCCAAACACATGTTTGGGACCCCAACTCTTTTGAGAGTTTTGATGCTTATTTATACACCGACGATGATTTTTAGGTACAGGCGTATTTTCGATGACACCGACATGTTTATTTAGTGTTCCGTCTTATTGCTCTTTTTTAGGACTGTCCGGTAGGGGACATACTAGTGTTGAAGGCGGACATCCGTTCTGCGCATGCGCATTTTTTTTTTGCGAAAATACTCTTGATTTTGTTCGTATGGTGGTGCTCTTGGCGCAGTCATCGCCGCATGACATATATTGTTTACGTTTTCGCCCCATAATGAAGCTTGATGGCATCATATTTATTTTGTTATAGATTAGGTGATTTTGGAGTAGGTGATATTGGCTGTATCAGGATTTAAAAAAGGAAAAGAAAACAGGAACATAAGCCATAATATTACATGTGCTTTCACAGCAAGGGATGCATGAGTGAGAAATGTACCTGACCGTGTGTTTTTAGTATATTTAATTTTCCAACTAGCAAACAATATAGTGAGAAATTTCCCCAAATGCCACAACATCTCAGAATCATTATAGGAATGTCTGAACATTCAAAGTTGACCATACTCATTATCAAACTGGGGATAGGCAGCATTCATCATACAATCCCAGTATTTGAATGTTAGCTTGCTGGATAAGCATACCCTGCCTGGATACCCACATGTTCAAGTTCTGAAGCAGTGTTCAGATTTGTTTGATTTGGATGCCACATGCAAATTGTATACCTGGGCTTGTCCTTTGTTTTGTAGGATTCTGGCAATATGGATACATAAAGACATAAAGATATAAAGACATAAAGACATAAAGACATAAAGACATAAAAGATTAATGCAACTACGAGCCACAAGGGCCCTTCTTGGTTGCACTCTGTACACTGTACCAGTTGCCCACCAAATCTGTCAATCAGCCCTCCCTGTAATACTGAAAAGCAAGCCCCCTATTCTTATAATGATTGTCTATGCCGTTTTTAAAGATGTTCAATGTGCTGCTACTAATAATGTTTTCTGGCAGCTGGTTCCAGTGTTCTACTACCCTGTTGGTGAAGGAAGTCTGCCTTAACCTTGTTCTGCTGTGGTTAACTTTAATTTTGAATTTATAACCTCTAATTTCATCATTTCTGTTCAATTCAAACATTTCCCCAAGATATCCCCTCTCCAGACCATGGACAAATTTAAAGACCTCGATGAGATCTCCTCTCAGCCTTCTATATCTAAGTGAAAACATATTAAATTTCTTCAATCTTTCCTCATATGCCAGGTTGCTTATGCCATTAACCATTTTTGTAGCCCTCTTTTGTACTCTCTCTAAAAGCCAACAATCTTTTTCATAGCTAGGAGACCAAGCTTGGATGCAGTATTCCAAATGTGGCCTGACATATGCGCAGTAAAGCTTCTTGATCACTTCCTCACTTTTGTATGATACATTCCTATTTATTTCCACGAGCATTCTCAGTGCCTTCTTCCTGGCTTCCTTGGTCTGTTCTGAGGATACATACACACCATATCTGGTGAAATTTTATATGAAACATTTGCTACAAGAGTGCATAACTTCCAGTATTGCCGTACTTTAAGGTACTCACAGTACATTTTTTGCATGTATTTTAATTCCATATTCTTCTGTAAATGCTTACATTTCAGGAGGCAGGCAATAAAGGGGCTTTGAGTTGGGTAATATTCCAAGAATAATTACATTAGGAATGAAGATGGAGCATAAATTAACCTAACCCAGCTCAACCTCTTGTGAGAAGAAATCATCTTATAAGCTACATGTCTAAATGGCAGCCAAAGTACCCTAAAGCCCAAATCATCTAAAAAATGTTTTTAATTTTATTTTTATAAAACGGTATTGTAGTTTAAGGCAACCATGACAAGCTTTACACACATTTCACCTTTAGGAAACACACAAAGGGTCAAGCTAAGGAAGGTAACGTGTATCCTGGATAAATTTTCAATGTTTTTGACATTTAAAAAATTGAGCTTTCTTCTTTGAAAAAAAACTGTTCAGGCTGGGTTAGCTAGACAAAATGGTTTAATATTTTTCATTTTCTTAATTTGTTTTTTTTAAAGGAAGATTATGCTTGGATAGATTACCTTGGGTTTCATTACTAGGCTTGTTAGATTGTACGCTATTTTGGGTTTTCTCAGGCAATGTTATGATCTCATGATTGATAGTATAAAGTCAATATCATTTCAAAGTTAAGGGTTCTTAAGGGTTCAAATACAACTTCCACCACTTGAGTGCGCTGGTGTACCCATAGATCAGAGCTTCAGCTGCGCGACAGTTCGGAATGATTTTCTTGGACCACTCTGGTGGATTGAGCGAGGCGTCAACATTTCATTTACCCAACAATAACTGAATCAGCCACAACAGTTGGACACTCCCGGAGAGGCACAGCGTCTTCATAAATCTACATGCTGTGGAATCTCACCAACCTTCAAGTCGTGGCGGGGCGTTCAGCTTGTGAAAGTTCCATTGATGAACAGCACACAAGTGCCCCACTTTTTAGTAGTTGCATGGACTCTTAGTGACATCATGCATGGGTATCGTGACGGACTTTGGATGGGGTAGAGACCACACGAGATGGTTTTTTAATGGTTATTTTTTATGCGAAGTAATTGTGCAAAATACTCATTCTTACATTGTGAAATTACATAAAGCTTCGAGCGACCAGGCCCCTAAGGCTCAAATATGCTATGTTAGCTGGGATAGGTAGGCATGCCCGCTTTCAGTCATTCAACACTCCCACTCTTATAATTTATATTTGGTCGGAATATGGTGGGCTTTCATGGTAAGCCTGCATACGTCAAAGGACGCGACCTCTTAGTCAAAGTTCTCGACTAGGCCAGGTCCACCAGAGGCATAGGAACGACTAAAAAGTGTTTGCATGTGTATGTGGAAGGGGGTAAAACCCTTGAACCATGAAAAGTGAGGGACCATACCACTCCTCCCCTGTTTCCACACCTATGATGTTTACTCGTCTTGCCGATTCTGGTGGATTCAGTAACGGTGGAAATGGCGATGGGAGTGGCATATCCAAGGGGGATAAAATAAAATAAAAACCATTCTCGGTTTGGGGTATTTTATAACAACACGTCCAGATCCTACCGTATCCAGATATGAGTATTATAATAATTGGCATTAATTTGTACACCACTCGATCCGATTCAAAACAGGCTGGCTGTACTCACACTTTGCGGTGAAGGCGGATACAAACATTTGCCTTCGCATGTGGTGACTTTAGCATTATCTATATGATGCTGCTTGATAAATAATGCATTTAAGACAAGGTTTGTTTCATATGAAAGAAGAAAAAAATACGTAAAGTTCCGTACACTAGCATCTGCACCAAATGGACATGACCCTCGCAGACATCGTTGCGATGTTATTTCACCTTTAATCAAATTTGACGATATATAGCGGCAGTGTCAGTTGATCAGGAATATCTTCATTGAAACGAGCGATCAATTCTGAAGGAGGCGTTCCAGGGGGGCACTTTTAGTTCCTACCATTCGTTGATCAAAATATCCAATTTCACATGCGACCACATCATGCTTCCGGTTTTCCCCATGCTTAAGCTATAGGGAATTCCGCGGACATGACAACCTTAGAACAAAATGTACGATTACTAACGACCATTGTGCTGGAGTCTAAGTCATATCAGCTGATACAGAAGTCATGAATGTATCCATCACAGGTGGGGCAAAATCCCTAGATAGCATACTTTCTTTGTTTTTGACAATTATCTTCAAGATTTTGAATCTAGCGGTCGCGGCTACCATGCGACCAAATGGCATGCTTACAGTTTGAACATCCGCCGCTAGGTGCAAACGAAGCGCCAACAGTAGCGTCGCCGCGCACGCCCCGTATCGCACTTCCTGAGGACCCCCAGCTGGTTTTTGAGACCCCATGTAACTTTATGCCCAGTCTCCGGAGCTCGACGCAATTTTTGGTGACTTGACGTTTCTAGTCTGAATCTTGGTCTGATTATTTTGGCTCCCCGGCGCCATATTTTGTGCCACATCGCGATTTATTGGGCTTGGGTACGCTTGTTTCTGGGATGTACGATATTTGTGAAGGGTCTGATGGTATGCTTAGAGCTCCGGAACTATTTTCCTGGTTCGGTATCTATTTTTCTGAGTCTCTCCTCATTTTGGAATGCTCCGGCTTGACTTCTGTCGGGACCCGATGTGATTCTTATGGCCACGCTGTACTTACTAAGGGTCCTCGAATCCAATTGCTGGCAACCCCGAATATAATTTTTGATTACCCGATCAAATTTTAAACAACCGACGGGAATGTTTGATCCGAAGCGCGATATTTGGGAGTTTCGGCGTGAGTTCCCGGGGCGTGTTGTATCTAGCCCGTGATTTTGGCGAAGCCAGCGAAAATTTTCTGGCCCTTCGCGAGCTTGTTTGTACCCGCTATATTTTTCAGATCTTCCTACGCGAATTCTGGGGGACATGACACCAATCAATGAGATCACAGAGCGAATTTTTGGGGACCCCTGCGTGATTCTTGGGAGCCAACCCTTTCAGGAAGGTGGGCGGGGGGGCATTTGCCTCTTTGGTATGCCACTGCGGGTGCTCAACGATTTTTTCTTCAGCAGAGTTAGTTAGTTAGTTATTTGGGTTTTAGGGCGCATCAACTGCAGTGGTTATACAGCGCCCATTTCTTCAGCAGATGTCACCCTTCAGAGTAGAGAGGTTCTTTGGATACATTTCTTTCGGGACCTGTCCTGAAGTTTTCGGTGTTTGGATCTATACGATGGAGACCTTTTGTGATCGTTTTTGTGTCAAGCTATATTTTTGTAAACCATCTGCATGATATTTCTGGGCCCCGTTGTGATTTTTGCTGGCTTCCTGTCCATACCGAACACTTTCTTTCCGGGGGCCGACGTGACTTCTTTTTTTTTTTTGGGGGGGGGGTCTTTGACGCAATGTTTGTGGCCACATAATGACATTCCAACAATTCGGAATGACATTAAGCCTTGATGTTTAGATAGCCAGCTGCGATTTGTAGAGCTCCGGCGCTATATTTTGGGCTCCCAATGTGATTTTCAAAGACAGTGGCGCGATTACTTTGGGTCTGGGTGTGATTTTGTGGATTCCGTCGCCATTTGTTCGGATCCCTAGTATGAGTTTTAGTTGCCTCGGTATGTTTTTGGGACCCAACACGTTTTGGGTCTTTCGGAGCGATTGTTGGGATCTAAGAGTGATATTCCATGTTCGGATTCTTTTCCGCCGCCAAAATTTCATTTGTTTAGTGGTTCCTATGAGACTTCTGTGACTTCTATGACTCAAATCACCCTAAGCGTGGTTTGAAGATGCATATGCGCGACTTTTAGCACCCCCCGGCTAAGCATAATTTACAGTGGCCCGGCTTGATCTTCTGGGGTCCCCGCGTGATTCTGAAGAACCCGGACACATCTTCTTTTGGGCCTCAGTGTGATTTTCAGAGGACCAGATGTGGACTTTTGAAGTCTCGAGCGGTATTTTCAGGGACCCCAGTCCGATTTTTTGGGGGCCATAGCGTGATTTTTAGTGGTTGCAATCTGATCTTTTGGACCCTCAGGATGATTTTCAGGGACCCAGCTGGGTTTTTTTTTGCTGCCCCACCGTGATATTCGAGGATCCCAACACGACGTTTTTGGGCCTCCAGTGTGATTTTCAAGCGACCAGACGTGAAGTTTTGAGGCATCCAGCGATATTTTCAGGGATACCAATTGGCCTGTTTGTGAGCCATAGCGCGATTTTCAGGGGTTCCAGCCTGATCTTTCTGACCTTCAGAATTGATTTCAGGGACCCAACCCATCTTTTTGGTGCCCAATCGTGATTTCCGGGGATCCAGGTACGACTTTTTGGACCCACAGCGTCATTTTCAGGCGCCCCGGTCCGACTTTTTTGGAGGACCAGCGTGATTTTTAAGGGTCCGCCCTGTCTTTCTCGGGCCCCGACGCGGCTTTTTCAGGGGCCCCAGTGGGATTTTGAGTGGCCTCGGTCCCAATTTTTGGAGCCAAGCGTAATCTTTAGGGGCCCCCGAACCATACTTGTGAACACCAACGTGATTTGCAGGGGCTTGGTGCGGTTTTGTGGGCCCCAGCGTCATTTTCAGGGGCCTCTGTGTGACGTTTTTGGTCGCCAATGTGATTTTAATGCTCACGGTGCGATATTTTGATGCCTCTGTGGGATGTTTAGAGAGTTTGCGCATTTTTTTCGAAACCCAGCGCGATTCTTTTTGCATCACAACCTCCCAGCTGGAGGAGGACAACTGACCCCAATGGTCCCCTTCGGTACGCCACTAATATAGGCTAACAGCAAAATAAGCGGTAGCCATAGCGAGGCCGCCCCATGCACCAGGGACCATTCTTGTTCTTCCGACCAGTCTGACCGGTGCTGAGGAACATGGCGCCCATTACATGGCTGCAGAAACCCGCGCGAATCTCCCGTCACCATCGGGAAACTGCAATGTGCACATGTGCTGTGGCGGTGCAAGAGGAAAAGTTCCCGCTCCAAGAGACCCCTTTAATGAGAATGTCCCACTAAATGAATTTTCCTATGCATGTCGCTGTCCCGCGTTGTTTGTCGAATTGCATGCGCAGCGGAGATCCAAAATCAACACCACAGCGGACTATTTTGCTTATCAGCACATTGAAGCACTTCGAAGTAATACTCTGGCGTGAACACACGATTTGTGCCAGCACATGCGTGTTGAGCAACTAAAGAACAGAACAGAACCGAACAGAAGCGCTGAAGAATACGAGGTAAAAGCTCCTAATAAAATTTTTGCTAGGAACTGATGTGCAGATGATCACAGCTATTCGATTATTGATACGCATGTTGTCAACTGATTGCCGGTTTGCAGGTGAGCAGATCACCACATTATTAACGCAACGCCACATTATTGTTGATGCTGGATTGCATCAGCAAATCTCCCGGCCTGTTCTGAGAACTGGTCAAGCCGTCCACCGAAGCGAAGCACTGACATCCGGCGAGTGGAAGCTAGAATAAAACCGGCTTCATTGGCGAGAGCGCTTTCTACTGTTACCGTCGGGTGGTCCATCCAGTTTGGAGAGCGTTGCAGGCTCTGCAGGTCAAGCTTCTGTGTGACAAAACGCTCCGCCTGCCGGTCACCGTGGCCGTCCTCGGTGGGCGGCAAGTCCTTGGTCGTCTTCCCTGGCAGGTACTCTACCATGGCCAGCGTGTAGCAATTGTTCAGGTACACTGCCGACGCGCACATATGGTGACACGGATGGAGGGAGAGGGCAAGAGAGGCGGCCGACACGCATGTCCCTGGTGTGCGAGCCCTCCCTCTTATTCTGTCTATGGACAGAGGAAGTAGGGGAAACGGAGCATCGCTTCATCATATTTCACACAAACGCTGTGACAAACAACAACGCACGCTTTTGCAATATCCTAAGACAGTATTTGCAATATCCTAAGGCACATATGTGGCCGACGGACAGTCTGTCATTGGAACCGGGGACACAGGGGTACACGCATTGCGGCCTTTCCAGGAATTCAACACAAGTCACCCTCGGACATTCCGTGAGCAAGAGCCAGCGAGTAGCCTGCGGTGCAATCGGTGCTTCTGTTCCGGCGACGGCGGTCGTGGTCTGTGTAACGTGCTACGTCAGAGTGCCTTGTCTGACAGGCCGTGGAGCACTCTGTGTCCAGAGGTGTGGCCAAGGTGAAGGCGAAGCGGGCACCCTTCTCGTCCTCTCTGACGGGCCCGATTGGGGCCCGTAAGGATCCCTCAAGATGCAGGCGGAGATATATAACCGAGTAAAAATATAATACATCTAACAGATGGTACGAAAATGGCTCCTAAACAGCCAATATCACCTGACGGTGGCAGGCTGGTACAATTCAGTATACTACAAAATGAAAATGGCTCTTATCAGCCGATATCACCACGCGGTGGCAGGCTGGCCAAATTCACTAACGCACTCACTCGAAATGGCTCCTAGCATAATCATTGCAGAGCCATGTGAACCACTGATGAATATACAGGGGGTGCCTGAGGGCCAGAGAGGGATGTAATTCCCCTTGGGGTAGGGATGTAATTCTCCTTGCTGGGGGATAAACAAGGCCCCCATGAGGAATAGTGAGGGCCCATTTCAGAACTGGAGTAACCCTAAGGTGACAGGTAGACAAGGAAATTGAGGTTGCGATGTGTGCCCCTAAAAACAGGGGGCATGATAGGCAAAAAGGACTTCTGAGAATCGGAGAGGACTGGATTTGGGTACCCCTGTGGCTGAGAGGGGCCTGAGTGCTGAACAGGGCCCCATGAGAGCTAGAATATCCTTCAAACCAAAAAACTAGATATATAGATATGTACATATAGGCACACACACACGCACACACACACACACACACACACACACACACACACACACACACACACACACACATATATATATATATATATATATATATATATATATATATATATATATATATATATGTATATATATATATATACATAGACGCCGCCTCTTAGCCAACTCCTAGCTACACCATTGACCGCATGTGAAGCACACAGCCCGTTGGGGTGCAGTGCAGTGTAAACCGTGCACCTATGCTTTTACTGAGTTGTTGCAAGTTTCGTTGGCAGATACAATATTTAGCTGTACAGGAGCGAGATTTGGAACGTGTGCAGTCGCACATGAGGCTGATTTTCTGTGGACTTATTGCCGATGGGAACAAGGCTAATTCAGGTACAGCAGTATTGATGTGCTTAATATTTGATATTTTCCAGCTTCAATGGGTCGCAGGCTAGCCGCCTTTTCCAAGCCACTGGTGCTCAGCTGACTGGATTACCTAAAACAATGACCTGGTGGCATTGCAAAGAGGTCGATAGGGCTGCCGCATTCCGATTTGACGGCGGTCATACACTCATAAAAGTAGCTTGCATCGCGGATAAAAATCTCGAACCAGTTTGTAAGTTGTCACCAGACTTAAAAAAGCAGTCGAATGATGCATGCCTGGTGTCCCGGATTACTGTTGTGTGACGGTGGGCAATACATTGATGACACGTCAGAGGTGCAGCTCGGTTCCCATCACATCCATCACATCCATCTTTACTGAGGTCGGGGTAGTTTCCGTCTACGACTCATCGTACCACACAGTGGATAGGCTCCTCACCGGGAAGGCCAAACGCCTGCTCCAGAAGTACGCAAACGCCGACCTTGATGTCGTAGTGGATGTACTTTTGCAGGTTCATGTCTGGCACAGTTGTTCTCTTTCCTTTGTCCTTCTTGGCGTTCAACATGTCCTCCACCCACGTCTGCAGAAGCACGTAGGGAATTTAAGTAGCACGGCTTTTTGGACCATCAGCTGGTGCCAGAATTGCTTTTACGTTCAGCTTCAAGCCGCAAAGAAATGAGAAAAATGATGCTTTGTCTCAGTTACCTCAGTTACATAGTGACCTCATTAGATCAGATGTTTCTGGGCGTGAAACCCTGAATAGTGTCAAATAACCTGGTGGGCAATATAAATAAGACAACAAATAACACAACTAAATAACCAGACAATTGGCGCACCGGATAGCTCGCGAAGCGTGCCTGCCGGGCCGAAAGGACAATCAATTTCTCGACTTGTCAGGAAATACCAAGTATCGAGGGAGCTGATGGGGAGCGTTGGTACGGCGAGGCGAACTGTTGCATATGACTGACCTTCAGACGAGGCACGTCCACGTGCCGGGGCGTCTGGTCCCGCTCTTGCAGTCGCCGGCACCAATCACCTGAGTCCTGTCACGTGACCGACCTGCAGACGAGGTCCGTCCACGTGCTGAGGCGTCTGTTCCCGCTCCTGCTGTCGCCGGTTACCTGAGTCCTGTCACGTGACCGACCTGCAGACGAGGTCCGTCCACGTGCTGAGGCGTCTGGTGCCGCTCCTTAGTCGCCGGTTACCTGAGTCCTGTCACGTGACCGACCTGCAGACGAGGTCCGTCCACGTGCTGAGGCGTCTGGTGCCGCTCCTTAGTCTGCGGTTACCTGAGCCCAGTCACGTGACCGACCTGCAGACGAGGTCCGTCCACGTGCTGAGGCGTCTGGTGCCGCTCCTTAGTCGCCGGTTACCTGAGCCCAGTCACGTGACCGACCTGCAGACGAGGTCCGTCCACGTGCTGAGGCGTCTGGTGCCGCTCCTTAGTCTGCGGTTACCTGAGCCCAGTCACGTGACCGACCTGCAGACGAGGTCCGTCCACGTGCTGAGGCGTCTGGTGCCGCTCCTTAGTCGCCGGTTACCTGAGTCCTGTCACGTGACCGACCTGCAGACGAGGTCCGTCCACGTGCTGAGGCGTCTGGTGCCGCTCCTTAGTCGCCGGTTACCTGAGCCCAGTCACGTGACCGACCTGCAGACGAGGTCCGTCCACGTGCTGAGGCGTCTGGTGCCGCTCCTTAGTCGCCGGTTACCTGAGCCCAGTCACGTGACCGACCTGCAGACGAGGTCCGTCCACGTGCTGAGGCGTCTGGTGCCGCTCCTTAGTCGCCGGTTACCTGAGTCCTGTCACGTGACCGACCTGCAGACGAGGTCCGTCCACGTGCTGAGGCGTCTGGTGCCGCTCCTTAGTCTGCGGTTACCTGAGCCCAGTCACGTGACCGACCTGCAGACGAGGTCCGTCCACGTGCTGAGGCGTCTGGTGCCGCTCCTTAGTCGCCGGTTACCTGAGCCCAGTCACGTGACCGACCTGCAGACGAGGTCCGTCCACGTGCTGAGGCGTCTGGTGCCGCTCCTTAGTCGCCGGTTACCTGAGCCCTGTCACGTGACCGACCTGCAGACGAGGTCCGTCCACGTGCTGAGGCGTCTGTTCCCGCTCCTGCAGTCGCCGGCACCAGTCTCCGACCGTCATGTGAGCCGTGTCACGGTCCAGATAGTGGCGGAACAGTCGGATTTCGGACTCGCCCGGCTCACACGAGTCGCTCCGGTAGTAGTGCGACTCGTAGTCGGGCGCGGTCACTGGATGCTGCCAGACAGGCCAACAACTTATCAGCGGATTGAGTAGACGCATATTTTTTCACGCTGCATGTTAGTGGTCGAGACTAAAAATGGGTACAAGCAGCGACGGCGCCACGAGTTTCTGACGGGGGCCGCTCCACCACACCTCCTTCTACCGTCTCGAAAAATTATGCGAATAGAGAAGAGCGAAAGTCTTGAAGTATCAAGATACCAATATTTCTTGCTTGATCAAGTGTAATTTTGGTTGTAACTCTGGGCACAAACACAGCGGAGTAATACATAGCACTAGCAAATAGGCGAATAAACTAGACAGCGCTGGTGGAAATCGTTCGTAGCACTCCAGCAGCTAGTTGCGGTGTTCAGCGCTACCCAACAACCGCAACGAAAACGTCGCATGCGACCCAGATATTTTAGGCTGCATCTGATGTACCCATGCACCACTGTTCGAACATATCCATGCAGTGTATGCCTACTCAGACAGCAGTGAATACATATTGCCCTATAATTATTCCGATGGGTAGATTACTTGCACACATTATCACTATCGGGTGTTGTCATGTCGCATCATCGAGGAAGATATCTTTTTACATCATAGGTTATAAGCTAGCATGATAAATATAAGCGGCCATCCGAAGATAAGTCGATCTGATTGATGTCATTGAAGCCATTGCTCCTGAGCAATGAACAAAGTCAATATCTTTTAATTCATATTAGGGCAATTAATACACAAATCGAGGCAAGCGCTAAGCATCAATTCCTCTTGCCGTCCTGTTAGAACACAATACATGGACACCTTTGTAGCGTCTTGTGCACGGGTAGACTGATGGTGCTGGCTTGTTCGCAAATCGGTCATGGTTCTCGCTGTGGTTAAGCCGAAGACTGGTTGACGCTCATAATCGTAGTACAGAAATGGTAAATTGCAAAATTAGCATTGACCTTCCACAAACTGAATATTAACTATGAGAAATCCAGTCATATAGCTACATTTCCTTCAACGATAATAGATCACGTGCGAAAAGTCAATGATTCTGCAATCTGCATCACCTCGTTTATGCCTTGCCTGATGCTAGTTAGCTATTTGGGCTTTAGGGCGAATCGCCTTGCCTGAGGCTGATCTCGTCAACTTGCGGTGTGGATAATTTTTATAAACGCGCCATGGCGTCAATACATGTGTTGCTTGTGTGCCAACTGCATCGGCAGACAATCACGATTTTGCCAAACCGGTACATATGTGTGTATTTCTCCAGTCGGTACATATGCGCGTATTTGTCCAGTCGGCACATATGCATTTATTTGCCCAGTCATTACATACGCTTGTATTTGTCCAATCGGTACGTAAGCATGTCCAGTCGTTTCATACGCATGTATTTGTCCAGTTGGTACATATGCGTGTGTTTATGCAGTCGGTGTATATGCATGTATTTGTCTAGTCGGTGCATATGTGTGCATTTTGCAGTAGGTACATATGCGTGGATTTGTCTAGTCGGTACACATGCATGTATTTGTACAGTCGGTACATACTTGCCGCATTTATACGTCGTACGAAGTAGCACGTTGCCTTATTCTAGTTCTATCCTTGCTTAAAATAAACTGAAGATGTACTGCATTTTATTTGGTTTCACTTGATGCTTTCTCGCTCCCGTCACTTATATCTCCTTCAGTTTTGGTGGTTTTCCCTCACTTCTTGTTTACTCACTGAATGATATTGCTTGTGGTCGTCGTTTAACAGCTGCATATGTTGTATTTAGTACATTTATGAAATGTCTTCGCTCATAAATAACGTTGTTCTGTTCACGATTATTACAATATATAAAATGGAACGAAATGAATCACATATTGGAGCAAATTCCCCATAAGTTTTAGATCAGGAAAGATGCGACAATACTTATAACTGTGATGCACTCGTTTAATTGTGGGGTGTGTTAGTTTAATATGTGGAGGTATGGAAGCCTGACACAAATTATATACGACATGTCCCCACAATTCTTCAAAAGTGGCGTTTTGTCACCCTCAAATTCTTCCTTGTCGCCCAAGCCCCAGCTATTAAAATACCTGTTTATAATCACCGCAAAATTACACTGAATCGTTTATAGGGTGAAAAATATATACAAGAAAAACACAAAAAATATTATAAGCCCATGTAGCCAAGTAATGGGCTTCACAGACTATTTGCCATTACAAAGTCTCCGAGTGTTTAATCGGCAAGCGCTAGGTAAGCATTCTTTTCTTTCAGACCATTCTTGACTAACATGAACCTTGACCATCTTGTGCTTTCGCTTTTATGGATGATTTCGCTTTGCAAGGCACAAAATTTGTATTATCGCAAGGCCATGTACGCACGAGTGTTTACTTCTGAAAATTACTGAGGGAGGAAGAGTACATGACCGCAATGGGTCGGCTCAAATGGACTGGGCGCACACTCCATAGGGTCCGTGTTAAAAGTTTAAATTATTGTGGGGGAGGCAAAGCCAGCATTGAGGAGGAACTTGTCACCTCACAGGCACATAATATAACACTCCTGCTTGTACGTCTCAGGCTGACTTCCCCTGCGCATATATTGATGCATATTGAACGAACGTGATTCTGAATGTCTTTTGGTCTTTCTGAATGTCTGAATGTCTTCAGGACCATGAAGGGGTGTCTTTGACAGACCTAAATGTACATCAAGTCAGCGTCGTACTCTTATTCGTATTCAGCGACGTGTTAGCAAGAGACGTATTCGAATTCGCATTCAGCGCCTGGTTTATGCCCGTTCGTAAACAATTACCACAAATGTTTCTGCCTGTGCTGAACACGTCGGAAGCAACTAGGTATGCACATAGGTTGCACATGCGGTCAAGTCCAATCCAACGCAAACCGGTTTCTTTGGTTGCCTCGCATTTTTATTCGTTTTCGCCACATCCTGCCCAAATCTGGTATCAAGCGATAGCTCGTGGTGAACCCTCGAATAACATTTGAAACCGAGAAATGTCAGGGTGAAACCTTAAGGTAAGGTGGACTCCAGTTATTCGATGGCCTCGAGTTCGGTTGCTATTGACTAAATGCATATCAAATGAGCGGCATTTGACGTTGCTTGTTGTGTGATATGAGAAAGTTGAGCAATCGAATTAACTTTCAAGGTCAAATGTCGATCTTATGTCTTCGGTTGCCTTGCATTTTGTCGTTTCCGCCGAAGCCTGCCCAAGTATCGTACCATACGATGGCCCATGGTGAACACTCGGGTAGCATTTCAACCGGGACATGTCAATGTCGGACCTCGAGGTCAAAGGAAGAATTGAATTTTTCGAAGTCCTCGGACTACGTTGCTATGGCTTCAATTTGCATGAAGTGGGTATCATTCGACGTACCGTGAGGTACTATATCACTTGGCATTGCTGGCTTTTAATTTGCACTGCTATCTTGCTGTTCCGGACATATAAGTATTAACACGTTTGTTTCCATGTCCTCCATTTTTATCTTAATGGTTCAACGGAGATTGTCAAGTATGCAACATAATCCACACTTAAATACAGACGACTTTATAACCAGTTAGAGTTCATAACCGCGAGACAACAATGTTGTAATCAGGGATGGATCCAGGAAATGTCATTGTGGTGGGAACACTTGTCTGGAGGAACATCACTGCTAAAGTAGCAGGAAAAGTACATCGGGGTGGAAAAAAATACATGGTGAACGGGGTAGCGGTCCAGATTAAACAACGGTAAATCTGGAAATAAATTCTTGAAAATGAAGTGGCTGAAATCCGTGGACTGGTTTGGTGTGTGTGTGTGTTAGAGTGGGAGGGGGTGGGAGGTCCCACTATATCCTTGCCAAATTTTCCGTGCATCTGGTCTGTCCTCCAATTTGAAAACCGTGGGGAAAGGATCCCCTCAATGTTGGCTTACCCTCCATTAACTTGAACTTATAACATAGAATCTTATAGAGTGTGCCCTCATTGGGCCCACCTATTGGCTCCATGTATTATGTCACATGTAATTTTCACAAATCAACGCCAATCAATCATACATAACATAGCTACGAGCTCATTTTTAACAGCGTAGTTACAATAATCATAGGGGGAATTTTCGACATTGAAACTCAGCCAAAATTGGCCAAAATCGTGCAAAAATCTGCCTAATTCGCCGAACATGAGTTGCGTACTTTCATCTTAAATATACTCTGCCAAGCTGTCGAATTAGCGTAGGTGCCGAGCTGTGCAATGCTTATTTTGGCTTATAGCTGTCTCGCGAAGTATATGCCGCATGCACTGTTCGGAGTGGCACCCTTCATTGGACCGGCACTGGCCGCGCAGCTCACGTGGTGCGACGACTAAACTACACGACATGCGGCTGGTGGACTGACATTCGGGCGGTGATTATCCAGTTGATACACATTAAGCTCTGACAGAAAGTATCTTAGTTGAGCAAATAATGCGTATAATTCAATTGCAGGGTGATTAAGACTGAAAACAGAATGCCAAGCTTAGTTGTATGTGCGGAAATTATGGGTTGAAACGTAACAAAAAAGCTACAAAAGTCTCAAAAGCGTGGGGGTCAGGTCGGACCAGTCCATTCTGGACCAGGCCGGGCCTCAGGTTTTTTTTAAGATAGAAGATGTCTGACCACCCGATAGGGTCCAACACGATGGCTGGCTTTACATCCAAACCGGTCGTAGCAGTCCGACAACTTGCACAATAATCCACAACTGAATGTGTAAAAACGCTACGGTGACCTTATCCGTCACCATGATTTCAAGAAGTACCGGCTCTCCACCTGTGCACGTGGGATAAGTAGGTAAGCTATATGTCTGAGGTGCTTGGATTCACAAGTTACATAACTGTCACCTACTGTGAAAGGCATTTGATCTGAGGCAATGATCGAAGCAGAGGAAAGATGTAGCCAAGAGGGCCGGGGCTTGATTTATCTCCACCCTTAGCACCCAAAAATGAACTAGATTAAACGATCAATTTTACGATTTTACCACTCAAAACTCTGAGTGTTCCTCGCGCATCGCGCGCCGGAATCTTTCTCTGTTTTATCACATGTTTTGGTCCCTCCCTTATAAAAAAATTATGGTTGTGTCACTGAAGCAGATGATAGCTCTCACTGAGGAGGGGATGGATGAACAACAGGGGACTTCTTCCTACTTCATAATCTTTCGGAAGAACATTACAGTAAGTTTTTTTGTGCGCGGCTGGGGAATATTCCTGGCTGAGATTTCGCCTTGGCTGGAACAGTGATCCTACTTTCGTCCTGTCATCGCGTGTCTCGGTCGATGGGAGGCGAGACGAGAACCGTTGTTATGGAGAGGATGAGGTTCTGCACCCATCTAAGAAACACCAATGACATCGACCATGTCTCCTGCTGCTCCTATACTGGCTGTGGTACCTGACCTCTCGCGCAACTCTTGACCTCTTGGGTGCCTCTCAATGAGTAGGTATAAGCAAATAAGTAGGTCGATTGCTCCGTTTAACTCGAAGGGCCTGCTCGCCCTGGACTTTGACTGCTCGCGTTCCAGCATATTGGATGATCGCTTTCTTGTTGTAATTCGCATCGACTTTTTTTCAAGCATGTTGTCCAGGGTTTTCCACCATCTCTTCCATCTCAGATTTCACAAAATATCTGGCCCTGTTAGCTGGCATAGATCACCGTCTGGTCGCTTACCCCTCCTCAGCCATGGGCAGACCCAGGAAGTTTCTTTGGGAGGGGCACGTTTCCTCTGAGGGGCGCATTCGGCTCTATTTTGAGCGGGGGCATAATTCGATGATTTTGGTGAAGGGCCATTTCCTCTGAGGAAGCATCTTTACCTGAAAAATCTGTTGAACGGGGGGGGGGGCGTATTTCTTCATCTCGCTCCAGCCTTTCCCAGCCGGAGGGGCATCACATTTTCCAAGGAAAGTGGTGCATGTCCCCAGTACTACCCTCTGCATCCTCCTGTCCCAGCAACATCAGTCAGCTGGTTGATTTCCGGACCTGGTTCCCCAGGCAGAGCACATGCCGGTCAGCGGGTCAGGATTCCGGGCCCCCAGGCGATGACCCGACTGGCGTGGGCTTCACTCCGGTGACGGCAGAACCCAGCCGTAACCGTCAGCACGTGGTGACGGGCAAGACAAATGCCACCGGAACTTCTCTAGCAAGCCTTCAACCCATGGGAAGGCGTGGGGAGAAACTAGACACACACACTCCGCGACCTTCTTGAACGTAATGACCCGCAGACGCTCAACGAGACGCAATGGACGCTGGGCCGTGCACAGCCTGACAGAGAGCAAAACGCATGTCGACAGGCTTCGGAGAATGAAGTGGCCTGCTGGGAAAGACATGCATGGACGATGTATCTCAAAATCCATTCAGCTCGTCAAGACCAAATTCTGCGGGAAGATAGACGCTACGATGGACTTGACTTGGCCAATATTGCAGTACTCTAGGTCTGTTCCATTGAGGCTCATGGGGTCCGCGGATGAATATGTCATGGAGTTGCAGAGTATCTGCTCCTTTTCTACACAATGATCGGTTGACACAAATCCAGCCGCAGTCCGACGACAGGCGCCGTGTCAGCTGAGGTCAAGTGAGGTCAGGGGGCCGAAATTAAGCACACCGAAGCCATTAATTTGACTTCCGGCCTTTCTAGTGATAGCCTCTGGAGGGTCTGGCATGCGTACCGTAACTACAAAATATCCATAGCTGGGCCATACCCTGACTGTCCGTTCAGTAACAGCTATCTTCATAGGTGTATGTTTCGCAGAATTGTTGGTGTTGCCAACATGTGATTCCACCACATCGCTTTCAGGTACTGGCACGAACTGAATACTAAGTCGTGGAAATTATTAGTGTGCATTGGTAGACTCAAATACATAAGCATTTATATTCATGAAGAAGGCCTGCTCTGATGTAGCAAGCAACATTTGTCCCTTTCTTTAAAAGGAATTTGGCGCCCTCTCCAAATTCAGGAAATGAATACCAGCAATGGGTGGCCAATAAGAGGGAAATACAAGTATTGTTGTTGCATGTCAGCGCAAATATTTTGATTGGTATTGTGCCGACAATGCAAAAGTACACAGATCTCCACCTCTGGCAATCTCCCACTAGGCAGAACACCTGCCAGCCCCCTCGATCATGCACCTTGTCATCGGACCCGCGGGCGGAAATACACTCATTCGCCGTCAAGGTCGCAGCAAGGGTCGACTTTCTGATTGTAAACATTATAATGAGTGTCAGATACCCATATGTAGCTAGCCAAAAGCCGAGGGTCATAGACCAAGTAGTTGGCATTTACTGCATTACTGCATAAAACAAAGGAATAACTGGCAATCCTGTAGCCGTCAGTGAGTCTATTTATAGATCGGGAACCACGGGCATCTTTGGCGTGGATGCGCGACGCGAATCACATAGCTGTGTGCGGCTGGAGCTCACCAAGTGGCTCTGCTGGGTCATGTGGTCGCAGTGAATGACCTCGAATATGCCACCGCGTCGGACGCGTCTCGGTCGGGTCAACACGGGGTCAAGCCCACGCCGCAGCGCCAGCCACAGAGTTGGTCGCCACGACTTTGGAAATTCTACCGCCGATCCGGATCGAAGCAATACTCTTTTTACACTTACCAAGGGGGCCTGAACGGGACCCTTATGACAGACACGCCCACCATAATAATGAACTAAGCGAGTCAGACTCGTCCAATCAGTAGGATTTATGGAGCTGAAGGACGTACGTTAACCGCGGTACTTTGAAATGCAGCGGTTTGTATCGGCTACTGTTATGATCGTCTACTGCGCGTCACGTTACAGACGGTTATGTCATGAAAAAATGACTTTGGTTAACTATAATGAAAACAATCTTTGGTTAACTAATGTTCTATTGTATATCCAATTAATTCAAGGCCTCTTGATCAAGGCTTGTGCAAATAGACGTAAAAATAGTTAAGCACCCATTACACCTGAGAAGCGACACCAACGCTACACACAATTTATCTGACTACGACTTCCCTGAAGGATCAGAACTTCTACGAAACAGGGTGGCCCCTGTTTCGCAAATGAGCGAACACTGATATCATATGTTAATAAGGAGCTATGTTGAAGCCATTTACAAATTGCATGTATTTCTCCAATGAACCACACCTTTGTTAAACCAATAGAAATGCATATTGTTCCCGGGAAAATGATGTAGCCAAATATTCAAGACCTCGCTTGCACTTATAAGCAGGCAAAGATGATGCAGCATGCCGGCTATAAGCAACTCAAGACTGACATCCTTCCGCACGAGACACCATTCATGTCGATGATATTAGCAACGCATTCGCATTCACATTCGACATCATATTCGCATACTCACCGATTTCGTTTATTTTATCAGGATATGATCTTCGTCGTTTGGAAAAGTAAGGCAAACAGTTATTCAGTAGGACGAGCAGTTCGATCTCTGGAGGCCAAGCAAGGTCATTCGGGTCAAAACGCGGTCCCGTAAAAAATTCGGTGTTTCATTTATCCGAATGATTCCAACGTCTAGACGTCCGCTGTGCATCAAGGATGCAGCACATCGAATTAGGTGACCTTAAATGTCACAGTTTTACCTCAAATCACCAAAGTTGGTTTTACTCATGCACTATATCTATTTACGTGGTACGAAATAAAATCATGATACATTGGATATATTTCATTTTTGCAGGTGATAGTCTACACGTCACGTACATAGAGCACATCGATCAAAATCACCCATTATGGTCATGGATTCATCACCGTTCATCAAAAGGCCCCAAAAATAGCAACTGGACCAAGTTCTTGTGTACCAGATAATTTCCGCAAAGGAAGGTATTATTCGGTAACCTGTAAATAGTGCAGGGTCAAAACAACATTTTAGGAACATAGTTCAAGCTATGAAACTGTAGCCCTTACACTTAAATGTGCCGCATCCATGAGCCATACCCTATGTCCGAGTGTTATTTCGTGGTGTCAAGTAAAATTTTGCGAAAATCATCGGGTGCACAAGAATCTGGTCCATTTGCTATTTTCGGCAATTTTTGACGAACGGTTGTGAATCCATGACCATGCTGGGTGATTTTGATCGATTTGCTCTATGTACGTGCTATGCAGACTCATATACAATGTGTTGCCATGATTTTATTCGGTACCCCGTGAATAGATATAGTACATGAGTAAAACCAACTTTGGTGATTTGAGGTCATCCGTGCCATTGAAGGTCACATAATTCGATGTGCTGCTTCCTTGATGGACAGCGGGCATCTTGGTGTTCGAATCATTTGGCTAAGTGAAACATTACATTTTATGCGTTACCGCGTTTTGACCCGTTTTCTTTGCCTCTAGAGATCAAACTGGTCATCCTACTGAATAATTGTTGTTTGCCTTACTTTTGCAAGCGACACAGATCATGATAAAGTAAACGAAATCGGTGAGTATGCGAATATGATGTCGAATGCGAATGCGAATGCGTTGCTAATATCATCGACATGAATGGTGTCTCATTGTGCGGAAAGATGGCAGTCTTGAGCTGCTTATAAACGGCATGCTGGACCATCTTTGCCTGCTTATAAGTGCACACGAGGTCTTTAATATTTGGCTTCATGATTTTCTCGGAAACAATATGCATTTTTATTGGTTTAGCCAGGATGTGGTTCATTCGAAAAACACGTGCAACTTGTAAGTGACTTCAACATAGCTCCTTATTAAACTCTGATATTTGTTGCTAATGTCATGGACATACACCATTCTGCAATATTGGCATTGGAGGACCACAGCAGCGCGAGCACCGCCGGCATCACCGAGACGGTCGGCAGCAGGGCGTACCTCGGTGTGCGGGAGCAGTCGGAACAGCAGCGTCAGCCCCGGCAGCATGGGGTTGCGCTCCATGTCGGTGGGCAGCAGGTTGGAGACGCCGCCGTCAAAGTCGGGCAGGCCCACGCGAACGCGCTGCTGATGGCCGCCGACGCGCAACGCCGGCTTGGCTAAGGTCGTGTCGAATGGCCCGACCAAGGTTGTGCCGACCACCACCAGCTGCCTAAGACGGAACACGATGATAGACAGCCTGCGCTTAGACGCACCGCATACAAAAATAATACGCTCACAGCAATGCCAAGGAACAAATATGTATAGTGAAGAGCTTGTCTGTAATATGAAATGAGCAAATATATGTGTACATCAATATATATATATATATATATATATATATATATATATATATATATATATATATATATATATATATATATATATATATATATATATATATATATATATATATATATATATATGTATTTATATATATATATATATATAGGTAGGTAGCCTGGAATTTAGTTTCATCTAGTCAGTTCGCGCGGCCACACATGACTTACATATGCATGACTTACTTTTCGCACCACGACTGGTGGGAAAGCAGAACTAACATGGATTCGTCAATAGGCAGTGCCCAGTTGTATGCTGCAATCAGCTGGCCAAGCTCAGTAACGACCAAGGCCGTCAAAATGTAACAAATGGACCGGAGCACTTACCGCGCTTTGAGGTAGGATTGGTTTTGATAACCAGTTGGTTTCCATCTGAGAGGTTTGGCGCATCTGATTTATAGACGACAAGACTAACACCGGTCACGTTATTTAGGGGCTACTGACGCCCAGTAGAACTGCCCAGTAAGAAGGGAAAAGACGGGATGGGTCTGTTTAGAGGCGTGCGGTAGAGATCATTTGCGACCCTAGAGGTCATTTGCGCCGCCTATGAAGCGGATGGGTTTTGCATGCAAGTTCAAGGTAGGTGTACATTTACGTTAGCAAGTTCTACGTTATGGTGTGTGTGACGTTACGTCTGAAGGTGGGACGGGGTCTCGCAGATGGTTGAGACGGTTTTCGTAGAGCTAAGGCTACTTCACCTACTCTTCCATACGATGACATGTACTTTGGAGTGAGTGAGGGTTGGCTAGAAAATTGATCGTGCTAGGGTGTGGACATTAGTCCAGCCTTGTCGAAGACGAAGATCACCGAGGGATTTTTACCTAGAGGGAAGGAGGTAATTTCCCACACCGCCTTTCACCCCGACAGCCTCGTGGTAGCAGTGATTAGCAGTATGCGTTCTAGTAGGGGAGACCGGGCAAGATTAGTTTATACGCTCACGAAGGACCAGAACCGATGTTTGAAAGGGGTCCTGATGAGATGAGCAGGACAGCTGGGATCTAAAGTTCCTAAGGGTGGTTGTGGGGAATGCTGAGGGTCAGCATCAGAGTTAGAGTGTTGCTGATAGCCAAAAAGGCTGTCAAATCCCGGGAGGATTTCTGAGAACTAGAGCGGACCGGACTGCGATGCTCCTGAGGCTCATGAGGTATGGACAGAGCTACGTAAGAGCTAAGAAGAGTTTCCAAGACCAGGCGACACTTCGTAGAAATTACGAGGCCTGTCTCGGAACTGCAGGATTTCCCTTAAAGGAAGACATTTTAGGACTGGGAATGATCCATGCAAGTTGGAGAGTGTTCCTGACTGATTCATTGATCCCCTGAGAGCCAGAGAGGTCTGGACTTGGATGTCCCTGACAGTTGAGATGGATACATGAAGAATCGGGGCCTCCTGATAGCTCAGAGAGTTCCTGAGAGCTGACGATGGGTGCGAGGAATACTGAACCAGCCTCATAGAAAATATGTCCTCGAAAGTCATAAGTGCTGCCTGGGACTGGAAAGGTTGGCCACCGCCAGCTGAACGATGGCGGCCGGCCCAGCAGCTAGTTGCTCCAGCAGCTACGGTCGTTTCAGCAATGGCAGGAAAGACAATTCGGTGATAGTCGTGCTGTAGGCCGCACCAGCGGTGCCAGTTGCTTCGCTTGGACCGAAATGACACCGGTTAAGAAAAAAGAAAGAACAAAAATAACACGCAGGATGTCATGTGTTTGGCATAGCTTGTAATGCATGGTATTAGTCCCTTCCATGTCCCAAAATCTTGCACTTAATTTCCTCCACTGGTAATCATGCCCCATATTGAGGAAGTATGAAGGTGTTGAAAAGGAACAACATTGTAGGTCTCATAGGCGCAGCCAATGGGGAGATCAGCCTCCCCTCTCTCCTTATGGACAAAAGATACACGAGATGAGATTTAAAAAAATTAGAAATTTTGACCACCTAACATTAAAAAATTGCGGCGCGTTTCGCGCGACGAGACATGTTTCGTTTCAATGCAGTTTTTAGGTCAACATCCACCACCTTATGAAAATTGTGGCTGCGCCTCTGGTGGGTTTCACCCTTATCATGAATAACCTCCATCCCCTATTAAACTATGTCTGAACGTAGTGGATAACAGAAAGAAGAAATTATGTACAAAGAGATGAACAATCGTATTTTTATCCAAGCTAATAGTAAGAAAAACACTAAAATAACCTTACGCTCATATTACAAAAAAAGATCCTAGTTAGCACTGCATACTTTCCAGTCACAAGCTCTCGTCACGTCTTACTCATGATCATGCTCAGCAATGCGCTACGCATCATCAAACAAGCAGCTAATAATATTCATGCTTCCATTAGAAATGTATTTTCCATCATAGGTTTTCTGTGCTTTGCTGTTATCGGCTGCAAACAGTTTGCTGTTTTCTGGTGTTTCCCAGAATGTTCACCTCCATTGCATGTTTCGCATTAGCCACGCGAACGCGTAGTGCCTTGTTTCCCCACGAACCACGAATTTAACCATTGCTTATATATATATATATATATATATATATATATATATATATATGTGTGTGTGTGTGTGTGTGTGTGTGTGTGTGTGTGTGTCGGCAGGTGGCTTACAAGTTCTCATGACACCATAGGTGAGATGATTGAGCCGGCTGAACTTACCTCACTTTCCCCTAATAATGTAGCCCATCATAAAAGTCCGGCCGCAATGACGCAGCGAGGAGTTTCTAGGGAGTGGGCGTAGGGGGGGGGGAAGTATAAATAATTTCCCGGGAAGCGCGCCGAAAATAGAAAATTGACGTGATTCCAAGCTCAATATGCTGGTGAATCAGGCATATTGTTTTTTCTTAACCCGCGCCGCCTCTCCGGTCACACCCCATCTCGGTTCGGGGGGAGGGAGGTGGTTAGTGCCCTACCGTCTAAAATCCAAACTAAGCGTCGCACGAAAACGGAAGAGGTGTCATCGCAAAGCGTTCGACGAGTAGGATCCGAATCCACACCCCCAAAACAACTTCCCTCCAAAAGTGACGTCACCAGGTGAGGGAAGTTGTTTGAAAAGTGACGTCACATTTTCACGACTTTTCATGACTTACATTACGTTTTTGGCTCTGGGGAGTTCATTTTGGGGATATGAGAAGGATATATATGAGAAATATGAGGATATACGAGAAGAAAAAAATTTGGAATGAGAAAAGGACAGGGAAATCGACAAGAGCCATACAATTTGTTGAACCCCCAAAATATTTTTTTTTTAATTTCACAATTCTGAGTTTTCCAGCTTTCTTTAATTTTCCTTTTCCGATGGGTAGAGCAGACCGAGAAACGTTGTTCGAAGTCAACTTTCTCTAAAAAGTGCTTACTTTAACCAGAATCTTCTATTTGAACTGCAATTGACAAATATGCAAAATTTATATGTAGTAAAAACGAAAAAAAAGAAAAAAATTCCACTCGTACGTTTTGTTGCATCCCTAAAGATAAGCAAACACCAAAAGCTTCATTAAAATATTTGTATCCGTTAAAGCGTGATGACTGGTTGAACGTTTTTGGAGGTGACCTCACTTGACCCTGATTAACTCGTTGACCCTAGATGACCTGACTTCAAACGTTTGAACCAGCATGCCAAATTGATGTCGGAAAAGGTATGTCAAATTTGGGCGCGCTGCCGCGCGCCATTCATCCACTATCTGCGAAAAAAAAACCTGAAGGGGGTGGTTGGAGATCCCCCGAGACCGTATGGGTTGACGGTACGCCCCCTTGACTGATCTTTTGTCCTAGCACAACGCACACACACACACACCAGTGGCGTACGCGGAATTTGATCCAAGGGGTCGGGAGGTTCGGGGTGGGGTAAACATCTGAAGGTGCCCCTGCCTGCATAGGGAGGGGCATATATATATATATATATATATATATATATATATATATATATATATATAAGAAAATCTATATATCTCGTAGGACGGGAGGCAGGCAGCAATAGATATCTGCTGAGGCTTTAGCAAAAGTGTGGTTTTTTATGTCTGAAGAAATTTTTTCTTCACCTGGAAGTGCTTTCTCTTTCTTGATTCGTAGCAGGCTCCGGATCCTAGCACACAATTGTAGGCAAGTTTTTTTGTCTTAAAATATACCTAACCAGTTACCAGTTTGGCGTGGTCAGGTGGCTTAGCGTGATCAGGAGGCATCCATACTTTATTTGAATTCAGTTGAGTATGGGCTAGTTGAGAAATCGCGACGGGAGAAATATGAGCTGAAGATGAGCCGTGGATGAGCCGTGGTCGATTGATTCTTCGCATGTTGCTATATCTTTTCTCATGAAGCATGACATAAATTGGAATATAATTGTTGTTCAGTCTGTTGGCATCGTAATGATTGATATACAGTGAGGTATAGTGTGATAATACCAGATAAAGAGATCGAAAAAGAAGGCAGAAGCATACCACGTGACATTTTCTGATAGCTTGAATCATTTCCACCATAGCACGTGAGGTGACGAAAAGTGACGATAAATTGCTTGGTACACTAAAAGCAACCCCCCTCAGTAGCCGTCACAGCATTTGTTTGCAGAATTAAGGTTGATGGTCAACCTACCCGACCACTGGGATCAATTTAGCCCAGGTGAGTGGTAGGCTGAGAGAAACGCGATGCATCAATACAACTTAAAATATCACCGATTTATAATCTTTTTTAAAAATATGTACGCCTTGTGCCGAAAAAAAAATCACCCTTTCAGGATGTGGGCACAAATAATAATTTGTTCTCACCACATGCGCCCCAGGCCTTATGAAGTAAAGATGGACTTTGCTTCTCTCGACTTCCCCTACAACATAGGTGCTTTTCTGCATGTTGTCCGTCGTACTGTAATTGCAGAAGCTTTGCTCTCTTGCTAGGTTAATTCAAGATGGCGCGCACGTTTTGGTAAGTCGAACCGTGTCAAGTGAATCACATACGCGCTAGCACACGTCACTGGACAACGTGATTCACATTCATTCGATACCTCGCTCGTCATGCGAGAGCAAGATACATTGACGTGCTTAAGAATGGGTAAAGAAAGCAGTACTGGGGAAAAACAAGCGTGACATCTCTTCCTAGGATGGCTACTGAATCAAGACCACGAAATTGGCTGCAAGACAATAGTAGATCAATAGCGCAAGCAAGCGCTAACTGTTTTATGCGACCAGTGAATATAAATATAGATTACAAAAGCACACGGTACATTATATATGGGCCATGGCCCAGATTCTACAGGCATTTTCAAGTCACCTCGTGAGGTCCTCGTAGCAGTAGATTCGAAGCATGATGACCATATCGGGGTTGACAATGACCCGGTCCTTGTTGAGGGACATCTTGAAAGTGAACTTGGGGCAGCGGTGGTTGGAGCCGAGCACTGGGTAGGCAAGAATGTCGTCCAGTTTCTCCGCCTCACCGCCCAAGTTGAAGTTGAAAACGCGACCAGTCACCTGAAAAGTGTATTCGCGTTGGAGGCAATAGTTCTAACAGCACGCAAGAGGTGCTATGCGAGGCAGCAAACGACACATGCCACACACAGACCAGGCGCGGACCTGCAGTACTGGTGAATATTCTCACATCGGTGCTTTTCTGCAGGAATAACAGTAGACAGCGGCTCCAACTGTCGATGGACACTCGGAAAGCCTTGATCTAAAAATCACGGACTCGAATCATACAGCCGGCGAGAGTCCGCTGGTGAACAATTGGCGTGAGAGGTTGGCGCCGCTATGTGTCCTTGCAACAACATGTATCGTAAAAGAACCGAATATTCGTTCGTTCGCTCAGTCCATTCCAGCGGCCGCAACCCAAACATATGCACCTACTGGGTATGTACGTACCTACAGTACAGCTGAAAGAGGAAGCTTTGCTGCTTGCCAAAATATATGGAATTTGGGTATCGCTTCTCGTGTTGCCTGCTATGAGATGTTGGAGCCTTTGCCCAACATGTTACCGAACTTCAACCTACGCCGGACCGGCCAGTAAATCCACCTTCACCGAGCTGACAGTGGGGGTGGGGGCTGTGATTTTGCGTCACTGGTGTGTACCGAGGAAAAATAATACTTTTTGCAGGCCAGGGTACCCCACTGGTAAACCCAGATGTCCTCGACGAAGAGCAAAACGCAAGTATATGTCTCCTCCTTTAGGCAGTCTTAGGTGCATATATTTTATGTCAAATTTCACGTCACACAGGTCACTTTGCCATAAATAGAGAGGCAATGTTGTCATTCCGAAGCCCCTTTGACGGCTCACTGTGTTTTTATTGCAACTTATATTACCCATTGGGCAGCTAGGACGGGGTTGGAAACATTAGAGCTATCCTTCATAGTTCGGAGCGCCTTCCAACAGGTGGAATGCCACTGCCGCTATTCGAAGTACCAGGGCTGGTGTTACAGTGCCTGTCTCGGAACTCGACTTGCTCTCAGATGATTTTGGTGGGGATTTAGCAGATTATGTTGCCTTGAATACAGCTCAGAGTTCCTTCTGAATACTTGGAATGCCCCTTTGATAGCTTATTATGCCCATTTTGCAGCTTAACTTGCTAACTGGTCTGTTCGGACGAGGCTCGGGAATATCAGGATGCCATTCACAGCAAAAAAAAATTATCATACTCAAGGTGAAATACCCCTGACATTGCTCGAAGTGCATATTGTTGATTTTATAGTGCCCCTCTCACAAGTCGAAATGCCCACAGATATACCTAGTTGTACCGTTAGCAGGTTAAGCTGTCCTCAATCAGCTCAAAGTGCCCTTCTGAAGCCTTTGAATGTCTCTTTGACGGCTTGCAGTGCCCTTTTGGCGGCTCAGATTGCTCATGGGGCGGTTATGGCGGGGCCCGTGAATATCAAGGATGCCCCTCACCACTCAAAGTACCCCCAAGCAAAGTGGAATGTCACTGCCGGTAGTCAAGGTCTTGCTGGTTTTATGGTGCCTCTTTCGTAGTTTGAAATGCTCTCAGATAAACTTACATCCGCTCTAGATTACGTTTCCTCGAATCTAGGTGAAGGTGTCCCTGAAAAGGCTTCGAATGCCTCCTTAACGGCTTGTTGTTTCCCTTCTGCAGCTTAGGATGTTTCTTCGGTAGCCACGAGGGGGATTAGGGATATAAGGGATGCCCTACACAGATTGAAGTGCCCTGAAAGAAAGTGAACTATAACTACTTCCACCCAAAGTGCACCTTGCTGACTTCACAGCGCTTCTCTAGTAAGTCGACGTGACATCAGATGAACTTAAATGCACCTTTGTCAGGCTGAGTTCACCTGAATCCAACTCATTGTCATTATTGTCGTCGAGTTCCTTAAAATGAACGACCGCCATGGAGGAGGCTTCGCCGGCTATCTACCAGCGCTGAACACTGAGCTCTAGCTAGAACTGAACTCTAGCCAAAATACTGTGATTTTCGACTCAGCTCGTAGTCCAGATCGACAGATTTATCTCGATTCTTAGGAGGGAAGGTCATAGAGAGCAGCGCTCCTTCTAGCTTTGTCAAAAGCTTTCGCTGGGCCACAAAATCACGTCTGAGCCCCTATAAATCGCTTTCGGCGAAAACAATTCCCGTCGTCCCTTAAACCAAAATTGCATAGGAGACCAAAATGAATACAGCGACAACCAGAAAACTCTCACCGGACCCTCAAAAATATATTTCGGGATACAAAAATTCCCGTCAGCCTCCAAAGATTAGAGTCCGTTGACCTGAATAAGCACAAGTGGGAAGCGAAACTCGCGCCGGATCCCAAATTCGCGTTGGAGGCCCAAAATAATCGCGTCGGGGCCACTCAAATTCGCGTCACATGCAACCAAAATTCGCGTCAGGTGTGCAAAATAAACTCCGCGGGGTCCCAGAAGCACACCGGAAGACATAAAACATATCGGCGCCCTTGAACGCACACCGGTTCGTGGAAAAAAGACGGCATGGCTTTAAAGTACACGCTGAGCACCTAAGTAAACACACCGGAAGCCCCAAAGACACAAGGCCCAACGACACGGGCCTTCAAAACACACCGGGGCCAGAAAGACTGACTGAGGTCCTCAAAAGCAGGCCAGAGCCTGCCAAAAGCGATGTGTTCCCAGTGGAGTACCGAAAGGGATTGCCTCCATTAACACGCGCCCTGGAGAGCCTCTGGAAATTATGCGCACTGGAGGGGGCGGATTCCGCCCCATAAGATCTCGACTCCTTTTAAGGCTAGAGCAATGAAATTCACAGAGTTGATGGATACTATAGTGAACTCTATCGTGTGCAAATTTGATGTCCTTAGGTCAATATCTTCAAGGTCAAATGAGGTCAAAATAACAAAACAATTTTTTTTAAATATATTTGCGTGGCTTGGCTTGTCATTGTTATGGATCGCTGTGATTGTGTTTAAATGATCTAAAATTGGCATTAATGATGTTTTTGACATTACTAATGATGCAATATGGATGCCAGATCCTCCATTTGACCTCATGGTCACCTATATAGGAGAACTTTATCAGGTGATTACCTGCTCCAGTAACCAGTACCGAGCTGCCCACATCAATCGCATGATAGTCATTTGCATATATGACAACATTCCAGTTGACCAAGTTTGGATCCATTAGCCTGTCATGAACTTGATCTGACTTGACCTCGGCGGCCTAACATGACTTTTAAATTATGTAGCATAACAATATGCCTCAAACATGTCGCTAGTGTTGTAAAGAACACTTTCCTTTTGCCAATATATATATATATATATATATATATATATATATATATATATATATATATATATATGTATAAAGACATAAGACATAAAGATCAGTGCAACTCTGAGCCACAAGGGCCCTTCTTGGTTGCACTCTGTACACTGAACCAGTTGCCCACCAAATCTGCCAATCAGCCCTCCCTGTAATACTGAAAGCAAGCCTCTTTCTTATAATGATTGTCTATGCTGTTTTTAAAGATGTTCAATGTTCTGCTACTGACGATGTTTTCTGGCAGCTGGTTCCAGTGTTCCACTACCCTGTTGGTGAAGAAAGTTTGCCTTAACCTTGTTCTGCTGTGGTTAATTTTAATTTTGAATTTATGACCTCTAATTGCATCATTTCTGTTAAATTCAAACATTTCCCAAGGTATCCCCTCTCCAGACCATTGACAAATTTAAAGACCTCGATGAGATCTCCTCTCAGCCTTCTATATCTAAGTGAAAACATATTCAATTTCTTCAATCTTTCCTCATATGCCAGGTTGCTTATGCCATTGACCATTTTTGTAGCCCTTTGTACTCTCTCTAAAAGCCAACAATCTTTTCATAGCTAGAGACCAAGCTTGGATGCAGTATTCCAAATGTGGCCTGACGTATGCACAGTAAAGCTTCCTGATCACTTCCTCACTTCTGTATGATACATTCCTATTTATTGCCCCGAGCATTCTCAGTGCCTTCTTCCTGGCTTCCTTGGTCTGTTCTGATGCCCCCAATTTTGTGTTTAGAATAACACCTAAATCCTTTCCTGTTGAGTCACTGATAGCACTTGGCCACCCATCAAGTATGGAGCCTTCATATGCTGCTTACCTACATGCATGATTTTGCACTTATCAAAGTTAAATTTCATTTGCCATTCTTCGGACCACTTCCAAGTTCGTCTAAGTCTTTTTGCAGCGAGGTATGCTCATCCTGACCTGTTATTGCCCTAAGACCTTCAAATCATCTGCAAATTTCAAAACTTTACTGCTTAGGCCACTTTCAATGTTATTTACAAATATAATGAACAGTAATGGCCCTAGTACTGACCCCTGGGGACTCCACTAAGAACATTTTGCCATGATGACTTTGTACCATTTAGCATCACTCTTTGCTGTCTATCTGAAAGCCACAACTCTATCCATTTTAAGATGCTACCTGCAATACCATGGGACTGAAGCTGTATCATTAACCGTTTATGGGGTACCTTGTCAAAGGCCTTACTAAAGTCAAGATATGCTACATCAACCTGATTTCCTGATCAAATTGTTCTGTGGCGAAGTATATATATATATGTATATATATATATATATAAGTGCATCAGCGCCGATTTTTGTGGTCTGGTGATGTTAATTGTTTTTAATTTAACGTCCCCTAACTTCAAAAATTTTCGACCGATGTTCATTTTTCTTGCTCTAAGCAACGCGCCGACCATTTTTAAGCAGGTACGCAAAACATGGCGTATATCGGCTGGTACAATATGGAGTAATGTACGAAACATCGGAGGTGTGGGAGGATTTCGCCGTCCCCCTCCAGGGCGCATGTTAACCTGTCATGAACTTGACCTGACTCGACCTCGGTTACCTGACATGACTTTGAAACAATATAGCATAACAATGTACATCAAACAAGTCGTTAGTTTTGCCAAGAACACTTCATTTTTGCCAATATACGGGAAGCGCATCAGAGCCGATATTTGTGGTCTGGCGCCGGTAGTTTTTTATTTTAGCGATCCCTAACACGACAAATTTTCGGTCGATTTTCATTTTTCTTACTTTAAACAACGCACCAGGCATTTATAAGCAGGTACACAAACAATGGCTTATATCGGCTAGTAAAATCTGGAGTTATCTGCGTAAAACCAGAGGGCTGGGCGGATTTCGTCCACCCCCCCTCCAGGGCGCGTGTTAAAGGTAGTGGACCCCAAATATTCGCGTCATTGTTCATAAACATGACGCCGGCGTATGGAACAATCACGCTCTGCCCAAAAACATCAAGCCGGTGCCGCGAACATTTAAGCAGAGGCCCGTAGCATCAATCCAGGCCAGGAAAATCGCTCTGAAGACTTAAAAACCGGGTTATAGGTCCCGAAAGTCACGTTGGGACCTGAAAAGCGCACATGACCCGTCAATTTGTGTCAGAGCAGAAAAATACCGTGCCAATGGCTAGCGAGGTTTAGCCCAGGATCGAAGATGCTGAGTCCAAAAAAGAACTCGGGGCCAAATATACATAACGATCCTGTAAGAAAAACATCGAAGAAGAACATCGAACCATTGTAGCTGCTCTCTTCGGTACCCACTCTGGGAGAGCATAAACAAAAGGATGAAGTACATTAAAACTCACTGTGGTGTTTGGATTTATTTTTCACTACAAACATAAGGGAAGCAGAAACATTGGCTTCGAATTAAATCCTTGAGTTTTTGCAGCGTGGCCTAAACCAACCACTTCATGACGTCAAATATGGCACACGACCATCGAATGGCAACAGTTAGCAAAACGTAGAGTCTAGCAGAAATATCGAGATCGCACGAACTGTGGCTAATGTGCCGAATACGCAAACCGATGGCACACGTGCACGAACGTTGGAATGCTGGCGACCGAATGCTTATAGATTCAAAGTCATAAAATTGAATTTTTTGCATTGTTTAAAGTGACTTATATAGGGGCAATTAGAGCAGTACGAAACGTCTTATCAAGGGATGCAACAATCAACCATTTGGACAACTAGGAGGTGGTTGCAATCCGGTGACTTAGAAACGATGTTGATAGGCTGGGCTCCCTCCGCAGGAAGAGTAAGTTGTCACTAATTGTTTAAATATGACATAAAAATGGGCTCCTTCATAAAAATAGCGGTCGACATCCGACGACTTTTTAGAAAATGGAGAAGGTGGCCCCCTCCAAATACGTTCCCCTACTCTTCCCCAGACGTAAGTCCTAGGTACGCCACTGGCTAAGGAACACCTAGGTTTGAGGAATTTAACACTTGCGCTGACGAGAACTAATGAAAAGGCATCATAATAACCAGAAAGCGCATGTAAGAACACGATGTGAAATTGTCCGACCACTTTGTAAAACTCGGCCAGTGGGTAGGTGGACAACTTGCAATTTTTGGAGCACAGAAGAAAGTGACACAAACAAAGAAGCTTTCATTTTGACGGTAGCTATGCTTTTTCGTACTTTCCCGAACCAAAATCAGGTGTGGACATCTGCACAATACTCGGCAACATGTGCATTATGCCCACAAAATGCACCCAAGGTGCCATTTTCAGGAATTTTGGGTGACCTTTTGTCGGTGTGCCCGCAGTGAAAAAGTGCAAAAAAGATGCACTTCCTTGTCCCGGTCCACCCCCGAATTACAATATTTTCTTGCAGTTGTGCCCTTAATAGTAATACGGTACAGCAGTATGTCGACATTTGGAGCTAATTCTGGCCTCAGTGGTAGCAGTGAGATACTTGAATAGGGCAGTTGGAGTGCTAAAATTGGGCACTTTGTAGATGAAACTAAACATTAGCATCTTCAGGTTACTCATATGTTCCAAAGCACCGATAATATGTTCAAAGAAGTAAAAAGGGTGATATCTTAGCACCCTTGGACACCTGTGTATCATAGCACATGATTCCGAACACCATATGCATTCTGAAATTGAGTATGGCGCTAAAATATCCGGGATGCGAAGTCCGAAGAGAGAACTTTTTTCTCAGGATTAGCACCCTTCAGAGGCAAACCTTTTTACAGCGAGAGGTGAGCCCGTTGCCAGACCAATGACCTGTGCAAAATCGCTGTCATCAAAACTAAGGAACCCAAAGTCCAGGCACAGCTTGACCAGTTCAGACAAATCTTCATTTTTCCTTGGTAGCTTAACTTCTTGTATTACATTGAACGGTAATTTCATCGCGGATATGGCGTCATGGACAGGGACGTCCGTAAATAACGACTTAACGTTTATTTGTTTGTTTATTTAGCACATCATAGCACACATAGCATGAGTAATTTTGCGATTGGCACAAAAGACAAAAATGATCTTAATTCGAGGTGCCTCTCGCAAAAACGTTTCCATCCAATAAAACTTGACCACCGTCACGGTGCGACAATCGCCGCCCGCCCCGCCAGCACGCCCCATCGGCACAAAGTATGCACACATGTGTGGTACTCATACTGCGCCCGCACCCGGCAGCACCTGGTTAGTTCTGTATGTTAATTTGTTGTGTTAAAGCGTTTGTGTTGATAAGAAACGTCTGAAATGCTAAGGCTACATACAGCTGAAGGTTCTTACCGAGACCATTTCCAAGAATAAGCGTTTGTGAAATCTTCTTTTCGGTTAAGCTAGTGAACATATCTGTGGTGTTTCTGAGTTTGGTAAATATAATATTTCTATGGTAAGCATAAAGAGGACAGTGAAATATGAAGTGAATTGCATCTTGTTTGGAATAGCCGCATGAGCATGATGGGTCATGTAGAGGATTGACGACAAATGCGTCTGCGTTTAGTTCAGTGAGGCCCATCCTGAACCTTGTATGCAGCGTGTTGCCGGGCTTCGTACCAAGCCAATAATATTGTGCCGGTATCGTGGCACCTGTGTGACCCATAATTGCCCTCTTGAATGTATTGATGTTTCGTTCATGCCTCAAATTTTCAGGAAGATTGTTCCACACCTTTGTTGTGACCAGAAAAAAACGATTTTTGGAACAAGGCGATTCTATTTAGCGGGACTGTCAGTGTAGTTGAATTTCTGAGACGCCTTCCTGTAACTGTATGCCGTGGTTCGGTAACTAGTTTTCTAGTATAAGTTGGTAGGGACCTGCGTGCTTGATTTTGTGGAACAAAAGAAGTTTATGAATTTCTCGCCGTGTTTTTAGCTCATCCAATCCCAATTCCGATCTAATTTGTCCTGATGATGTTCTATATAGTGCACCTGTGATTAACCTAGTTGCCTTTTTTGTAATTTCTCAAGTCTGAGTGCATCCGATATTGTTATATGTCCGTCATATATAGTATGTGCATAGTCAAACAGAGGCCGAATGTAAATAGTATACAAGTTACAGAGGATCTGTTTGTAAATATTACTTGCAACAGGATAAAGGGAGCTTAGTGCACAAGTGACCTTTAGGATAATATCGTTTATGTGACTATGGAAGCGCAAGTCGGAAGAAAATGTAAGGCCGAGATGTTTATGATTTCCTAAGATTGGTTGGTTATTGGTTTTACGACACATCGACCGTTGAGTCGTGTAGCGTCGCCAATCTCTCACGCCGATTGGTCGCGGGTGAAGAATAGCGACAGGTGAGACTCGAACTCACAACCTTTCGATTGTGAGACGAGCAACTTACCCCTAGGCTACTCATCCCCTTCCTAAGATTGGTATTGGCTGGCCTCCCATTCTGAGATTTCGCGGTTTACTGAAACTCTTACGTGTGAATGTTTGTTGGATCGTTTTTGCCGCATTAAATTGTATCCCCCATGTTCTTCCAAATTCGTGTAAAATATCGAGATCTTTTTTAATCGATTGTTGTGCTTCTAGTGAGCCTCGTATGTGTGAAGCGTAAAGCGACGTGTCATCAGCAAAAAAAAGGATTTCATTTGTAATCATGTCTGCCAAGTCATTTGAATATATTAATGCCAAAAGGGGTCCCAAGACAGAACCCTGTGGGCAACCCGCATTTATGGTAGTTGGTGGTGAAAGGCTGTTTCCTACCCTTGCACGCTGTTCCCTGTTATGTAATTATGATTGCAGCCAAATGAATGCAGTGCCGTCAATCCCACAATGGTTTTTGCACTCAAAAATAAGCCCTGCATGCCATATAGTATCAAAATATTTTTGTATGTCCAAATATATACATGTAAAGTCAAGATTTCGATTTAATAATGAATATAGCGTATGTGTCAAGTAGAGCAACTGTAGTTGGGTCCCATGATATGGACGGTAGCCACTTTGCCTTTCAGGGAGTATATTGTTATCCGTTATGTGTGAATAAATTCGTTTAAAAACTAACTTTTTTAGGATTTTGGACAAACACGATAAGAGGCTAATTGTCCTATAATTTATGGGATCAGAGCATGATCCTTTCTTTTTGAATATGGGCGACACATTTGCTTGTTTCCATTCCTTAGGAAAAGCTCCAAGTGATAACGATTTGTTGAATAATTTAGTAAGGGGTTCATAGATAAGAATAGCAATTAGTTTAAGCAGCCTGGGATGTATTTCATCAGGTCCTGTCGATTTATTTGGATTTAGATGGTTGAGTTGCTGACGAACTTCATTTTCAGTAACTTGCATTTCTGCCAAACTTGGAATGCTACGATTATGTTGTGCGTCCATAGAAGGTAGTTGCAAGTTATTAGCGATTGGAATTCTTTCGCAAAATGGGCGTTCAAGAGTGTTGTCTTCTCTGCATCATCAATATTTGCACCATTTGGACCATCCAGGGGTGGTATGCTTTGGGACGTCGTACAACCAATTATCCTCTTTAAAATTTGATGGTATTTTCGAGGACTATGTTTGCATTCTTCTAGTTTCAGAACTTGGCTCTTAATGTTATTATTTGTTAGTGATTTGTTAAGTTCGGTGACTCTGTTGCGCTGATCTTTCCAATTATTCCAACTAAACCATGTTTGCATCCTTTTGGCAATTCTCAATAATCGGTCTCGTCTTCTGATATATTTTTAGCTCGGAATTTACCCATGGTTTGCTTGCCCGGATGGTTTTGATTATTTTTATGGGCATAGCTTCTTTTGCGGGTTTAATAATAACATCAGAATGCATTTTTGTGGCTTAATCAACGTCTTTGCCGAAAATATCTTCCCAATCTACATTTTGAAGGAATATAATGATTTTTCCGGTGTCTAGCTGGTCAAAGTCCCATATTGTATTGCTATATGTATGCTTAGTCGCCTTGTTGGCGTTTAAGGTTACAAATATAGGGTAATGATCAATATTTGAAAAAGGAGGCAAGATACCACTTTCAGAAACAATTTCTTTGTTTGAAGTAATGATTAAGTCCCTACGATTATGTACTTCGTTCGCGACTCTTGCCGGTTCGTCTATAAGTTGGAATAGTTGCAACGTGTTAATTGTTTCTAGAAGTTCTAAGTCAAATGGGATAACTCTTCCCTTGGCGTACGACTGGTTCAAGAAAATATAACCCGAATTCAAATCGCCCATGACAAGGATTATTGACGGGCTCAACATCAGGGCTAAGGACATGCTATCATTACATTTGTCAATAAATGACTTATATTTGCCTGATGACAGGTTCTGTGGGAGATATGTGCAGCATATTATGATCGATACATCTTTAATTTTCACCAGACACCATATCCATTCCACATCATCAAGCTCAATGTGGTTCTGTCTTTGCAACGTCGAAACTGGCCAGCTTTTTTGCAACAGTTAACCGTACGTAATCGCTGTAGAAGATCAGCTGATTTTTTTCAAGGTGTGCCGAACCTGTCGTACCAATATCCCCGACAGCAGCTTCCCGAAATATCGTACCACAAGATGTGCGGCGCTGCAGACCTCAAACGCTATTGAAGGCATATGGACACATGGGGCATATGGGACATGGGGCATATGGGCACATGGGGCATATGTGCACATGTGGCACATGGGGCATATGGGAACATGGTGAATATGCATGGGATAGGCTGATCTTACCCCTCTTCTTACCCTTCATCCCCCCCCTCTCTCTCTCTCTCTCTCTTTCTCCCGTGAACGCCTCACAGATTGTATTCATTAATAGCCACTGAAACGAATCGGTTACATACTTTTTTGTGTGCCCTAGATGACAATCGTTCTGTTAATCATAGTTCTTCGGAAATGTTGTTGTCATCAGTGAACGATGTCTTCATATTTCTGGAATTCAACACATTGTCATTGCTCCCGTTCTGTTCGGATAACTTGTTCGCTTTTTGCTCTTGCGGATTGCATAATTCGGAAACGCCGGACATTGTTATGGCATTCTGAATATCAATATTGTAGCTAATACAGTCCCAACAATGTCATATTAGGTTCCCATGTTCAATTTTCTGTCCGATTTTTGCTGCTCTTTTTAACACGTCCCGTCTCGGGGGTCTTCAACCACCCACCCCCCCCCTCAGGTTTTTCGCGGATAGCGGACGAACGGCACGGGGCAGCGCGCCTGAATTTGGCATACCTTTTCCCACATCAATTTGACATGCTGATTCAAAATTTTTAGGTCAGGTCATCTAGGGTCAACGAGTTAGTCAAGGTCAAGTGAGGTCACCTCCAAATAAGTTAAACCAGTCGTCACGCTTTAACGGATACAGATATTTTAATGAAACTTTCAGAGTTTGTTTATCTTTACGGATGCAACAAAACGTACGAGTGGACTTTTTCGTTTTTGATTACATATAAATTTTGCGTATTTGCCAAATTGCAGATCAAATACAGGATTCTGGCTAAAGGAAGCATTTTTATTAGGGCGAGTTCACTTCCAACAACGTTTCTCGGTCTGCTCTACCCATTGGAAAAGAAAATGAAAGAAAACGTGAAAACTCAAAATTGTGAAATTTCAACAACAAAAAATGGGGGGGGGGCAAAACAAATCATAGCGCTGGTCGATTTCGCTGTCCTTTTCTCATTCCAAATGAATTTTGTTTTATCATATATCCCCAAAATGTACTTTTCAGAGCCAAAAACATAATGTAAGTCGTGAAAAGTCGTGAAAATCTAGCCCCCTGGTGATGTCACTTTTGGGGGAAAAAATTTGGAGGGTGGACCCGAACCATACTCGTCGAACGCTCTCCAATGACACCTCTTTCGTCTTCGTGCGATGCTTAGGTTGGATTTTAGAAAAGACGGCGTGGGTTAAAGCGATATCCAGTTAAATTCTACATACGGTTTTATTCTACCATGCGAACAGCCTTCGCATTCTGGTGAAAAATGTGACTGGACCGAAGGTCCCTGGTGATGGTGGTGCTGACGGTCACAGTGGCAAGACGTGAGTTCTAGGATAGGCATGCCTCTGATTTGCGATCAAAAGATCAGACTCTTTGCCTGACTTACCAGAAAAAAAACACCATCCTTATGGAATGGCGTACAAACAAGAATATCCGCTCCGAATTGCACCAGATCTAAGAGGAAACGACAATAAAATGCGGGAGTCCGAAGATGCATCAGTTCTTGACGAGACACTTTCTATTCGCGATTTACACCATTTCCGTAAGTTCAAGGACGGCTTTCTCGATTTGTAGCATGTGTAGCTATATGTAGCATGTATATGATGTCATGCTGTTCGAAGTCATTGGTTCTTACTTGGTTTCGGGTATCACAGAAAAAACTCATGTGATTACGGAATACACGAATAGTGGAACCTGAGGTTCTATGCAGAATTCACCATTGGTGCAAAATCGCAATGCATTCTGAACTTCTGTGGGACTTCTTCCACGTACTTTCAAGCTGGACTTTGTACACTTTGGCACTAATGAACATCTTGGCTAACTGTAATTTTAGGGGGCACTCACAGCTTCGGGAGCTAATTTCAAAGAGAGTGGATGTTGGTTTTGCATTGCAACACCAATGTTTATATTGGCTTTGAAGAGGCAATACCGAAGGTATGCAGCAGGAATGCATGATTAAGTAGCCAAAAGTAATCCTGTTGTGGAATAATCAGATCAGGCATGTGAGAGGTGCACATCAGAGCCTACCTTGGCAACGACGGCGTTGTCGGGGATGAAGCGCACACTGTCGATATACAAGTCGAAGGTGGCCGTGACCGGGGTCGCCTCGGGCAGGCTAGCGGTGTGTGAGGTGTCGTACGGCAGCCAGGCCCTCATCTCGGGCGATGACCGCTGAGGAGGAGGCGTGGGCGTGCGCGGCGGAGGCGGAGTTGACTCGCGGGGCGGCGGCGGCGGCGGCGGCGGCGGCGGCGGCGACTCATCCTCTGACTCTGCAGGAATGGGTGATGTGCCGGTCCAACTTAATCAAGCTGGTGAGAAGTGGTCGGAACAGTTTGTTGACCGGAATTGGGGTACCTGTTCTGAACAGACGCGCAAAGTCCTAGTGCCGAATGGGGAGATATGGTGACGTCATTCATGGACGCTGTATGACCGAAGCAGTCGAAGCGCTCCTAAGCCCAAATAACTAAACTAACTAAGGTGACGTCATTCAATTGTATTATTGTCGCAATTTGAGAACACATGTCCTGTTTAATATAGGGTTACTGCACAAACACAAACGAATCAACCAAGTGCAAAGAAGAAGGACCTTTGTGTTTTACGACGCGTATAATTGCTCGGTTATGTAGCGTCGCTAAGCTCTCACGCCGATTGGTCTAGGGGGATTCATTAGTCCCGCCGGCTGAGGGACTCGAACCCAGGATCCTAAGCCCAAACTCCAACTCTCAGCTCTGTACCGACAAAGCTACAGGGACCTCACCACTTCGTCAAACAGGTGGTGGAGCACCAAATTAAATCAAGTCGGCATTAAGTGCAATCGGCATTAATCTAAGCCAACATCATATTAAGTCAGACACAAGCCTGCAATCACAGGAAGCTACAAATGACGTGCTGTAGGACCTGACACATACTGTCTTTGGAAGACTCGGCGTAGCGCGGGGGGAGGCAAGCAAATCATACTGAGTTGTCCTTAAAATGACATAAAATACCCAAATGAAACCAACTTGAGGGTGGAATGAAAGGTAGGGATGCTGCTGCCCCATCCGTCTTTGGCATCCGCGTTTAACACAAGTCACACTGATTACTGAAAATAACCTCGTATCTCGGATTAGTCAGCCCGCGAATACAGACTAAACATTATGCCCGAAGCTAAATAAAGCGATGTAAAACTCGTCCAGGGAATGGATTTATCGCTCATGAACCTTCAGATGAGCTGGATGCCGAGTCCGGTAGAGGCTCTATTTTCGGCTTGATATCATCGTCGTCGTCATCATCGTCTAGGTTGATGTTGACCGGCATGAAGCGAGGCCTGGGTGGCGATGCTGGCGATGCATCCTTGACTGAAACGGCAGATGACATGCGACACTGAGTGCGTCTGCACACATAGCCTCGTTCACTCACCATCATCTCACGAATAGTTCACGAGATAAACGTATAGCCGGGTTCTCACGAATAGTTCACGAGATAAACGTATAGCTGAATTCTCTGGAAACAGTTCTCGGCCGTTGTTTGTTGACAACGTGGAGCATATTTAGAATACGATACATCATGACAAATAAGCACGATTTCCAAGAATCAGCTGGATGGATTTCACCGTTAGCTAAAATTGGAGTATCTGGTACTGCCGCTTCGCCTCTCATGCAGCCAGTGCCTATGGGCCTTTTCGCTTCCCACCCGGTTCGTTGGAGAGGTCGTAATACTAAGATAAAAACGGAATACCATCAGATTCAAAATCTGAGCATGTGCTGATAACGAATAAGCATGTTCATGAAAATCTATCGCTTGTTTAAAAACGTACTTCTGTCCTGCAGGTGCTTCGATTCACAGAGTTGGCTGTTTAGCCCGTCCAGTCTCGGGGAGTCTTCAACCGCCCCTTCATGTTTTTTGCGGGTAGTGAACGAACAGCGCGCGGCAGCGCGCCAAAAGTTGGCATACCTTTTCCCACATAAATTTGGCATGCTTTCCCAAAATGTTGAAGTCAGATCATTTAGGGTCAACGAGTTAATCAAGGTCAAGTGAGGTCACCTCCAAAAACAATTCAACCAGTCGTCACACTTTAACGGATGCAGATATTTTAATGAAACTTTCAGTGTTTGCTTATCTTTAGAGATGCAACAAAACGTATGAAATTAATTTTTCATTCTTTCCGTTTTTAATTACATATCAATTTGGCATATTTGCCTATTGCAGTTCAAATAGAAGATTCTCGCTAAACTAAGCATTGTTATTGGAGTAAGTTGACTTCCAACAGCGTTTCTCGGTCTGCCCTACCCATTAGAAAAGGAAAATTGAAGAAAACTTGAAAACTCAAAATTTTGAAATAAAAAAATTGGGTGTGGGAGAAAATATTTTATGGTTCTGGCGGATTTCGCTGTCCTTTTCTGATTCCAAATAATTTTTGTTTTGTTCAAATATCCCTCAAAATGAATTCCCCAGAGCTAAAAACGTAACGTAAGTCGTGAAAAGTCGTGAAAATCTAGCCCCCTAGTGACGTCACTTTGGGGGAATGTTTTTTGGGGGTGGATCTGGACCCTACTCGTCGAGCGCTTTCCGATGATACCTCTTTCGCTTTCGTCCGACGCTTAGTTTGGATTTTAGAGGATGGTTACTATCCCCCCCGAGACGGCGCGGGAGAGTAAGGAGCTGACCGGAGAGACGGCGCGGGTTAAGTCGTGGTTATGCAATTGTCGCATCTTGTATCTATCAACTCCTCAAATTCTGTGCAACAATATCCAGTAGATTGCATTCCTTTAGGCCTCTCACAATATCCGTAATGATGTAAAATGTTTCCGGGCCTCCGCGCATGATTCCGGGACTCAGTGTTTTTCCGGTCGCGTGCGCGAATAAAATCCATCGTGGCCACAGGTCAGCTGGGAGTTCACCACCCGTGGCCTAGTCTACGGACACGATTTTTGATCAGATGCCTGGTGTATTGTATGTATAATTCAAATAGCTAATTTGTGTAAGCTGAGCGGAGCTTACTACTTCATCAAAAAGCCAAGACAGTCGGGGAACACTACACTGCGCTTCTTGTGTCTAGCTTTGACTATCTAGCCACTGCTGGGCCCTATGTGCCCCAATGCTGTCTTGCCGAGGAGTGTAGTGTACACTGCACGTGTACTGTGAGACCAGAGCGACCCCATTCTGCAGGGGGCACCAATGCATTGGTGCCCCCTACAGAATGGGGTCGCTCCTACCTAACCTCACCTACAGAACCTAACCTAACCTAACCATTGCAATGGTGTGCGTAAAAGCAGCAGGGGACGGCTATTGCGTTTTGCCAGCATGTACGCTCCGGCATCACCATCTTTCTCAAATAGCTTACGGAGACCCGAACAATGGCCAGACACCAAACACTTGGTGAACACAAAGTGCAAAATACACATACGTCAGTACTGTCCAAGGCTTCCAGCGTTCTGAGGGCCTCCTTGGGAGACCAAGAGACCAGACTAAAGCCATAGCAGAAGTTGATTATTTGAGTGTCCTCGAACCTAAAATACGTGACCAAACATTTCCGTAGACTATGTCTCTAGCGATGAATCATCAGTCGAAGTGTCGCTATGAGCGATTTCGGGCACACACGCGGCAGAAAGTGTAAGACGCAATGCCAATGCATGGATGATTCGGTTCTTGGCTTTTGACTTATATTGAAAGAGGTACTTTAGCCTGATCAGGCTATCTCGTGTCATGAAGATAAGAAATGTATTATGTTGTACAATTCAGAATATACATCCTGGAACATGTTGGTTTTTCGGAGGAAAAGAAAAGTATCTTAATCAAAACTGGGCGGTCATCGGCCAACTGTGAAGGGAAATAAAAAGAAATTTGGTGTTTATGCGGCAGTAATCGGTTACTTCTCTTCGAAGGCCATGGCATTTGCGGCAATGAAGGAGATGTGTCGCTGTAAGATGGGTGTTGAATGATGGACATGAAGACCGAGGCGAAGATGCATAAATGCATCGAAACGTGAGAGAAGCATGTCCGGAAGGATCCTGTGAAGGATAAGACTTTTTGTTCATGTCGGTTTGTTTAAATTATATGACATCTCGGAGATCGACAACAAGTTTCATCATTATGATACGTATGAATCTATTTTGGTTGGCTTTCAATGAGGGGGAAGATCAAATATTTACAAAGCCGTAAAACGATATAACGATCGGCTAAAAATGACGTAGAAGTAATATAGCGAAACAAATCTCGTGATTGAAAGCATCTATGTCGGATAAGCCTCCGCATAGACAGTCCCCGATCAAAAACAACACCAAGAAATTGAAAGGATTTTGCGAAAAATATGTTCCCGAGGTGACAGCGGTGTTTCTGGGTTAGGGCCGGTAGTCGTTCTGCCAAAAACAATTGTTGCAGATTTTGTGGCCGAAGGATGGAAGTCATGCTCGATGGACCATTGGTATACTTGGGGCAAATGCATTCTGCATTTAATGTAAACACTCTTCATAAATTTCGTCTGAGCACTGAACTGCACTGTCATCGCAAAAAGGGAAGATGATAAACAGGCATGGATGTCGACGAAGACGACATCAATGATGATGCTAAATATTGTTGGCGATATGCCTGTCGTCAGTGACAACCTGTTCTGCACAAAAGGTAGTACTTTCCTTTGTTTGTATTCTTATAACCGAGAGATGTATACCTGTTTCTTGCCGAACAAGGTGAATAATAGTGCCGACTTTTCGAGGAAGCCCACATTGATTTCGAGATAATGGAGAATTTCGGTCTAGGTGCCAGATCAATCTTTCAATAATCATGCGCTCAAGAAGTTTTCCGAGGCAACTGGTAATAGCAATGGGTCTAAAATTACTGGGGTCACTATGATGTTTTATGCGCCCCTAAACCCCAATAACTAACTAACACTATAATGTTTTTGGGCTTTGGGATGAAGATTATGAGGGTTTTTCGAAGCTTCAGGAAGACGTGCTTTGACCACAATGAAGTGCTTGCAAGATGCAATGTTTGGTATCATCAGGTAAATGTCGCCAAAACGAATAATGCAGGTTGTCAGTCCCCACGGAATTGTCACCGGCGGAAGAAATGGCATTCTCAATTTTAGAAAGCTCAAAATGAACATTCTATTATTAAAATTATTAAAATGTATCGTGCGAAATTGATTTCAGAAGTGCTTTGTGTATATTCATGAAATCAGATATGTAGTTGACATTGGAACTATTGTGAGCCATGGCAGATACAATGCTGTTTACCAATGCTTGCGGTTCTGTAATGATGACATGCTGGATTTTGAGGGTCGGGAGTGATCTAAGTGGGGATTGAGGGTCGGGAGTGGTCTAAATGGGGAGCGTTTTGTGTGTAAATATTTACGTTCATGATTTATGTGGAGTAAATTGTGTGTATCTAGATGGCGTAAATATTGTATACATGCTCATTTTGTTCCCGCAAATACTTGTGACATTCTGGACATGTCAAATGCAATGCAATGCAATACAATGCAATGTAATGTACTGAAATATAATACAATGTAGCATAATGCAATGTGATGCAATGCAATGTAATGCAATCCACTTCTGATTATCCCGAATAGGGCTTTTCAGTTTCCGTTGCAGTAGGCAACCAATGTACACCACGAATCATAATCACGAGCGGATACAATAACAACGAATGGTATCACAGTTTTGAGGTAAGCGATGTTCCGGGATCCGGAAGGTAGAGCTTGGGCATGCACAGCATGACCAAATGTCTCTGTCTGAGAACAATGTAACCACTAGAGTTCCTCATATTTGGAGGCAGATTAGTCCACGTCTGGCAAACTCACGGCATGCGGGAACCGCACACGAATGTTGTGCGGCATCGTGACTTGCATGTACCTGGAGCTCACCGTTAGCTGTGGCGCTGGTGCTCAATTGCGACACGGTCGAGCGGCAGTTCGGTTGACCGCAAAGGAGATCTGAGCCTTTCGTAATTTTGATTCTATAACTTTGATTCGTAACTTTGAAAAATAAGTGAGCATTTCCTCGGATATGAAGTTCTCCAATTTGAGCCATCCCAGTTTTCTCAACATTGGCGACACATAATTCCGGTCCAACGAACTGGATAGTGCTACCTGTGATTTAGGACTTGAAACATACAAAATAAGAGAGCTGCATGGTCATGGCTGAATCAGCGCACCCGGATAATTGAACAATTGCAAAATCGCAATAAGTAGTTCTTTAAGCGATCGATGACAGACGTGCTGAGCTTTCGAATGCTATTTGTCTGGCCTTTTGAGGATTTCGATCCCTACGAACGAGTCGCGCTGCAGCAGAGCATAGTTGTAGAGCGGCTCACCAGGCGGCAGCACCGTCTTGCGCTCGCGCGGAGGCGGTGTCGGCTCTCGCGGCGGTGGCACTGGTGTCGAAGGTCGAATGAAGTTCTTGCTGTCGGGGAGATCACCGTACTTGCCGCCCGCCATCAAATGCATGAAGGCCTTCCGCAGGTCCATGGTGTACAACTTGGAGGGTTCTTCCAGGAACACCTACGACGAGCACGAGCTTAGCTTTCCACCGTGATGGCAGGCTCGCCAGGTCAACACAACTATGATTGGCTGCTCGTCTCCGGCTGCGGTAGCTCACGCTCGCTTGTTGTGTAACACATGGAACACAATATAAAATAAAGATGCATAGCGGTACGGTAGCTGTTCATACCAATATAATAACATAATGCACCATTGCAGACTCTGGATGAACGAAGGCACGAGGCAAGCTACGGTTTCTCCGTATTCTATTCACACGATCGGACACCACACCTGGACAGAAAATCTGCTGGCCGACTGCAACCGAGGTGTCTTGACAGGCCGCAAAGGCATACACCATATGACGTCCAATTTCCGTGGAAGTGCAGCAAGTTAAAAAATATATAGTCTGCTTCGACAATGTGGCACAATGCATGCACATTTTAGATGAGTATTTCAGATTCAGAAGAGGACCCCAATTGTGGGCATCGTGTTCACAAATTTGGCATATGTGTCCATACAAATACATAAAAGCAATCCAATTAAGTTGAATTTCGCTTCAATCAGACAGCCAATTTTCGGTAAGAAAATGGACTGTCTGACAACTTGGTGGTAAGTATGGTGTCAACTATGCTCTGCCAATAGAGCATTTATCTAACGCCATGCGTTTCCAGTGGCGAAGGTGCAAAAGTAGTAGACATACGCAATTTTTGGCGCTTTTCGCTTTGGGCTTTTGCGCTTTGCTCGACACGATTTTTATAGCTCACCATCTCACAGGGCAACTGCCCCTTTCATCTCCTTCGGTAGGTTCATCGCCAATTCAAGTATGTAACTCTTGGTGAGCGAAGTGCCATCTGAATGATGTATTGAACATTATGCAACTTATGCTAAGCTCCAGTACACCTGTTGGCTAGCCCCGTTTGAATGTGGTGGTCGCTCTCGTTTGATGCACCAGGCCTGTCGATCACCAGGCCAGTCACCAGGCCTGGTGCACTTCTGGCGGCTGTGCACGCCGGGGGCGCACTGATGTTTGCCTGGCTGGAGGCCTTTCTGGACGCCTAAATTTATGTTTACGTGCTCAATATTTAGTGTAAAATGTCAGGTTTTGCATACTGGGTGGAGAGCTAACAAATTATTTAGATCGAATAATCTTTCTTTCAATTATATGACGTACCGTAGTAAGGAAAGAATTTGGGTGCACGGGGTGGGACTGATGATAGTAGGTCTTATATCAATCTTATAAATGGGGACCAATCTTATAAGCATCATGTTAGTAGCAGGTGTGCGTGGCAATGGATTCAGTATCTTTCTCCGAGTATGTGATGCTGATGAGACTCGCCATGGTAACACAATGGGGCGAATAGTTTCCTCAGACAGCTTGCGCCGTATGCAACCGCTCGACCCGACATCCACCCACTGACTGACATCCGCTCAGTTCCTGGCCGCGCAGGTCACGTGACATTCCCCGTCATAACATGTAGCCGCTCTGCCCGGGATCCTCCCGCTGACTGACATCCGCTCAGTTCCTGGCCGCGCAGGTCACGTGACATTCCCCGTCATAACATGTAGCCGCGCTGCCCGGGATCCTCCCGCTGACTGACATCCGCTCAGTTCCTGGCCGCGCAGGTCACGTGACATTCCCCGCCATAACGTGTAGCCGCTCTGCCCGGGATCCTCCCGCTGACTGACATCCGCTCAGTTCCTGGCCGCGCCGGTCACGTGACATTCCCCGCCATAACATGTAGCCGCTCTGCCCGGGATCCTCCCGCTGACTGACATCCGTTCAGCTTCTGGGCACGCAGATCACGTGACATTCCCCGTCATAACGTGTAGCCGCGCTGCCCGGGATCCTCCCGCTGACTGACATCCGTTCAGCTTCTGGGCATGCAGATCACGTGACATTCCCCGCCATAACGTTTAGTCGCCCCAAAGCCAGAGACGGCTGGAAAGCTACATATTATGTTCCATCACAAATACATTTATTGTATTAAAATAGACGCACTTCAAACAAAATAAACTGCATAAAATCAAAATTAGAATGCAAAGGGCCTGCTTCACCATCGTAAAGACAAAACATATATGGGCGGATTTTTATCTATGAGTTCAATCATTTTCTTTCACGAAGCGTAGAAAACGTCATGGTTGTAAAACATAATTTATTTAGATAGCACGAAAACACACTATGACCTTTTTTTCGGTGGTGAGACAGATGCCGGGTCTAAATATGAGTGAACGAGTTAGGACTTGACATCATGCAACAAAGAAGTCAGCGAGATTGCAAAAGAGTGACGGTCGGACCGAGCCGGGTGGTGTCGCTGAGATGAATGTTTGTCGTGCATACACAGGAAGAGACTCACTAAGGGTTTGCCCTCGCAAAGTAGCACCATATTGTGCCATATCCGTCTGTGTTGGGCACTGCTGGTCATATCACATTTTGACATCGTATGCAATGTGTGTTGCATATCGTGTCACATGGGATAATAATATATAGCTGGAACATAGATAACAATGATAATGTATAAATGTAAAATACTATCGTCATGCAGGTTAAAATACGGTATCTGTAAGTGTACAGGAAATGTGGCAAAGTCGACCGTGTCTCTGTGGATGTTCTGCAGTGTTTGTCTGCACCTTTTTGGCGCCACTGTATGAGTTGGCGCGCGTCATCCAGGGCCTGATCAGATGCAGCATAGACAGGGCCACGTTGAAGATCAGGTCACGGCTCCAGCCGCGGAGAAACAGCTGGTCCCATACCAGCTGCTGTGCCGTAACACTCAGGATACCGACAAATCCCTGTGGCACATAGGACACTCAGCTGACCATAGCTCCGTAACACTTGAAATACCGACCAACCCTTACGGCACAATAGGACACTCTCACAATAGGACAGGTCAGTTGCTGACCATGCCTGCTAGACCGTCCAGTCAGTTGCTGACCATGCCTGCTAGACCGTCCGGTCAGTTGCCCACCATGCCTGCTAGACCGTCCAGTCAGTTGCTCACCATGCATGCTAGACCGTCCAGTCAGTTGCTCACCATGCCTGCTAGACCGTCCAGTCAGTTGCTCACCATGCATGCTAGACCGTCCGGTCAGTTGCTGACCATGCCTGCTAGACGGTCCAGTCAGTTGCTCACCATGCCTGCTAGACCGTCCAGTCAGTTGCTGACCATGCCTGCTAGACCGTCCGGTCAGTTGCTGACCATGCCTGCTAGACCGTCCGGTCAGTTGCTCACCATGCCTGCTAGACCGTCCAGTCAGTTGCTCACCATGCCTGCTAGACCGTCCAGTCAGTTGCTGACCACGCCTGCTAGACCGTCCAGTCAGTTGCTCACCATGCCTGCTAGACCGTCCAGTCAGTTGCTCACCATGCATGCTAGACCGTCCGGTCAGTTGCTGACCATGCCTGCTAGACCGTCCGGTCAGTTGCTCACCATGCCTGCTAGGCCGTCCGGTCAGTTGCTGACCATGCCTGCTAAGCTGTCTAGTCAGTTGCTGACCATGCCTGCTGGACCGTCCAGTCAGTTACTCACCATGCCTGCTAGACCGTCCGGTCAGTTACCCACCATGCCTGCTAGACCGTCCAGTCAGTTGCTGACCATGCCTGCTAGACTGTTCGGTCAGTTGCTGACCATGCATGCTAGACCGTCCAGTCAGTTGCTGACCATGCCTGCTAGACCGTCCGGTAAGTTACCCACCATGCCTGCTAGACCGTCCAGTCAGTTGCTGACCATGCCTGCTAGACCGTCCGGTCAGTTGCCCACCACGCCTGCTAGACCGTCCAGTCAGTTGCTCACCATGCCTGCTAGACCGTCCGGTCAGTTGCTCACCATGCATGCTAGACCGTCCAGTCAGTTGCTGACCATGCCTGCTAGACTGTCCAGTCAGTTGCTCACCATGCCTGCTAGACCGTCCAGTCAGTTGACCAAATCCATCGGTGCGGTGCCAACATATTACAGAAGGGAAGCAAGCATGAGCGACAATCTCCTCCTATCCTCTCTTCACCTACACACACATACACCTACCCCCCCCCCACATACACACACAGAAGACTGCCGTGATGGACAGTCTGCACTGCACTCACCTGCACCAGCCATTTACGGATGAATATCTTGGGATCTGCGAACTGGTCCGTCTGCTTGTCGCTCAGCTCTTTTCCTTTCTTCAGTAGGTCTAGCATCTCATTGTACTGCTTAACACCGGCTTTGTGATCTCTGTTTAACATCTCTGGAATGAAATCCTGCAACGGAATTTTCGCTTTACAAGGCATGACTTTGAAAACTGTTGTACACAAATACCAGCTTATTGGCATGCGGGGACATAAACTGCCACAGTTTAAAACAAGTCATTAAGCACTTAAGTTCGTCAGCAACAATGAAAAACATGGTGAAAATTGGTACGATTCTTCAGTACTGGTCTATTTATGATGAATAAATATCCTGACACCTATTACCGCTGAAAGTTGTCCTTTCTTTGATGTTTTTTTTTTGCATGGGACTTCAATTTGCGGTTCTATTTGCTTACGCATAATGAATCTACTTGGATAATATGGATTTGTCTTGCCTATACGTTTTTGGCAGCTCAATTGCTTCATCAACTCAGGCAATTACGGCAAACAAAGGCAAGCTTACAGCACGAACGTGAATAGCACGTACACTGAGGAAACTTGGCATTACGCACACAATTTATAACTTCATATACCCGCCTCTATTGTTAAGAAAGCTGTCTAATGCAGTGTATTCCTACTGTTTCTGTTCAATTATACATCGAGTACCTATCGCCTCGTCTCTTACCTGAATCACAGCCTTCGGCCTGTTCTTGCAAATCTCCTGCAAGTGTTTGTGGTATTCGGGGTCATTGGATTTCACGGTATCCAGCACACGGTCGGCCATCTTGAACAGCTGTTCGGTGTTGGGCTTGCAGTGACGAAGCAACAGATCCAGATGGAAAGCCAGCCTGATCACGTACGACTCTGAAATGCACACCGATAGACCCACAGACTGAAATTGTTGCGAAACTTTCCACTTTTCACAATTTGCATTCAATAAAAAAACAAGTTGGCAAATACCAACCACAACATTGCATAATAGCATAATAGTAACACCGATGTACCGTTTGTAATGATGGATGAAGCTACAAAGCAGAATTAAATGTGATAACTAGTGTTTACAAAGGAGCAAAATTCTGTACAAGATGTAATCCTAGGACAGAGCTTCGGTAATAGTAATCATAAAACTACGGGTTTTTCCTTATTTGGTGCAAGTGCAAGAAACAACAGAACATCTTTTAGAATCTAAAAGATTAACTCTGAAGTGAACCCAGAAGCATATAGAATAGCTAGAAATAAAGTTAGGATGGACACTAGGTGCACCCAAAACATCGTCTTAAATTTAATTAGCTCGACACTCTTGAGCCGGAAATGCTCAGAATTTCTTTAGCTGCTCTCAATTTAGATCTTAAAAATGTAGTTTATGGCCACTGGTGGTAGATGGTGAAATAGTAGATGATGATTGTCACATAGTCGAGATTTTAGCAAGCAATTATTATCATACTTTAATAAAGAGAACTCAAGTTCATGTTTAACCACTGAATGTTATGTTATGGCCGACGATAAGATGGAAGATCTTACAATGACTACAGAAGCTGTAGGAAAACAATTGCGGAAAATAAAACACAAAAAGCTGCAGGGCATGATGATGCTTGAATGCAGTGCCAGGATCTGCAAGGAACTTAGTGAAGTGTGCTCAAATTTTAGCGGTTCCTTCAAATATGATCTTCAGATTGACTGTCGAGTTTTCCGAACTGCATGAAGATTGGCGCAATGCAAATGTAGTAATCATTTTCAGAAAGATAAATGCAAAGTGCAGGAACTTGTAGGCCAGACAGATTGACCTCAATGGTTTGCAAGATACCGTACAAAAAAAAACTGGTCAAGGAGAATGTTCAGACTCATCTTGATAGGCATAGTCATTTAAGTGATATTGAGCAGGGATTTTGATTTAGAAGATATTGTTTCACTAACCAAGTGGAATCCATGAAGCATGCAATTAGAGAAGTCGACCATCGAAGCAGGGTGGATGTTGTGCACTAGGACTTTTGCAAAACGTTTGATAAAGTTTCACCCAAGCGTCTCATTCATCAACTAGAGTAGCACGAGGTTGACGGAAAAGTTACAGGTTGGATTAAAGCAAGGTTCATGGCCAGGAAATAACGAGTAATTTTACTTCCATGCATATCTGAATCTGAATTCGAATATCGCCTGTGTGGGCCGAACTCAGATGGGCCCCTGCGGCTCTCATTAAGCTTCATGCCCTTATGACCTTATGACTTCATAGCAGTGACCGGCTGATGACCCCTGTCCGGCTCCAGTGTCACCATGACTCTGGGGGATGTGTCACAGCACCTGTGTCGGTGTCCGGCTCCAGCGTCACCATGACTCAGGGGATGTGTCACGTACCTGTGTCAGTGTCCGGATCCAGAGTCACCATGACTGTGGGGGATGTGTCACAGACCTGTGTCGGTGTCCGGCTCCAGAGCCAGCTGCAGCGGACACAGCCAGAACGGCTGCGTGTGCGTGAAGCCCTTGTTGTAGGTGTTGAGCACGTTCAGAGTCTGAGCCGCCAGAATCAGGTGATCGTCGCAGTCGAGAGGCCGAAGCGGCAGCGAGCGGTCATAAGCCTGCCGGCGAGGTGGGACGGGCGATCATGGGTCACCGGTGGGGTATGACGGGCGGTCATTGGTCACTGGTGGGGTAGGACGGGCGGTCATGGGTCATCGGTGGGATAGGATGGGCGGTCATTGGTCATCGGTGGGGTAGAATGGGCGGTCACGGGTCTTCTGGTGGGATGGGACGGGCGTTCATAACCCTGCCGGTGGTGTGGAACGGGCAGTCACGGGTCCGTCTCACCACCATGTCCGTTGACCACCAATTGGTGGTCAGTAGAGGGTTCTTGATTCAGCAGTGGGGTGGAGTTGATTGGGATTGCGGTGGCATAGAAGAAGGGAAGCATTGTTTAACAGGGTCGGAACAAGCGGTGGCTTGGATGAGGTACTGATGTCGAAGGGCGCTTGGATGTAACAATGGTGACATAGTGGGACATTGATGTTCATCAGGGCATCTCATTCAGCATTACTACAGCGAGCTATAGCGCGACTGGTACTGCACGCAAAACAGGATATGGGACAGACTTCTTATGCTGAAGCTGGCTATCGCCAACACGTATCGTGGGTAACATCTGACTGCACCGCTGCACCTCCACTCACCTCGATAATCACGTTATCGATCAGCTTCCACTGCGGGCTGCGGTTCGCCCTCTGTCCTTTCTGCTCCTTGGTTTTCTTGGTGAGGCTCTTGGTGAACGCGGCCAACATGGCGGGCTCGACGGCTGCCGGAGCGACGTGTCGCTTGTGCTCCGCCTGCAGCAGGTGCGTCAGCCACACGTGCAGCCGCAGCGGCCGCGACAGCAGCGGGTACTGACCCTGCAGTCTGTCGGCACGGGGACCAGGTCACAGCGGGTACTGACCCTGCAGTCGGTCGGCATGGGAATTAGGTCACAGCGGGTACTGACCCTGTAGTCTGTCGACATGGGGACCAGATCACAGTGGGTACTGAGCCTGCAGTCTGTCGACACGGGGACCAGGTCACAGCGGGTACTGACCCTGCAGTCTGTCGGCACAGAGACCAGATCACAGCGGGTACTGACCCTGCAGTCTGTCGACACGGGGACCAGGTCACAGCGGGTACTGACCCTGCAGTCTGTCGGCACAGAGACCAGATCACAGCGGGTACTGACCCTGCAGTCTGTCGACACGGGGACCAGATCACAGTGAGTATCCTGCAGTCTGTCGACATGGACCCTGTCTCAGCGCCGTTAGATCAACTGTCTGAAACGGCAGTTTGCAGCGGCGCATCTTACACGTGCTGGGTCACAGCGGTCTGAAGCTTGGAGGTCATGGTGGTGAGACGCGGAAGATATCACGGCAGTTTGAATGTCAGAGGTCATGGCGGCGAAACGCAGAAGGTATCACGGCGGTCTGTCAAACACAGTGCAGGCCACACCCTTAGCTTCAACGCACATGATTAGCGAATACAAGTAAAAACAGGTCGAAACGTTAGTCAGTGAGCATACAAATTATTCTGAATGCAAATTAATCAAATGTAAGTTGAGCGAAATAGATACCATAAACAGCTGTTCGAAATCAATATTTATAGACTATATTGAAATGCAAATTATATTTCCATTAGTTTAAATTTCCTGACTTGGCAATTAGATCAATTATCATGTGTCATTCGACCAATTCACCCTCTGGTTGTTTAACACTTGCACTTCATTTTACATTCAGTCAATTCACTATCGGTAGCTCAGCGAGAGACAGCCGGCAGGTGACGTCAACTGGCACCGACACCATTGAACAGGCTCACGCCACTGTGACGCGTGACAGACAAATGGCCACCGCGTGGTGCATGTTAATTAATGACCATGTAGGTGATGACCTTGTGTAACCTCGTGGCTTCACAGCCACGCCACTCGCGACAAGCGTCAAGGTCGCCACAAAACTCTGAATGAATGACTCGCGGGGTGTAAAAGACATGCACATATTTGGATACCTATACGCTATGAGGGAACTCCATGATAGCGATGGTCATCCAGCCATAGAGAGTAGTGCTGTGCAGATCTGCCACTCTCTCCAATTCTGCACTGGCTAGGGCATTACCACGCCCACCGTAAGGCTACACCCACCGTAAGCCGGGATTATGTTTCCCTGTGGATACCTCAACATATCCATTTTAGTAGGGGCGGTCCGTGCCACCTAAATGAGGTAAGCCAGAAATTAATCGCCGGATTTCGACCAGTATTCTAGTGTTTTATATAATAAGTATCTATTATTGTGTTATGGTAAGATGAGTATCAACAACATAATTTGGCGCTGCAAAGTGCCAAACCTATCACCATCGTTCCGAAGTCAGTGGATTTCAACCCTATCCCTCCTGTTCAAATCCTTCCGAAGTTGCCGGGACGTTTCGATATACAGAGGGCGTGACATAAAATAATGTATTCATATACCATTAAGGTTTTCATATGTGTCCATTTTATAACCCGAAATGGCTGACATACACACACACACACACACATATCGTATATTGTATAATTATTTCATACTATATATATATATATACAGTATATACTTATTTTTGTTGTTGTTACTATTATTATGGATTATTTCTGTGCAAAATACATGAGGTTGATGGGAAGCACCACATCGATAGAGTGTATGCTCAATGATACCCCATTTTAAAAGTCCAAATTATTAGTGGACAGGGCCAACATTGACATACAGACATAAAGACATAAAAGATTAGTGCAACTATGAGCCACAAGGGCCCTTCTTGGTTGCACTCTGTACACTGAACCAGTTGCACACCAAAACTGTTAATCAGCCCTCCCTGTAATACTGAAAAGCAAGCCCTATATTCTTATAATGATTGTCTATGCTGTTTTTAAAGATGTTCAATGTGCTGCTACTGACGATGTTTTCTGGCAGCTGGTTCCAGTGTTCCACTACCCTGTTGGTGAAGAAAGTTTGCCTTAACCTTGTTCTGCTGTGGTTAACTTTAATTTTCAATTTATGACCTCTAATTGCATCATTTCTGTTAAATTCAAACATTTCCCCAAGGTATCCCCTCTCCAGACCATTGACAAATTTAAAGACCTCGATGAGATCTCCTCTCAGCCTTCTATATCTAAGTGAAAACATATTCAATTTCTTCAATCTTTCCTCATATGCCAGGTTGCTTATGCCATTAACCATTTTTGTAGCCCTCTTTTGTACTCTCTCCAAAAGCCAACAATCTTTTTCATAGCTAGGAGACCAAGCTTGGATGCAGTATTCCAAATGTGGCCTGACGTATGCACAGTAAAGCTTCCTGATCACTTCCTCACTTCTGTATGATACATTCCTATTTATTGCCCCGAGCATTCTCAGTGCCTTCTTCCTGGCTTCCTTGGTCTGTTCTGATGCTGCCAGTTTTGTGTTTAGAATAACACCTAAATCCTTCTCCTGTTGAGTCACTGATAGCACTTGGCCACCCATCAAGTATGGAGCCTTCATATGCTGCTTACCTACATGCATGATTTTGCACTTATCAAAGTTAAATTTCATTTTCCATTCTTCGGACCACTTCACAAGTTCGTCTAAGTCTTTTTGCAGCGAGATATGCTCATCCTGACCTGTTATTGCTCTAAAGACCTTCAAATCATCCGCAAATTTCAAACCTTTACTGCTTAGGCCACTTTCAGTGTTATTTACAACTATAATGAACAGTAATGGCCCTAGTACTGACCCCTGGGGGACTCCACTAAGAACATTTTGCCATGATGACTTTGTACCATTTAGCATCACTCTTTGCTGTCTATCTGAAAGCCACAACTCTATCCATTTTAAGATGCTACCTGCAATACCATGGGACTGAAGCTGTATCATTAACCGTTTATGGGGTACCTTGTCAAAGGCCTTACTAAAGTCAAGATATGCTACATCAACCTAATTTCCATGATCAAATTGTTCTGTGGCGAAGTTCAAAAAGTCCAAGAGGTTTGTGAGACACGATCGTCCTTTTCTAAACCCATGTTGAGTATTTTGAATCAATCTGCTACCTTCCAGATAACTAACTATTCTATCCTTGATAATTGATTCGAGTACCTTGCATACTAGGGATGTGAGACTTATTGGCCTATAGTTTTCAACTTTCCCTCTTTCTCCTTTCTTGAAAATAGGAACTACATTTGCCCTTTTCCAATCGGTTGGAATTTCATTTTGTGAAACTGATCTACAAAACATTATACTAAGTGGAAATGCCAGTTCCTTTTCAGTTTCCCGCAACACCTTAGCATATATATCATCAGGTCCTGCTGCCTTGTTTGGCTTTATTTTCCTGATATGATTGTAAACAACATCACTATCAATGAAATCAACATCATTTGTCAGATCCCATGTCACTGATCTATGGTGTACGGTCGGCAGATTGGTCATATCTTACAATGTAAACACTGATTTGAACTGCTTGCTCAGCTCCTCAACCATCTCACTATCCTCACCCAATGTAGTCCCGTTTACTTCCAGTGGACCAATTGTGCTAGAAACTTTACTCAGCTTGTAGAAACTAAAGAACTTTCTACTGTCCCCATTACAGTTTCTAGCTAAATCCAGTTCTTTTACTCGCTTTGCTGCTCTGGTTTTTTGCTTCACAGTGTCTCTAGCTTTTCGATACGCCTTTAGATTAACGACATTTGAGGCTTCTTTAAAAACTCTAAATGCAGTTTTCTTAGCCTTAATTGCTTTTATCACGTCTGGTGTAAGCCATGCTGGCTTTCCTACCCTTCTTTTGCGTCTCTGCTTTTGGGGGACATGTCTAATCTGAGTTTCCTTCAAGTAACATTTGAACTTTTCCCACATTTCACAGGCATTTAAATTGGAGAATTCTTCTTCCCATCTGATGGCACTTAAAGCCGCTCTCATGCCGTTAAAGTCTGCTCTGTTGAAATTTGGAACCTTTACCAAATTATCCTTGATAATTTCCCCTACATGTGCCTTGAATCTAACTATGTTATGGTCACTTTTTCCCAGAGTTTCGCCTACAGTCAAGTCTTGAACCAAGTCACTTAAATCCGAGAATACAAGGTCCAAGAATGAACCATGCCTGGTAGGTTCCGATACAAACTGGTGTAAGAACAGGTCCTCTTCAAGGCATTTCCTAAACATTTTGCATGATGGGGTGCCAACACCAGCATATTCATAACCTTTTAGATTAAAGTCACCGAGAATAAGGCACTTCCTCTTAAAGTTTCTACTGATTTCCTCACAAATCACCTTGTCAAGCTCCAGGAGGCACTTGCTGTTCAAAATATACAGAAAGAACACCCTTGGTCTAGACGTATATGAATGAAGAATGGAAAACAATTTTGAAAACCAGCTGCAGGCTCCATATCTGCACATGAGTGATAAAGGCGCACTACTCCAACCAGTATTGGTACATCAGCCGGTAGCCTAAATATAATGTTGGCGCCTTTTCCTGACCGGATGGGTACCACCTTACTATGGGGGCACATGCCCCCAGTACCCCGCCCTTGTTTACGCCCCTGCACAGAGTGGGAAGAAATTATGTTGCAACATTTATCTCTTACTTGCTCCCACCCCCTCCTTCCAGGTCGTGATCTTCAGTTGGCCTGTCTTATCATACTGCTACTACCCGTGGCACCGCGCGATTCCTGCGGCGCTTGACATGAATGCAGTCAGCGTGAGTCCAAGCGAAAAATCCTAGAGTTGTGGAAAATACGGCTCATATCCGTGGCAAGATTCTTCAAGCTTTCTAATGAACCAGATTCTGTCCCATTTCGATGGTATTTAAGATCGGAAATGTCGTGTGCAAAACATGTAAGTTTCGCTCAAGCGCCTACGGGACTGAGCAATTATGCAGCCCATGTGACGTCACCGATTGCCAAACGATATTGGACGTCCCCTGCTTACCCTGCGCTTGTTATGAAACGAAAACTCACTATATGGCGAAATGTGCGAGAGGCTAGCTGGTGTTCTATAGCCCTGGGCTAGCCTCTGCCGACCGGTGATAGAGCTGTTTTGAAGTTAAGATGCAAATGATGTAAATGTAAATGAACTTTAATTTTCATCATAGTTGTGAGTCACCAATGCATATTTGTTTAAAGTTTTTCAAGTTTTCCATTTTACAGTGGATGAAGGCATCATTTTATGACAAAAACATAAACACTTCCCAGTTCTACTCAGGTGAGACACTGCCTTTGTGCCTTAAATGGGCCGACCACCCCTGCATTTTAGTGCAGCATGCACCAATATACTGAACATTGAGGTTCTTGCGCTGCATCAGCAAAAATAGTTTCAAATAAGGTTCCATAATTATTTTCAAAGCATGCTCTGTTCAACAGGCAAATATTGTATGCACCCTAAGCATGACTGTTCAAAATTCAAAGCATAGATCAGCTTCGTGGCGCATGAACATAACAGACCGGGTCATCCGGCTACATAGTTGGGATCATGTTTATGCGTCCAGGCCTGTCCTATCGGGTAGCTAAATCGCATTCCTGGAGAAGAACCAGTTCCAACATGTTGGTCACCTCCACCGCTCGGTACGGCCCCGGGATGGCGCCGGATCTAACTTGCTGAGTCACGCTGAGGTGGCCTGAGTTTTCCTGTTCAGCGAACTTGACCTAAGTGTGCATTGGAATGGCTTCACAAGACCAGCACCAGTGTGAAGTAGAGCTTGTTGCACAGACCCTGAACCCATTGCACCCGATAGAGGAATTCTACCCAAACGGCAGACATTTAACCGGTAGGTTAATCAGGAATCACCATTCCCAACTCAGCTACCCCATGGTCGCGTTTCCGTCCTCATCGAGATAGGTGTCGGCTGACGCTCCCAGCCTCGGGTCGATACGAGCAGATGCGACGACTCGAACTCTCCCCGGCCTGAGACTCAGGGTTTGACGGCTGCAGTGCTCTACCAACTGAGCAACCGACCTGGCAACAGCTTTCACCGGCTGGACAGCTGTGGTGGTGTCAGTCCTGACTGACCTGTCGTACAGCTGTGCTGGTGTCAGTCCTCACCTGTTTTACAGCCGTGGTGGTGTCAGTCCTGACCTGTTGTACAGCTGTGTAGTGTCAGTCTGACCTGTTGGACAGATGTAGTGGTGTCAGTCCTGACCTGTCGTACAGCTGTGCTGGTGTCAGTCCTGACCTGTTGTACAGCCGTGGTGGTGTCAGTCCTGGCCTGTTGGGCAGCCGTGCTGGTGTCAGTCCTGACCTGTTGTACAGCTGTGGTGTTGTCAGTCCTGACCTGTTGTACAGCTGTAGTGGTGTCAGTCCTGACCTGTCGTACAGCTGTTCTGGTGTCAGTCCTGACCTGTTGTACAGCCGTGGTGGTGTCAGCCCTGACTTCTTGTCCATCTGTAGTGGTGTCAGTCCTGACCTGCTATACAGCTGTGCTGGTGTCAGTTCTGACCTGTTGTACAGCTGGTGTCAGTCCTGCCCTGTTGTACAGCCGTGGTGGTGTCAGTCCTGACCTGTTGTACAGCTGTGCTGGTGTCAGTCCTGACCTGTTGTGCAGCTCGTGTCAGTCCTGGCCTGCTGGGCAGCTGTGGTGGTGTCAGTCCTGACCTGTTGTACAGCTGTGCTGGTGTCAGTCCTGACCTGTTGTGCAGCTGGTGTTAATCCTGCCCTGTTGTACAGCCGTGGTGGTGTCAGTCCTGACCTGTTGTACAGCTGGTGTTAATCCTGCCCTGTTGTACAGCCGTGGTGGTGTCGGTCCTGACCTGTTGTACAGCTGTGCTGGTGTCAGTCCTGACCTGTTGTGCAGCTGGTGTTAATCCTGCCCTGTTGTACAGCCGTGGTGGTGTCAGTCCTGACCTGTTGTACAGCTGTGCAGGTGTTAGTCCTGACCTGCTGGGCAGCTCGGCCGCTTGGCTGGGGTCGCGTGCCAGCACTGTCAGCAGCGCGCGACCGGCCACATCGCTGGGCCGCAGCTTGGCTGGCTTCTTCTTCCTCTTGCCCAGGTCCTCGTCCTCGTCGGTGTCCGAAGTGTCGGCGTCGTCGTCGCGATCACGGAACTCGTCGCGCTCCTTGCGAACTTTTGCCGACTGCAGCTTCTGCGGGAGCGAGCCAGCCATGGTCGGTGTTCGGCTCGTCTCGCTGTGACACCGTCTGACGCCCTCCTGCAGCGGCTCGATGCCACAGCGCGTTGCCGGAGAAGCAGTGGTGCACGGAAGCCGTTCTCCGGCACTGCAGTACATCGTCGGCACTACAATGTACAATGTTGATGTGGGCAGAAAGTGCAGAACTGTTCATTGTGAGCGCCGCTGTGGAAACGCCAAACGCCGTTGTGAGATGACCAAATGTACAAATTAACCGGTATTATCCCGCACCATAGATAGTGTTGTGATCTGTACATAGACTTACTCATAGAAATAGCAGTGTAATATAAGTGTGGCGGACTACTATTAAAAGTCAAGGCGCAATTTCGGCAGAGTCGAGAACTTCTACGTTCCCTATGTGTATTAGGGGGCCTGCAATCCCTCGGCCCAGTTCCGGCCCAATTTTCTGTCTTTCAAGCCAGCGATGCGAAGATGGTCGTTGTTGCAGCAGAGACAGAGTGTAAATGTATTAGAACGCAAGTAGGTAGACCAAATAACCTGGCCCTATATATCGGCACTGCAATTTACTTTCAAATATATGTGCGTTTTAATAAACAATCTGGTTGAAGCAAGAACATCCATGGATAAGAGGCCAATGATGACCTTTAACTGAATGCAATAGTCAAAGGCAAGTAAGGAGGCAAAGTAGCATACAGCGAACGCAAACCTTGGCTAAGTTCCATGTAAATCATACTTGTAATGTCACTTGTAGCGAACAATGACACAAACGAAAAGCAGGAACACAAACAAAAAGCAATGAACAAACAAGCAAGCACAAAACGTAAAATGTATGGCAATTACAAGAAGAGTAAAAAGTCACATCAGGTTGCCTATCGAGTGTCAGTCGGTGTGACGTCAGATGAGTATCCGATGACGATAGATCAGAGCATGGTCTGGCGTGCTCGTCAGAACCTCAGGTGTGACGTCAGATGAGTATCCGATGACGGTAGATCAGAGCATGCTCTGGCGTGCTCGTCAAAACCTCAGGAAACATCTCTTTTTCGCAACTCGCGAGCAATGGATTCGAGAAACTCAACTCGCGACACATTCGAGAAATACCGCATCAAAGGTACAAGACAAAGACAGGTGACTTTCAGCAAAGGCTACAAAGTTAATCTCCAGTGAACACCTCACCCTGACCAGTTTTTCGAGGAAGAGGTTGGCGACTGGATCATGGTGCAACGAGGTTGACATATCAGCTTGCACATGCTCGTGGTCTCCTTACATAACACCTTGCTATCGATTGAGAAATCAACATCGCGAATAGGGCACATAGTCGTTTTTGCTTAGCATGCTACCACCATTTATAGAGGAGCGACAATGCGATAGCTACTATCCATATTTGACATTTCGAGGCTTCCAAATACGTGACACCATGTTCTTTCTATCCTGTCTGTTTTCTAGCTTCGACTGGTGCCTATGCAGAAGCACAGATGTGACGAATATGTGGTGACGAATTCCCTCGTGACAGATACGGCGCAGCTGTTTCAGAAAATGCGCCTGGTTGAACATATTCAGCTAGCTGGTCTCACCGAATAACACATATAGCGAAGCATGCAAATAGAAGCATGAAGTCAGACCAGCCAACAGCTATAATAGGTTGACAGCCAACAGCTATAAACTAATTTGGTTGTAACCCGCCGCTGTTTTTTTACAAAATCGTGCGGGCCTCACACAAGGTAAGAAGAAACGAAGGAGTATGGTGCCCCGTTGGTTTGTGCCAGGTGATCTGATCGAAATGGCTAATTCCTGGAAACTAAAGATACTCGAAGCATCCTGTACTAACAATTAGTCCGTGTTGCAAGAATCTCGTGTTGCAAGATTAAAATTTATATTTGAAAAAACGGCATCAAGCTATTCTGTGGGCTTTGTTGAGTACAGGTAAGGCCTGTTAGGGTATTATTAGGACCTTCCCTAGATTTCAACGCTAATGCAACACGCGACACTTCTGCCCGCTGGGGGAGCAGCAGTAACACAGACTGACGCACATACCTACCGCAGCAGGCCCGTCGGTCGCCTGTCTGCTGGGCCGTACCTCATTGTCCAGGACGCGTCCGATCTCCGCCTTCAGGCCGGCGCTGAAGAGAGCCTTCACCTCGGCCACGAAGTTGCCCAGCTCGTCGTCGGCCTTGTAGTCGCCGATGTTGTCCGGGTAGCCGCACTCCTGCATGGCCGAGTGGAGCTGCGTCGTCAGGTGCTCGCGCATGTCGTGCAGGTGTTTCTCCTTGACGTCCGCTGCCATTTTGGGCGGCTCCTGTCGGTGTCGAGGTGGTGGTGTCATTTGGCTGCCCGGTGCGTTAAACTGTTCGTGTCTTGTGGTAAATAGCAACAGCATGTGCGTCGTGCAATGGGTAAGTATCACTTGACTCAGTGGCATAGGCGCAGCTAAAGGGATGGGGTCGTCGCCCCAGTCTCTTACCAACCAAAGATAAACTAGATCATACAAGAAATTGTGAGATTCTCATCAAACAAAACCGGAGATTATTCAAAACACTGCGGGCGTCGAATGTGGTTTCTATTTCATGACATTCTTTTGTCGTCCCTTAAGAAAATCCTAGTTGCGCCCATGTTCATGGGGATGATATGTGCATGGACTGATATGGGTTAGCATAATGCATTGTGAAAGATCCAGATACTCTCCAGCCATTTTCGTGTCCGACTGCTTAATCAAATTTCAGAATAAAGTCCATAAATTGTGAATTTCAGGTGTTATCAATTTGCATATTAAGTAATTAAAACCCAATCAATGTTGAGTCGTTCATCGCACTATTATGCATGTGTCGCGCTCTTTTTGTTTTGCTTTTCTTTTGTTTATTAAGCTATATCCTTTTACAGCAGTATTTACCATGCATTATTAACCCGCGCCGTCTTTCCGGTCAGATCCTCACACCCTGTCTCGGGGGGGGGGGCGGTTAATAACCCCTCTAAAATCCAAACTATCCAAACATCGCACGAAAATAAAAGGTGTCATAGGAAAGCGCTCGACGAGTAGGGTCCAGGTCCACCCCCAAATAAAACTTCACCACAAAAGTGACGTCACCAGGGGGGCTAGATTTTCACGACTTTTCACTGCTTACATTATGTTTTTGGCTCTGGGGAGTTCATTTTGGGGATATATGAAGAACATTTTTTTTATTTTGAATGAGAAAAGGACAGTGAAATCGACCAGGGCTATAATTTTTTTCGCCCCCCAAAAAACGAAAAACAATTTTTTAACTTCAAAATTTTGCGTTTTCACGTTTTCCTTAATTTTCTCTTCCAGTGGGTAGAGAAGACCGAGAAACATTGTTGGAAGTCAACTTACCCTAATAAAAAATGCTTACTTTAGCCAGTTTCCTCTATTTGAACTGCAATTTGGCAAATACGAAAAATTTATATGTAGTCAAAAACGAATAAAACATTCCACTCGTTCGTTTCGTTGCATCCCTAAAGATAAGCAAACGCTGAAAGTTTGACTAAAATATCTGCATCCGTTAAAGCGTGATGACTGGTTGATTTTTTTGGAGGTGACCTCACTTGACCTTGACTAACTCGTTGACCCTAGATGACCTGACTTCAAAAATTGTAATGTCATGCCAAATTGATGTGGGAAAAGGTATGCCAAATTTGGGCGCGCTGCCGCGCGCCATTCGTTCACTATCCTCGAAAAACCTCAGGGGAAGGGCGGTTGAAGACCCCCCGAGACGAGACGGGTTAAGAGTGAATATGTGCGCCTCTTTCCCATTCTGTAAACTACCGCAAAGTGTATTTTTTCTAGAAGGTGAAATATATGTGAAGGGTGGCAATTATGCAGCGAATAGTATCAGTCTGTAATTAGCTTCTACTTCAATCGGAAAAGAAAGAAACTATATCTTCTGAAAAGTTCGCTCAGAGAGTTCAAGCATGTGACCTGAGACTTTGTATTGATTCACCTGGCATTTACCCGATTCAGAACTATCGTGGTTACACCACGAGAAGAAATCAGTTTCAAGCCACATGGTGAACTAGCTAGGGTCAGTATTGCAGCAGATATTGTTAGATGGTAATGAACTTCTATCCCAACGAGAAAACAACAAACTAAATCGTAAGAGGCCTCGCGGAGTTATCAAACACGGGGCTAAATGCTTTGTGCTGGCCCACCTGACATTCTGCCGATCCATAATTACCAGGGTTGCACCACTTGAAGAAATAAGCTTAAGACAATGTGATGAATTAACCGGAATCGATATGTGTTGGGAACCAAAAAACCGACATGATTCAGTGTGGCAAATGCAGAATCCGCTCGTACATACAGTGATGTCGATTGCGTTTGCTGTCAACAGCACGTGATGGATCTCGAGCGATCGCTATCAGCATTTTCTAATGCATTGTGTTGATTTGTTTGCACGCTTTCTATCCGCATATTTATGTGCCTGTGGTTCGTTGAGCAAAGCGCCGATGGCTGATACGCTCCGAACTGCGGCATCATTAGCTTACCACATCCACTTCCTAACCATACATCCTTCATCGCCTTCCTTATTATATTGCTCATTTCGGCGGGCACGAGAATGCCAACCCTGATTTATGGACGTGCCTGCAGTAAATACGAATGAAAATGCAAACCAGTGGAACAGCAACAACGGCCATTGACATGCCTATGATATGGCTCAATGTCCATATACAGTCTAACATGACCAGCTAATCACGACGGGATCAAAATTAACTGTAAAGATCAATGCAACACGATATGTAACGGCCACGGTACGCACCACATGCCATATTGACCACTTTGTAGTAAGCTCACCAGTAGTTTGGGGTTGTATTTGTGGTGCGGAAAATGCTGCCGTACAAACTCCTTGCCGAGCAGGGAGAAGAGCGCCTGCTGTTTAGCCTCGGAGCTCAGTTGGCCTCGAACGCGAGATGCCAGCGTCCGGTTCACCCGCTCCAAGACCTGTGGCACAAGCAGCACGAGATGAGAGCACTGCTGGTCTTCGGTGTCACTCTCTAGATAAAGAAGCAAACGAAGGAGATAAAATAATTAAACAAGGGAAGGATGGAGAGGAGAGGAGAGGAGAGGAGAGGGCAGGACAGTACAGGACAGGAGAGGAGAGAAGAGGAATGAAGAGCGGGTGAGGAGAAAGGAAAGGGATAAGATAGAGGGAGAGAGAGGGAGAGAGAGCGAGATAGGGAGGGAGGGAGAGAGGGAGAAGAGGACGGGGAGCGGAAGAGGGAGGGAGAGATAGGATTGAGAGAGAGAGGGAGAGAGAGAGAGAGCGAGAGAGAGAGAGAGCGAGAGAGAGAGAGAGAGAGAGAGAGAGAGAGAGAGAGAGAGAGAGAGAGAGAGAGAGAGAGCGAGAAAGACAGCGAGAGGACCGTGCAAAGAGAAATGCTTGAAGGCTTCTTGAAACCCATACGATATGCATGATATATTTTTAGAGCATTTTTATTTCATTGGGCAACATATATAAGCATGCGCCTTGCAATTAAATTAGCCTTGCTTGCAGGCGAATTTTATGGAGGCTCGTGCTTTCAATTTTTCAACGTTTGAGGAACAGGCTTTTCCGAATTAAATTTGGGATATATTCCAAGCGGTTTCATACCCTCATCCCCCTCACCACTAATCATCTGTTTTGTTGCAAAACTATCGCATATCGTAACCAGGGACGTACACCAGGAATTTGTATTGTAGGGGTTTGCGCACGAAAATGCTAAAAAGGAACTTTTCCTCTCGAGGGGTTCCGATGAGAAGGGTGCTTTTGGCTGACAAGTCCGTCCCGTATGAGGCAGGTACACTCCAGCCTCCCCGGAGCAGCATCACCTTTCCATGGGGAGGGTCACATTCCTCCAGCCCCCCCCCCCCTGCATCCGCCACTGATCGCAATCCATTCAAATGTGCCAACGCCTATGTTGGCGTCAGTCCATGAGCCGTTGCAGTTCCAGTGGTAGGTATGTATGTACATCGACCGCAGGAACCGCGGCAGCCTCAGACTGCGTGACGTCAGCCTGCTCGCCGCTGATTGGCCGCCGCTAAGCTCGTCCCCTTTGACCGCGAGAGCCGCAGGAAGCCCAGACGGCCACAGGCCCCGTGAACAGTGCTCGAGTCTCTTCCCAGAAGCAGACGAGACCGGGTCGTACCGAACAGTGCCGGGCAGTGCCGGGCAGTTCTGCCTGTAGACCACATACATGGAGTCCGGTCAAGTGTAGGCCGATGGGCCATGTCTGACCGGATGTGTGCCGAGGTCAGGTCATCTGAATGGGTGAACTGTGATTCGTAACCTGATTGTGAATGCAGGACGTGAGGTGCAGCATATCGTTGTTGGCCTTAGATGCGTGTGTTGCGGTCATCTGAGGTCCTGACTATCTTTTCTTGTACTTTGTATTTATTATTTCATATACTAGACTGGGAGCAACGATTGCCCTTTGCGCAATTTGGGAGATGATGATGATGATGATGATGATGATGATGATGATGATGATGATGATGATGATGATGATGATGATGATGATGATGATGATGATGATGATGATGATGATGATGATGATGATGATGATGATGATGATGATGATGGTAAATACACAATTAGGGGACTTAAGCATCGCTATTTTCCAAGAATGTTGCCCTCAGTTGTGATTGAAAGCATGTGGTCCTTCAAAATGGCAATGTGGTGACAAAACACTTGGTCATACACTTTTCTTCCCGTGGTCAAGCTTAATGCTTAGAGAATTGCGACGGAAATGATGAGATCCACGTTATAGATGGTGCACCTCCATTGACGAATGTTATGCATATCCTATATGCGATTTTCATATGCTATGCATATGTGTAACATATGTTATGTTTAAATCGTGCGGTTTCTTCGAAATACTACCTCCTGGATACACCTACAGTTCCACCTAACGTATCTGACCGGCTGTTAGTGTGGTGCAAAGCTTATACGGAATGATTTGGCTCTCACGATTCTACAGCTAAAGCACGTTCCATTTTGTTGCAAGTTAAGTGAGGCATGAAAGTAATGCAGTAATGGGCGCTATATCTTCAACATGGTCGATGCTCAATAAAACCAAAATAACTAACTAACAAAGCAATGCAGTGCGGGTAGCAAAATAGCAGTTGTACGAATAGTGCGTGGGGGTTGAATCACTGAGAGCCAAAGGTGACGCTGCCCAATCACGAATCACAATTCACGCATTCAGATGGCCTGACCTTTCAGGGGGCCCAAGGGTAAAAGTGGCCTTGAAAACAAGAGCGATTAAGAGAGTACCAATGCCTAGCCGCGCCAAACTTCCATTTTATGTTCAAAATGTTCGGATCTGCTTGATGATCAGGCACCATTGAATAGGCCTTGGATTCATGCATGCCTATGAAATAATTAAATTGAAAAACGTGACCAGAACAGCCCATCTACCTGTTGCTTAAAAAAAAAAAAAACCTATCCTGGTGTTTGATCAGCAACCCCATGCTTGATGCTTATCAATAACCCTATGCTTAATGCGTGTTCAATAACCGTATGCCCAATGAATAATGAAGACTTGTGTGCATTATAATAAATAATTTAATCACCAAACGAATCATGCAATTATATTTTTATACAGACATCGCGCGTCGGAAACCTAGACCACGATCCGCCCTTTCCAGTCAAAATTAATATATGCTCTCCGTCTCAATCTTTTTCGTCAGCGGTTTCAAACATATATAAGTGCAACTGTATGGAGGCGCCTTCGGCAGTGTTTTTCTTCTCCCATATGTTTTCGAAGAATTATGGCTATGCCTGATTTTCGCGTTAGCAAAATTTAGCACTCTTCTAAAGACAAGCAAAACTAACGAGGCATGAACGTGCCATCGCGCACTATTATGTCTCGGGGCCCGAGGAAGCACCTAGGTTCATCTTATCATAAGATCAACCTGGGTGCTTATAGGTGTACATACAATGGTCAGTGACCATTCTATATACAGCGAGAGGTCTTTCATGCTGGCTACGTCGATAACTATAGAATAGCATGCAAATTTGTTGCTTTACTCACTTTTTAAGAAGAATACTTCAGATTTATATCTTTCAGAGACCCATTTAATAATCTATATAATGGCAATAATATATCTAGGGTGACCCTACTTGAAACAGTTTTTGAGCTTTCGGAGCTCCTAGTGTCTTCCTCCTCGCCAGATTGTATATTGGAAGAGAAGACAATTAAGGTTTTTTTTTATTATAAGAGGTTATATAAGCCAAGAGCCTAACTACCCCCAAAAGGTGAAGCAAAGTATCGTGCCCCGTCTCACTGAAAGGGACCGATAAATATGCGAAGTGGACAGCATCAAGTTTGAATTGTTTACTTTGGACAAGGTCTTCGCCGCTAACGGCTACCGAAAGAAAAGCGCCTTATCTGCTGCACGAGAACACAAAGACCGAAAAAGGAAAACGGATAACATGAAGAAATCTATTTCAGTTTCACATTTCCCGGGCATTTAAGAGTGCCTGGAAAGTCGACTGAGGCATCTAGGAGTTAACATCGCTCATGCGTCCGGTCAACTTTGTGAGAAAAAAAAACAGACCGTGCTAACGTTTCAAAAACCGAAGAGATCGGGGGCAAAGCTCGGGGACCATCTCCAGCCTGATTTGCGAGTGCAATGCAGCGTGCATTAGTGTGAATGGACTCCCGCTGAACAAGTGTCTGCATGAGGACCGGAATGCTATCTCCAAAGCCCTACCAGAAAAGTCCGCAGTTGCTGGACACGCTGTAGATACTCGGCACTATATCCACTGGAACGATGTGGAGATCTTTGGACGTGAAACACAGCTTAGGAGAGAGAAGCTGCTAGAATCTTACTATGTTGGAAAGTCGTGACCAGAGCTGAATCGGGATGGGATTTATAATGGTCGACCATCAAGAGAGTGGCGAATATTGACAGGCAGCTGTCTGGGGGAGGAGTAGGGGCGAATTAGAGAAGTGTCAATTGTGACGTATTTTATAGCCTACCATTTTTTGTTTACTAAGTGGAAGTTGCAATTGTGATGTTGTGCAGTCTCTGCCACGTTTTTTTGTATTGAAGTGTCGCATCCCTCACTGCTCGTGTCCTGTATTTGAATTTTGTGTTTAAAAACATGGTCTTCTCTTTGAATCGAACATCTGACGATGGAGTCGCCAGGAGCTCCGAAAGCACATGGATTGTTTTAAAAGCACATGGATTGCCAGATACACCATTATCATACTTCTGATGGTCTCCCAATCAAAAATAAATGTGTAATTAAACCATGCTTTTGAGCACATCGTTTCCGATTTTAGTTAGTTTACAAGAAAGTGTACTACCTCCCTTAGGAAGTGTCCTACCTTGTTTGCAATGGAACAATTTTCCATGACAAGCCATTTCTTAGGTGTTCTCTGTGGAAACGAGTAGTCTAGGGATGATTTGCCCGTCTCACAATCGAAAGATTGTGGGTTCGAGCCTCCTCTATCGCTACTCTTCGCCCGCGACCAATCAGCGTGAGAGATTGGTGAAGCTACATGACTCAATGGTTGACGTGTCGTGAAACCAATAACCACCACGAGGTGTTCCTTGTCAAGTTGAAGCTGTAACGGTCTTCACGCGATCTACTTGGGACTGTGGGCGGCAGCAGAAATTTATATTTTGGCCTGAGTCTTCACAAAAATCGTTCCGGCTTTAGACTAGCTTCTGATCAGCGTTTTGAGCACGTCCAATCCGATGCAAGACCAATGCCACATGGCTGCCAGAAACTGGGCTGCCACCTCTATTTCTGATGCAGTCCGTGCGTAAATGAGGCAGACCTCGCCGCTACTTTCAGCAGCACGATGATTGAATCAACAAGACACCTTTTGTGATGAACACGTAAGTGTTTCGATGACGACAATACAATTGTCTCGCTGTGCTTCGAAGTGATATGTTTAATTTTGTCACGTGATCAATGTCTGATAACAAATCGTTGTGTCATGTGTGAGAAACGGTGGAGGTGTATCACGTGTAGCCTGAAACATTCAGTACCTGCAGATATATTATTGTATATATATTTTTTTACAATGTATATATATATATATATATATATATATATATATATATATATATATATATATATATATATATATATATATATATATATATATATATATATATATTGTTGAACACAACGAAGAATGGCTCTTAAGTGCTCCTGGGTTTTAGACATTGCGTGATAAGAAATGCACGACCTTCAATATATCAGGAGGTGCTGAGTTTACATCAAAAGTAACGTTAGGTATTAGCTATATTACTCAACGTTTCGGCCAGGGGCCATCGTCAGGAGTGGCACCTGACGATTGGCCCTGGCCGAAACGTTATATGTATAGATATATATATATATATATATATATATATATATATATATATATATATATATATATACATATATAACTGCTAGGCGTATAATTTGCCGATATTAAATCTTATGTATGTGACACGAATTCAGCCGATTTTCGGATGAGGACATTTACCACTTTCAACTGCATTATAATACTTGAATATACCAATTTCACATAGCATGCATATTTTAATGAGCTCTTGTTCTCGTGGAGGACGACTTCGTTGATTTTGAACCAAGCACGTGGTGTGTGTATATTGCAAATACACAAGCATCCGTTTCCGTCTTCTTCCATGTACCTGGAAACCAAGTTGCCGCCTTGCACACACAACGCCAGCTGACCACCCCCGTGGAGTCATTGAGATGGCGGATGAAGCATTGAGTACTCGACTGGTTTGAAGCAGCTGGATAGAAGTGTGTCTCGGTCAAATTAAAATGAATTCATCGGCATCACTGATGTCAGGTTTAATGCATATTGGTCAATTTGCATGACAGCCCAAACAGGGGTGTCGCTTTGTGTATGCTAAGTTTGCAACTGGCACCATCAAACATTGATTTGGCTTCATCAATTATCTATTTGATTTGAACAGCATTCGGTGAGTCCGTTGATGACGATGTTGAGTTCATGTACTTGTTACTTTTCATTTCGATAATATGTCATTGCAATGCAAATTTTTGGAGAAAATTGTATGTAGGGTTGTATAGCCCTTGTCACTCAGATCCGCAGGTGTGTCGATTGTATATTTGGGCAACACCAACACTTATCACGATTTCAAACCAGACAATGTTGAATCGCTTGAGGCCACACCCCACACGGCCCCATGTTAAAGGTTGAAAGTATTGGGGAGACAAAACCGACATTAGGGCTGCAAGTTCCCTCTCAATACCATACAGACACCACCGTACAGCGTCTCTCCAGGAAGGCTCAAGTTAATTCTCCCCTCCCCAACGGATATTTCAGTCAAAAACACTGCTCTCAGACAAATAGACGCTCGTCCAGCATGGTAGAGGGCACTTCACACCCCGCTCAACGGACTTTCAGCCGAAGAGACTCCTACAGGGACTTCGCAGTGGCGTTCCTCCGAGTAAGTGGCGCCCCTCCGTACCAGTACCGCCCCGTTCCCTACGAAAATCCCTGGATCTGTTCCGGAAAAGACCAGAAAGAAAGTATGCAGAACTGTGCCTAAAATAGTAAACAAAAAAGGTAAAACACCACAAAAAGCTGCAGGGATTGCTTAAATACATACTCACACATATTCACTCTATATATGCACCGGATAGTTTGCTGGAAAAAAGGCGCACAATCAGTATGCTCGTGTGCACACACCCATCCCTAAGCCCGCTCAACGAATTTTCTGCCGAAGACGCCCCTCCAAGAAAATTCGCGCACCCCCTGAAAAAAATCCAGGATCCCTTTTGTGCTGAGCATCCTAGAAACCACATGATGACCTCATAGTGTGCTTCCTTGTGTGAACGTTAATCCGTGCAGTAACCTCGTTCGAAACCGGTTGCTTTCTACTTGCACAAGCAATCGATCGTTAGAAAATGCCACCGAACTCCCGAAATCCAATTCCGGTTCTTTGATCCGGTCGGGCGACACCAGACCGGCCAGAAGAGAAGCAGAAAACTTGCTTGAGCGAAGGCCTCATTGGCTAATGCGCCACTCGTCAGTATGCAGTGGCGCAGTGGCAGTGCCGGCTGTGGGTCTTGCCGGGTTCGCCGTCACGAGCTGGGTAGATGCTGGGGCGCTGTCCACCGGACACCCGCCTGACATCGCCTCACAGCAATCGCGCGTGATGCTGTGCCCTCCTGAGCCTTTCTGACTGCGAGACCACAGAACCCCGGATATCGGACGAACGGCTATCACACGGATTGCACCGCCGCTACACCTTGGACCTGCCGCGGTCCCGACCGTGTGGACCTTGCAAGGACAGCACGGAATCCCGGCCGAAGGACCTCGCAGGGATTGCCGGCTGCGACCATGGGCGGCGCTCCATTCTGGGAGGAGGTGGAGACGCTGGAGCTGCTGGACATCTGGCGGCAGGCGCACATGCAGGCGGCGCTACGCAACAACGTGCGCAACCGGTGGATCTGGAACCATGTCGGCGACCAGATGTGGCACCGCGGCTTCCTCAGGAGCGGCGAGCAGTGCAAGAACAAAGTGCACAACCTGCTGTGCATGTACAGGAACGTGTGCCGCGGTCGACTGCCGCGGCCCAAGTGCCATTATTACGACATCCTGCACCAAGTCACCGTCCAGAACGTCGGTCTGGAGAGGGCCGAGAAGGCGGGACGCGGTGCGATACACGAGAGCACGCCTGCTTATCAAATCCCGGATCAGGCCGCCGCCCAAAATGTGAAGGCTGAGGACGTACGGCACGGCGCCATTCTAGAGAAGATGTCTACTTATGAAATCCTGCACCGCGCCACCGTCCACAATGTCAGTCAGGAGAGGGTGGAGGACGTAGGACGCGACGTGATGCATGAGAAGACGCCTGCACATGTGGCAAGCTGCGACGCGGAAGAGGTGGTGGTGGTCGCAGTACCAGAGCACGGTCCCGGCCGTCGGGTACGACGGCCGTCCGTGAGCCCTGACATCGACGTCAGCTCTGCCGCTCGGCCGGCTCCAACGAAAACCACAGAACAGCCCGAAGTCGTTAGGACGCGCTTCACTCTGCATTGTGAGAAGCAGCTAAGGATAGCTAAGGGCCAGCCGAGTGCCGCGCGGTTCGACAGGGCTCAGCGCGGCCCACCCGACCTGCTGCCCATCCGTTTCCACGTGCGCGACGCGAGTGCGATCCCCGGTGGCGCGGCTGTCTCACTTGGGCAGGGAGGACGGCGAGTTGACTTGAGCCAGGTAAGCTGCCGCGCCGCTCAAGACAAAATGGCCGCTGCACGTGAAATGTCGCCGACAGCGGACCTGCAGAGCAGGCTCGGCGTCCGACTCGATGCTCCAGGCGCGCTGCAGGCCATCAGCTCCGGCGGCTCGCCTCGCCGACCAGTACCGACCATCGAGGCCGACGACCCGCCGCCGGCGCAGGGCAGACCACGTGCCCGGGCAGCGGTCCGTCACTGGCCGTACCCCGCCGATCCGGGCCGAGCGTGGGGCTCGAGCTCGCCACCACAGACCGCCAGGTCGGACGTCACCACCCGCCGGCTGGCCGCCCGTCGACCTCGGCCGTGCCCCAGGCTTCTCTGCACCGCGGCCGACCACCGCCCGCAGGCGGCAGCCGCTGGCGGACAGCCGCTGACCGCCGGCCGCTGTCGTGAGCTGTGCGAGCCCCCGCCGCCTGATCTGCGCCCGCAGGCGGCACCGACCGGACAGCCGCTGACCGCCGGCCGCTGCTGCGACCTGCGCGAGCCCCCGCCGCCTGATCTGCGCCCGCAGGCGGCACCGACCGGACAGCCGCTGACCGCCGGCCGCTGTCGTGAGCTGTGCGAGCCCCCGCCGCCTGATCTGCGCCCGCAGGCGGCACCGACCGGACAGCCGCTGACCGCCGGCCGCTGTCGTGAGCTGTGCGAGCCCCCGCCGCCTGATCTGCGCCCGCAGGCGGCACCGACCGGACAGCCGCCGACTGCCGGCCGCTGTCGTGACCTGTGCGAGCCCCCGCCGCCCGACCTCCGCCAGCTCGGGGTGGCCGGGTTGGCGGCGATACGTCGTGAGCAGTCACGTCGCGACGCCATGCCTCGCAACGACGCCGGTCGGACGGATGATGCTCTGAAAGCGCTGTGCTCGCGCGGAACGATGGTCCTGCCGAACAGACTTGGGTCCCAACCGGACCAGGGCGTCATCCGCATCGATATTCACTGAGACGGCCACCCACACGTTCATTATTGACCGGCCGCGGTGCGAAACCAGGTCGCGAAGCGTGACCCTATGAATATACTATTCAGCTGCGGCTCGGACCTGAACGAGATGTGAAATATACAGTACGTCCGCTGTTGAGGAGGCGTATTCCATCTCGACCACAAAAATATAGGCGGTGTGTTTGAGGAAGCGGCAGGCAGGACAACGCATGGTTGTAGCTCAAGGATGCAACTCATGGCACTGAGTTGATGTTCTCTGTCAGTGTACTTCGCCTTCGGAAATAAATCTGATCTCGTGTGTTGTATATTCGTCAATCGCATTTTCGCAACAATCGCATCGATGTTATGACCGCCGCGCATTGTTTCTAGATGTGCTGTTCTGTTGTGAATTTTTTAGCGCTGCGCCATTAAATTTGGCACAGTGCCAAATTAAAGATTCATATAGTTTTATGAACCTGTCAGTAATACGCAAATGTATTCTCCACGTACTCAGTGGCATGGCATACTGTCATGTATGTTGCATGTGCGCACACATCATACACATATTGACATACCAGGTGTTTTTCTGTCAGAGGAAGATGGAGAAAAAGACAGCAACAGACAGAGAAACAGAGACGGATACCGATCCCGATGCCGATACAGATCCAGATGCAGAAACAGAGACCGAGACTGAGACCGAGACTGACACTGAGACCGAGACTGACACTGAGACCGAGACCGAGACCGAGACCGAGATCTAGACCGAGACCGAGACCGAGACCGAGACCGAGACCGAGACCGAGACCGAGACCGAGACCGAGACCGAGACCGAGACCGAGACCGAGACCGAGACCGAGACCGAGACCGAGACTGAGACCGAGACCGAGACCGAGAGACCGAGACCGAGAGACCGAGACCGAGACCGAGACCGAGACCGAGACCGAGACCGAGACCGAGACCGAGACCGAGACCGAGACCGAGACCGAGACCGAGACCGAGACCGAGACCGAGACCGAGACCGAGACCGAGACCGAGACCGAGACCGAGACCGAGACCGAGACCGAGACCGAGACCGAGACCGAGACCGAGACCGAGACTGAGACCGAGACCTGTAATTATCTGAGGTGACCTGTGTCCACGATATTCAGGTGTATGTCGTCGACATATCCAATATGTGTATGTGGTGGATACATGAAACTGTCCAAAACATTGTTTTCAGTACTGCACGTGTAAACATTAGCGAGAAGTGGTCACAGTGGGGACCCCATTGCTATGTCCTCTTTCTGGTGATACAGTTTACCATTTGTAACGCGGAATGGCGGTTCAGTTGCGCAAGCCAAAAGTAGCTTCTCTGTAATGGACCTAGACAGTGATAGCGGCGGTGGGAATGAGTCACTGATACTGTACACTGAATCAATGATAATTCTGATGGTGCCTGACAGACAAGTTGGTAAATAGGCTTTCAGCATCTATGGGCGCTAGCATTCTCACAGGCTTATTAACTCGAAGTATGTCTGCGAAATAATCGACAGACTTAATGCTATGCTTACCGGGCAAGTATGGCGGGACGAGTTGATATGACCTCTTGGTTAACTAGTACGCCGGAGATGGAATGTGGGAGATGATTGGCCGAAGTGGGTTTCCACGTTTGTGGGTTCTTGCATTTCAATTTGATTACCCCGGCGCGTATTCACCAGCCACTTTATGAAATGTGCTCATCCAATTACTGTATTTGCATCTCAATTACTCAGTTCACTTTCGCTTGTGGGAGTCGGAAGTGTCCGTTTTGATTTAAATTTGATTCAAATTTCGTCCGGTCTGGGAGTATGTCGTTCATCCTCCTCAGATAGTTTGTTTTGACCAAAATGACATACGTTGCTAACTGTTCTGTTTCCGATTGACTGTGTTTTCATGTTCCTTTAACTCTTTTGTTGCGTCTTGAAGATGTTGTTGCCCGTCCCGTCTCGGGGGGTCTTCAACTGCCCCCTCAGGTTTTTCGCAGATAGTGGACGAACGGCGCGCGGAAGCGCGCCCAAATTTGGCATACCCTTTCCCACATCAATTTGACATGCTGATTCAAAATTTTAGGTCAGGTCGTCTAGGGTCAACGAGTTAGTCAAGGTCAAGTGAGGTCACCTTCAAAAACGTTCAGCCAGTCTTCACGCTTTAACTGATACAGATATTTTAATGAAACTTTCAGCGTTTGCTTATCTTTACGGATGCAACAAAACGTACGAGTTAAAATTTAATTTTTTTCGTTTTTGACCACATACAAATTTTGCGTATTTGCCATATTGCAGTTCAAATACACGATTCTGGCTAAAATAAGCATTTCTTATTAGGGAACGTTGACTTCCAACAACGTTTCTCGGTCCGCTCTACCCATTGGGAAAGGAAAATTAAAGAAAACTTGAAAACTAAAAATTTTGAAATTAAAAAAGTTTTGTGGGAAAAAAAAGTATAGCCCTGGTCGACTTCGCTGTCCTTTTCTCATTCCAAATTTTGTCTTCACATATCCCCAAAATTAACTCCCCAGAGTAAAAAACATAATGTAAGTCGTGAAAAGTCGTGAAAATCTAGCCCCCCTGGTGACGTCACTTTGGGGAATTTTTTTTGGGAGTGGACCCGGACCCTACTCGTCGAGTGCTTTCCGATGACACCTCTTTCGTTTTCGTGCGATGCTTAGTTTGGATTTTAGAGTGGGTCTTCAACTCCCCCCAGACGGGGTGTGAGGATTTGACCGGAAAGACGGCGCGGGTTAAAGCTAAGATCTTACTTGTGCTACCTCCGAGCTTGGAGACTTCAACCACCAGCCCGTCATTGGAGCTTGGGCTCACATTTGCTGTTTTCTTTTTGTGGACTAAGGTTATCTTGGTATAGTCGTTGAACGTCTGCATCTTGTGCTAGGTTGCACGACGCCTGTGCCATGCACTAATATATTCCCTGATTATTATTTTTTATTTATTTAAATGAATTTAATCCGAATCGTTGCTGGGGTGGCTTGAGGAACCAGGGTTCTATTGCTAAGCAGAGCTTGTTGTGTGAACCCTGGCCCCACCACCGGATCCATGAACTCCAGTTCAACGGCAGAATTTAGACCGAAAGTTTAACGTGCCGCCAATGCACCGACACGGCCGCCCGGTAGCTCGTCCCCGGCCTTATCGGGCCAGCTGCCAACTGACACTCCTGGCCGGGGGCTAAATGCGAGCGCGCGAAGCGACTCAACACTGTGTTGCCAGTACAGGGGAGACCAGTGCAGGCCAGCGCTCTAACCAACTGAGCTACCGGGGCGGCAAATTATGGTATATATGTTCCCTGATTGTAGTCACAACAGTTCTTTGACGTATAGTCAGCAACAATGAGTCAGAGAACATGGGCCTTGCATCCTTTGGAATACCTATGTTTGTCCAGATGAAGTAAGATTTGGTTGATAAGAGTAGCGGAAGGTATATACATGGCGTACACATGCAATAAAACTGGTATAGTAATTTAGGGTAAATTTTTGCCCCCGTTACCATAATAATGCTTCAAATGCATACAAATCAACTGCAAAAGGCATGTCAAACAAAACAATTAGATGGCGAGATATGTGGAATGAATATGCTGCTAGCGTTTTGCAGCTTTTCTGCATTGCAATCTTTATGACCAGGAAATGCCATAATATCTGCGCTATAAAATGCATACCCAGCGCTGAGATCTGCACGACGGGTATTTCGTTCTGCCTGGGAGCCCTGCTCGCTTCTGCTCTCTGTCATTTCATAAAACCTACCGAATTGGTTCAGGAACCATCCAATAAATCAACTTCCGCAAGTACGCCTTGAACTGTTCACTTCTAAGAGCAAAACAATAAAAAACATGCTTCTAATGCTGTTGACGACAAAACAAAATCAGCATCGCCGCCTATATACACATCCCATGCGTTACAGATCCACAGATGGGATTAGCCCCTTACCCGTCACTTCCTTGGAGCAGACATTCCCTCCACGATGTTTCCCGGGCCATGCGAACCCACTTCGTCAATGTCTCGTACCGTCCACTTCCGCCCACAGCACAACACCGCCACCCCCACGGGGTCAACCCGACCACATACAGACTCACCTTCTGAAATCCCTGGCTGGGGAAGTTGACCTGACTGGCGCAGGTGGTCATCCACGGCTCGGAGAACGCTCCGCCGCCCTCGGTCGCCGTGTCCGCTCCCATCGTGACCGTCCAGGGGACAATCGAGTGGCACTAGGTCACCGCCTCCCTGGGTGACGCTGGTGAGTGGCACTGAGGCCTTAGAAGCGCCGGCGGCGGCCGCCGTCGCTGCGGTCCGCGGGTCGGCGGTCGCCCGGCGACCTGCAAACAATCACACACCGTGGCGACCGTCGGTGGTGGGTCGCCACACCGCCCCTGTGGGCACAGCGACGCCGGTGATCGAGCCAGCCACGGTCAGACCCCCCCCCCCTCCACCGCGCTGAACGGATGGCCTGGGGACAAGCATTCAGACCGCGGATCCACACACATCCACGTGTGGTGTGTGCATGTGGCGTGTGCATGTGGCGGGATAACTGCGCCACACGCACACGCCCCCACAGAATAATACACACCGATACATACACACACACACACATGTATATATATATATATATATATATATATATATATATATATATATATATATATATATATATATATAGATATATATATATATATAGATATATATATATATATGTGTGTGTGTGTATATAAATATATATCCTGGGACATTTAGGAAGGTTTTCACGTATGCATACATCGCTATAGACGACTACGTTGTCTGAGTTTGTCTTTTTTCCACATTTTCTACTTTCCCAACGACTACGTTCTTCATTAGAGATATTATTGCAGAAGATTACCGAAAGATACCATCGTAAATCATTAACTAGTGATACATTGTAAAAAATGATTAGCACTTTTGCTGCTAATCGCATGCTAAATGGCTCTTTCCGCCCACGCTGTTCGCTAAGGATGCTAGTAACAAGCACCATTCAAGCAATAACAAGCACCATATGTACTATTCGTCTGGGAAGGGGCTAATTCTAGCCTGCAGATGCTAGACTGCAAGAATGAGGATGTTTGGTCCTAGCAGCCATGGGTGCTATGTCAAGCAGTCCAGAATAATTCAACTGCTTATATCTAGCACTATTACAGTTCGCTTTTTTTGGCGCGAATTTCAACGCTCTATGGCTGCTCACAGTTAGCACCTAGGTAGCTAAAATGAGCAACGTGGACAAATGGCGGGATCATTAGCACTTTAGCGCTGCTTAACGAAACAACTGCGAACTTTCAGCAATTTTGCTTTGGGATACGATGGCGTGAGGATCGGTGCAGTCGCTCGGCAAGATTTCAATGAAAAAGAGAAACATCTCTGGGATCAAGAGAACCACTGAATCCAGTCCCAAGTCAGTCATAGTCTGAACAAGGTGGGTGTGTCTTCATATCAAATGTATTTCCATATGGTATCTAGCTAATTATGTCAGCATCGTGCCAACCTCGCTGCATACACCCCTGAAATATGTGCGCTCTATGACTCACGCAGCTGATGCACCCTCAAGCTACAATAACCAATATACCTGAGCTTGACAACATATAATACTTGGCAAACTTAGCAAGGCATATGTGGTATTGCTCTTGGCCAAACAAACTTCATTATTATTTTATGGCATCATTATTCAGCCGAACGATTATATGGACGATGAAAAGCTTAGTGGGCTATGCCAGTTGCAGCATATTTTGCGGACCTGAAAATTCATTTCTGAGACGATGTTTTGGGCGGTGTATTGTGCCGCTCATAATTTATGGTAAATTTGTCTTAAAAGATGTTTTTTTGGGGAGGATTTTTTTTTAAAATAATAATTTTTGTCCTAATTCGTACCGAAAATAAATGGTCCCATCATTTTAGTCGCCTTCATAACCATGGTATCCTGAGAAGAAGTAAAGTCCAAAGAATTAAAAAGCACTTTTTAACACAATAATACCGAATTAATAACCTGAAAAAATTAGAACTTATATTAGTACTATCTATTGTTGCTACCAGATAGTGGTATAGGCCTACCCTAGATGGGCAACCATAGCTCTTTATAAATTTTGACACGTTATGGCTTGATGACATCATTATGGATTTAACTGGTTTATTTCAAATTATGTAGCCATTGGATCAGCTCTTTACATCACCATTTGTTCATGGCATAAAGACATAAAGACATGACAGCTAAAAGCATAAAGCATGAAGCATAAAGCATAAAGACAAGACATAAGACTATGAGCCACAAGGATCCTTCCTGGTTGCACTCTGTACACTGAACCAGTTGCCCACCAAATCCGTCGATCAGCCATCCCTGGAATACTGAAAAGCAAGCCCTCTATTCTTATAATGATTGTCTATGCTGTTTTTAAAGATGTTTAATGCGCTGCTACTGACAATGGTTTCTGGCAGCTGGTTCCAGTGTTCTGAAACCCTGTTGGTGAAGAAAGACTGTCTTAACTTTGTCCTACTGTGGTTAACTTTAATTTTGAATTGATGACCTCTAATTGCATCATTTCTGTTAAATTCAAACATCTCCCCAAGATATCCCTTCTCCAGACCATAGACAAGTTTAAAGACCTCAATGAGATCTTCTCTCAGCCTTCTATATCTAAGTGAAAACATACTAAATTTTCTCACTCTTTCATCGTATGCCTGGCGCTGTGCCATGGAAGACTGAATTGGGATAAATGTAGAGCTGGCATAGCAAATGAAAGACATTGTCTGGGTTAGGGTGGGTTGGTTTATTTGGTATTATTGTGATAAAGACATAAAAACATAAAAGGTTAGTGCAATTATGAGGCACAAGGGCCCTTCTTGGTTGCACTCTGTACACTGAACCAGTTGCCCACCAAATCTGTCAATCAGCCCTCCCTGTAATACTGAAAAGCAAGCCCTCTATTCTTATAATGATTGTCTATGCTGTTTTTAAAGATGTTCAATCTGCTGCTACTGACAATGTTTTCTGGTAGCTGGCTCCAGTGTTCTACTACCCTGTTGGTAAAGAAAGTCTGCCTTAACCTTGTTCTGCTGTGGTTAACTTTAATTTTGAATTTATGACCTCTAATTGCATCATTTCTGTTACATTCAAACATTTCCCCAAGATATACCCTCTCCAGACCATGAACATATTTAAAGACCTCGATGAGATCTCCTCTCAGCCTTCTATATCTAAGTGAAAACCTATTGAATTTCTTCAATCTTTCCTCATATGCCAGGTTGCTTATGCCATTAATCATTTTTGTAGCCCTCTTTTGTACTCCCTCTAAAAGCCAATAATCTTTTTCATAGCTAGGAGACCAAGCTTGGATGCAGTATTCCAAATGTGGCCTGACATATGCACAGTAAAGCTTCCTGATTACTTCCTCACTTCTGTATGATACATTCCTATTTATTGCCCCGAGCATTCTCAGTGCCTTCTTCCTGACTTTCTTGGTCTGTTCTGGTGCCCCCAATTTTGTGTTTAGAACAACACCTAAATCCTTCTCCTGTTGAGTCACTGAAAGCACTTGGCCACCCATCCTGTATGGAGCCTTCATATGCTGCTTACCTACATGCATGATTTTGCACTTATCAAAATTAAATTTCATTTGCCATTCTTCGGACCACTTCACAAGTTCGTCTAAGACCTTTTGCAGCGAGATATGCTCATCTTGACCTGTTATTGCCCTAAAGACCTTCAAATCATCCGCAAATTTCAAAACTTTACTGCTTAGGCCACTTTTAATGTTATTTACAAATATAATGAACAGTAGTGGCCCCAGTACTGACCCCTGGGGGACTCCACTAAGAACATTTTGCTATGATGACTTTGTACCATTTAGCATCACTCTTTGCTGTCTATCTAAAAGCCACAACTCTATCCATTTTAAGATGCTACCTGCAATACCATGGGCATGACGCAGTATCATTAACCGTTTATGGGGTACCTTGTCAAAGGCCTTACTAAAGTCAAGATATGCCACATCAACCTGATTTCCCTGATCAAATTGTTCTGTGACGAAGTTCAAAAAGTCCAAGAGATTTGTGAGACACGACCGTCCTTTCCTAAACCAATGTTGAGTATCGTGAATCAATCTGTTTCCTTCCAGATAACTAACTATTCTATCCTTGATAATTGATTCGAGTACCTTGCAGAATAGGGATGTGAGACTTATTGGCCTATAGTTTTCAACTTTCCCTCTTTCTCCTTTCTTGAAAATAGGAACTACATTTGCCCTTTTCCAATCGGTTGGAATTTCATTTTGTGAAACTGATCTACAAAATATGATACTAAGTGGAAATGCCAGTTCCTTTTCAGCTTCCCGCAATATCCTAGCATAAATTTCATCAGGTCCTGCTGCCTTGTTTGGCTTTGTGTTCCTGATATGATTGTAAATAACATTACTATCAATGAAATCAACATCATTTATCAGATCACATCTCACTAAACTATGGTGTACGGTCGGCAGATTGGTCATATCTTCCAATGCAAACACTGATTTAACTGCTTGCTCAGCTCCTCAACCATCTCACAATCCTCACCCAATGTAGTCCCATTTGCTTCCAGTGGACCAATTGTGCTAGAAACTTTTCTCAGCTTGTAGAAACTAAAGAACTTTTTACTGTCCCCATTACAGTTCCTAGCTAAATCCAGTTCTTTCGCTCGCTTTGCTGCTCTGGTTTTTTGCTTCACAGTGTCTCTAGCTTTTCGATACGCCTTTAGATTAACGACATTTGAAGCTTCTTTAAACACTCTAAATGCAGTTTTCTTAGCCTTCATTGCTTTTATCACGTCTGGTGTAAGCCATGCTGGCTTTCCTACCCTTCTTTTGCGTCTTTGCTTTTGGGGGACATGTCTAATCTGAGTTTCCTTCAAGTAAGATTTGAACTTTTCCCACATTTCACAGGCATTTAAATTGGAGAATTCTTCTTCCCATCTGATGACACTTAAAGCCGATCTCATGCCGTCAAAGTCTGCTCTGTTGAAATTTGGAACCTTTACCAAATTATCCTTGATAATTTCCCCTACATGTGCCTTGAATCTAACTATGTTATGGTCACTTTTTCCCAGAGTTTCGCCTACAGTCAAGTTTTGAACCAAGTCACTTAAAGTGCTGAGACGCAGTGCTGGTGACCGCTGATGAGGAAATCAACCTTGTCATGCTACTGTGCCATCTATTGGATCAGAATATTACTCATTCCTTGTTGAACCTGCGATTCACTGCGAAGTTCAACGCGCTTTTGTACTACGTGCAACAGTGCAACGTATGCATCAACGATCATGTGTCGGTGTCCCAGAAAGTGCTAAAGTTCAGGCAGTAAAAGACTTAATGGTTTGTGGTGCACCGGATTGAATAGTGGGCCGGATGGAAAGAAATCATCGTGGTGAGTTTTGTTGTTTTAATTACTTTTTATATCGGCCGATTTGGATATTCGCTTCAATAAATTGCTTCCACCGAAGTCGCTGGTTTCACTGCGGAGTGTTTCGACGGAGTGAAGCTTTATCCGATATGCACAATATAGGGGGATACAAACAGGTACACGATAGATGATGCTGAACAGTAGTCCACCTGCAGTCTGTACCATACCAGAAGTCAAAGTCTGCACTGGTCTGTACCAGGTTCGCAGTCTGAACTACCGCACTAATGAAGCCTGAGGCTAAATTTGTATAGAACTAGGTGTAGACAAACTTGGAACCGTCACCCACACACACATACACACACACACACACACACACACACACACACACACACACACACACACACAGACACACACACACATACACACACACACACACACATACACTATATATATATATATATATATATATATATATATATATATATATATATATTCCTTTGCATTGCTATTTGTTTACGAATGCATTAAAAGGTTATATCGCCTGTAAACATCGCCTGTTCGCTATAATCTTTCAAATCCGTATCAGAAGCCAATGTGCAGCAAAAGAACTCATCGGTCCGGTAGGGGCTGCGAGAGGGTGGGTACCCATTGGCTGGCGGCGGTGGACAGTGGTGCCGGTCTGGTGGCGTAGCGCGGCCGTATCGACCAGCCGCCGGCGCCCGCACACTCATCGATTGGTGTCGACACGCGGCCGACGGGCCGACCGGCGCCGCCGCCGACCACAGCTGAGTCGTCGGCCGGCCGCCGCTCACGTGACACGGGGTGGCCGACTGACCCCGACCCCAGCGTGGTCCCAGGCTCCGACCGTGGCCGACACAGACTGGAGTGTGGTCGTCGGTGACTGGATGCCGACCTGGGCAGAGGTTTTTCGTCCGGCCGACTCGACCGTCGTCGTGAGGCGAAGCGTCCGCGGCGACAGTGCCAAGCCTGTGGATCGTGAGTGTTCCCGACCCAAGGGACGGTTGGGCTGCCAAACCTCAAAAGGAACTTGGAAGGGTAAGCTAGCCGTGCTGGCGTGGAATTGAGTCTGTCAAGCCGCATAGACGAGCCCTTGACAAATTGGTCTCCAGAGACCGCAGAGCAGTGCAGGGCGACTACAGTAGGCCTGCCAAGCCCGCAGGACAGTAAGCCTGACAATCCTGTGAGGCTAGTCTGTCGAGCCTGAGATGCAGTCAGCCTGAGGTACAGTCAGCCCGAAGTGCAGTCAGTTTGTGGTACAATCAGCCTGAGATGCAGTCAGCCTGAGGTGCAGTCAGCCTGAGGTGCAGTCAGCCCGAGGTGCAGTCAGCCTGAGGTGCAGTCAGCCTGAGGTGCAGTCAGCCCGAGGTGCAGTCAGCCTGAGGTGCAGTCAGCCCGAGGTGCAGTCAGCCCGAGGGGCAGTCAGCCCGAGGTGCAGTCAGCCTGAGGTGCAGTCAGTCTGAGGTGCAGTCAGCCCGTGCCGGTGTCCCGTCCGGCAGCGGCAGACAGCAGCCGCCATGAACACTGAGGGGCCTCGCATCAGCGTCAACGGCTCGGTGGCGGGCCGCTCGCCGAGCCGCGACTCGCTGCGCACCGACACCAGCCTGGCGTCGACGCTCACGTGCGAGGCAGCGCGACTGGGGCTGCGTGCCGGCGGCGAGTCGCGCGGCGCGTCGCCGGCGCCGGGCGCCCGGCTGCGCGTGCCGGCCGCCGTCGGTCGGCCGCTCTCGGCCGACGGCTGGTGCGAGGACGAGGCCGACCTGCTGCGCTCGTGCGGCCTGCTCAGCCACATGCTGGGCATGTCCAAGAGCTTCAGCACTGGCGACATCTCACGGCTGCACGACGAAGCTGAGCCGGCACGCCGCTCCGCCAGCCAGGCGGCGCTGCCGGGCGCGCGCGCCGAGCTGGCCCACGCGCGGCTCGACCAGGCCAGCCGGTCGTGCAGCACGTGGGTAGCCTGCGGCGACCTGGCGTCCACGTCTCAGCTGCCGTCGCCGCAGGGTCGCCAGCAGGCGCCGGCCGGGCAGTCGCCGTTCTCGCCCGCAGACCTCATCAGGGCCGTCAACAAAAAGGTACGCCGCCCGTCAGTTATCCAGCGGCGCAACCGAGCTGACAGGCGGCAGACGATCTGTGGGATTAATGGCATTAGCGGATTGGCCCTGAATCGATGACCGCTCAGCATCGATGAAATTTTCTGTGCTCTGAAACACAGATTGGAACACTTACTGCGCTCGTGTGCATTAACGCTGACACCGTTACAGCATCCCTCCTTTGCAGAATGCTTTCAGTGATCCTAGTGATAAGCGACATCTTAGTCGGGCGGGAGGACCCGTCCGACGATGGATTCTGTATGGTGATAGCCAGCAATAGCAACTGCCGTTTGTACCGCATGAACCCGTAAATGTCTAAAGGTATAGACAGGAGCATGGAAACATGAGAAGCAAAAAGGCTGAGTTTTCCAACTGCTGAATTGAAAATCTTGACCGCAATTGCCGAAATTAGCGTTTCTTGTGGTAAACGTGAGCAAGTGGGACGGAAACGGAAGGCAGTCACGGTCTTACCCTTCTTCCTAGTAGCGCAGCTAAGATTGTCTTAAGGGAGGCTCAACCCAAAAACTAAACAGGAATAGTGAAAGCGTTCGGCGCATGAAGCATGTCGATTTTTTCGCGGTGAAAATATAAAAATTTCTTCTTTGATCTAGGATATGTTTGTTTCCTCGGGAAAGTGGAGGGCCGGTAACCTGTCCACTGCCTGCGGCTCTGCTTTTAATCTAAAATCGTTCCTGCGGCTCTAGAGATGGACTCCACCTGGACATTCAAGTGGTGATGCCATTACCTATGTGGTCGCCAGTGTTTCAGAAGCCGATAAAATATTTTTCACCGAACCAGCTGACACTTCCAAGATTTTTATCCTTCTTTTAAGATTCAAAGGTCGAAGCAGATTCCCAAATATCCCGGGAAATTTCTAAAGACTGGCAACTCTGATGACAGTTATCGTTTCGTCGTAGTTGTTCATGTCTTGGCGCTCACAAATTTAAAGCCATAATGGTGTACAATTTAGTGTGGGTATGCATACCGTGCTCTGAAATTATTCAGAAGTTTCCAACAGTATTAACGATACACAGCTTTTGGCCACACATTATCCGCCAATCGCCATTTTAGTCACACATTATCCACCAATTGTCAGATTATCCACCATTGTCCGCCATGACACATTATCCATTTTCAGAGCTGTTAAGCAAATATCAACACAGACGATTTCCGTCATTGCTACTGGATCTGTTTCACAATGTATTAAAGCATCTGTATTCTGTGAAAAACACACAGGCATGAACAGACACAATGCACGGCTCAACATGTCACGACCTACGGGCACACACTCCCAGAGCCGCCCCATCCACTGCACGAGTGCCGCACTGAACTCTTCTTTCGAGGAACCTCCAACTTCTTGGCGCACTTCACGTTCCAGGTCTGAGATATTGCTGAACTATTTTAGAAGTAGGGTCTCCCGGACCTTTGGGAAAGGGAGAAAAGTCGCCAATAGTCGGTTTTACAGCGGAACTTTACTCGCAGGTCCCAGGTCTCAGGAAAGAGACCTGGGACGAGATAGAGGGAGAAGACCAGGCATAATGATCTGCATACATTAAAAGCGACCACTAGATATAATTATTACGTCAGTTTTAATAGCGAACAGGTGTTACCGTCGATGATGCTGAAATAAGTAGAATTAAACTTACGAACATCAGTAAATTGCAATACGCTTTCTGATTTACGTGGAGACTACACTCAGCTCTACTCTATATGGCAGCCAACGATTGAATGCCAAAAGGCAAATTGGCGCTATGGTTAAATTAGCAAAGGATAAGGTTGTAAGTCAACTTCCTGAGTAACGGCAGACAAAATAACAACAAAAGTACACTTAATCGATGTCAGCAAAGTTTACCAACCCATATCTGATACTCCCAACATGCTCACACCGCACAACTAGTAAATATTAATAACACACCCCATGAGTAGGACGCACACGCACCGACAGACTTGTTACTTGCCATCTATTGGGATGTAGGTTTCGGAATATAAAATGTTGATGGAAAATTATACTAAAGAGATCAGTCTAAAATCGTTTAATTTTGACCATGAAGAACAATTTTTGTGAAGTATAAAACCTGAGACAATTGACTAAAGCCAATTCTTTTGAATATTATAAGCTTTTCGATGTAATTTTTTAGTTCCTGTTTGGAATATTTAGCTGAAGGAAGGAATAACCTGGAAGGCTCAAAGGCTAGTAGATATGGGAGCAAACTGCCGCTGTAAAACCGACTAGTGTCAGCCAGGCGAGTACGGTGGATGCTTTGCGATCTCCATTCACTGACTCTCAAGACACGATTGAATATATTTTGTTGCGTCAATGTTCTTTTCTCTTGCTAAAAAGCAACGCACACGATACCTTCTGCATTGAAGAAAACCGCGCACTTAACCACCCCGTTCGGTCGCCTCATTTCTGTACCACCGGGGCGCGTTCGCTTCTCCTCTTTCGCTGCTTGCTCTACGTTCCTGTTAGAGATTCGTAGTAGAATCATGCCCGTGAGTGGACAGGAATTACCAATGTGCAGTTAGGGTTTTCCTGAGAGGGCCCGACCAAAAATATACGATAAATGGAGAAAGCTTCCGGGGCGTGAAGCGCGTTGAAATTTTAGGACTTCGCACGGTGAAAATCTCCAAATTTATCGTTCCATGTTGTGTATTTTTGGTTGTTTTAGGGGACACCGGCCCCTTGGCTGCGCCTCTGGTAAGTACTATGAGTCTAAAAATGGTCCTCGAAATCGTGCTGCCTGAGGAAGTTCTTAGGAAGAAAGCTGCTGCCTGAGGAAGAAAGAGAATCTTGCTGATATATTATTTCCCAAAGAAATGGCGCCTAAGGAAGTTGCTGAGTAAGCTTCAACAGGTCCAGTCCATGCATTCTTGTTTCTGATTTGCGCTTATGGGCTTTTATATCAGATTTTAAAATGTGGAGAAAACAATCATCTAGAAAGTATCAGTAGAAAATAGCTGCGTATTTTCAGAAGCAAAGAAATAAAGTTCGGAAAATCAGGGAACATTTTGTTCTGGGGAGGGGCATGGGGACGGTCTTGAATTTTGTTATGCCTCACCTCATTTAGGTGTCTCAGACCGCCCCTGATGAAATGTTTCAGAAACATTCATTACCTGTAACCAGCTATCTTAGCGGTTGCACACTATCTTCGTTTGGAAACAGTGTATCGCTGCTTCCCGTTGAGGTTCGTCTTGTAGTCACAGTTAATCCTGTTTATCAGATAGTTTCATAGTTCTGGGCTTGAGGAACTAACTTTTCTCGTTGGCAGGGGCGGAAGCTCATGTGGGCACTTTTGGTACTGCCTGTACAACACCACTATTTTGATTGGTGTTGCACCGACAGTACCAAAAGTGCCCACATGAGCCTCCACCCCTGCGAACGAGATCAAACAAAATTCGGCGAAAGAATGTAGTACATTCTTTCGCCGGAAATGTTCTCGATTTTGCCAGCCGATAGGGCCGAACGACGTCGAACCCAAACTACCCAGCAGTGCTCCCATTTATCAACATAATTAAGCAATGAGTTCATTCAGCGGTGCTCAGTCGGCGACTTCCGCAGGAGGCCTTCATTGAGAGTGTCCAGCTGCATACAACCGTGACGAAACCGCGTCAGTGATTGTATGTTCCTCCTCATAACGTCTTGGTAGGCACCGTGGCTCTCATAATCGATTGTATGTACCTCCTCACAGCGTTCTGGTAAGCACCGTGGTTCTCATTAGCGATTGTATGTATCTTCTCATCACCTCCTGGTAAACACATTGGTCCGCATAAGCGATTTGGAAATTCTCCCTTCGCGAGTGTCGTCCATTTCCCGTGCCCTCGAGCTTGCCTTCGAGAGCATGTTGAGGGTGTTGAACTCGCTCTCACGTTATATCCCATCCCTTTCGTAGCTGGAATCCATCTAAGCTACCTGTAAGTTGGAACCAGGTGGGAACGTACAGCGTCCGGCGTACCAATAATGGCGGTACGCTGCCACATCGGCGCCGCCAACATCTCTGGATCCTCTAACTCTGGATGGCAGATGGAGAAGGTCCAACAGGTCGGCCGGCTCCAGCAGCCCGCCGGGACCGCCGGCACCACCAGGTCCATGACGTCACACTCGTCACCGAGCGGCTCGATGGGGCATCGGCTCCCGTCGGTAACGGCAGCGGCGGCGCGGCGCCAGCTATTTCGAGCGCGACTGGACGGCTCCCTGCCGAGCAACGGCGGCGACGGAGATCGGTGGATCACGTCGAGTGCCGCCTAACGGGATCATGGGATCACCATCCATCGCGTCTTACATCACGGGAATAGCGGATCATACATCACAGGATGGACGGATTATAGTGTGTGTCACTTGAAGTGCGGTGGATGCCGGCCCCATACTCGGTCTGGAAGGACTCAATTTCATTCGTATCCTGCAGCATCAAGGACATGCAAACGGTCATGCGCATGCGTCTGGGAGGTTTAGGCCCGGCCTGTTCTACTGAGGTCATGACTTCACCCATGCCTGACCGATCGCGGCCCCACACGTGGGCAGGTGGTTACTCCAGTCCCGGGCTTCTTCGCCCGTGTCCAGGATGACACCCACCCAGGATGTATGTCCAAGATGACTCTCGGCAGCGTACGTGCCGCTGCCTCTGCGGCGCCGCAGGCAACTCCATGCGCATCACGACCGGCCGCAGCTGGCAAACCGAGCACGGACGTGTCTGGACCACGGGGATGTCGTGTCAACGGACCCTGCCAGGGTCACAGCTTCGTCACATTCCGGACGCGAGCTGAACTTTAACACCCCACAGCGGCCATGGTTTATGCCGAGACGGAATGGGTCAAGCCGGAGCTGGGAAGCACGTTCCCCATTGTACATTTTGAGAAGGTCCGTGGGCCAACATGAACGGCCCTGGGTCGACGTGAAGGGTCCCTGGGCCGACGATATGGCCCGGGCTGACGGAAAGGGTCCCGGGCCGATGCAGAGGGCCCTTCAAAATCTTCATAAGTTGAGGGTCCGTGGTTAGTCTAATGTGAAGGGCTTCTAGATAGACGGAGGGAGCCACTGATAGTTGGAAGGGCCCCAGACTGACGAAGAGGGTCCAATCCAATATCAAGGGCTCTAGGCTGTCGGTGGAGCCCAAGCCGAAGAAATGGCCCATGACGTGATTGACAGGGCCCCAGTGTTTGAAGAAGCCTCCGGCTTGCCGGAAAAGGCCCTGGGTCGTCAAAGATTTGCCCCTGAGACGACGGAGAGTCCCTAGTGTCCAAAGTTGACTCGGGTCGTCAGAAAGGGCCCTAGGGCCGACGGATAGGGCCAAAGTCATAAAAAGGCCCATGGCCTGACGGAGAGGCCCCAAGCTGTTGGAAGAGGTCCTCCGGCCCGGCAAAGGAGACTGGTTTTCTAAAGAGGCCCCCTGCGCTGACGGAGAGGATCCATGACCGCGGAAGGACCTCGGACCATCGGAGGGTCCAAGATCCGGTATGAAGGGTCACTGGGTCAATGTGGGCTGAAATCGGTCAGGGGGCCCCTTGCGTGATAAAAGAGGCCGAAAGTTTTGACCGGGCCGAACGTGCAGAGCCACTGGGTAGGCTTTGGCTCACTATAATGGATTGAGGCCCAGAGCTGACAGTGCGTCTCAGGCCGATAAAGGTCCCTGAGCTCCGGCCGAAGCGGAGTGTTTCAGGTGCAACGTAATGTCCTGTAAGCCCATGAGGGGGGGGTCGTGAGCTGCTCAAAATCGGTGGCATATCTAAAGGGTGAAGGTGCACCCGCCCCACTGATAGTATCCTCCAGGCGACCGCCACGCGGGAAGAGATATAACCGAGGAAAAGCTTAAATGCGTCTAACGGCTTGTTTTGAAAGGGCCGTCAACACCTGAACGCATCCTCCCTGAGGGCTGGCAAGTGCCGTGAAATCAAGAGAGGGACCGCCCGAGAGCTGGAATAATCATGCCAGCTGGAAAGATAAGTCTCAGCTTGAATTGGGCTCTAACAGCTGAAGAATAAACAGGGCACCTGAGGGCCAACGAGGGCTGGGATGCTCTTTTGGTTTGAAAGGGCCCCTCTAAGAGCTGAAGAGGATTGGTGGGGGTCCATCTCGTATCTGATATACCTCTGAGACGAGAGCTAGACAGGACTATTCAGGACCTGATGAACTCCTAAAGGCAGGAGAGGGCCCTGAGCGACGAAGAGGTTCTCATGAGTAAGAGAGGACTGGACTAGGGTTCCTCTGATGTTCAGTGACCATAATTGATGAACAAGGTGCCCGACATATTCTAAAATGTCCCCGTTGGCTGGCGATTAATGTGAGAAATACCGATGGTCAGTCTCAGAGCTATAATGTTCTTCAAACCACAAGAGCTGTCGATAACTAGGAAGGGCCCGTAGCAGTTTGAGAGCACCTTTGAGGGCTAACAGAGTCCCGAGCGTCAAAGAGTGCCCCGAAGACTAACGGAAAAATTGGAGGCGGCTGAAGAAAACGGATTGCGTTGAACCTTGACTGATAAAGTGGTAATGTGAGGCCTATGAAGTTCATTCCAGCGTTCTCAGTGCAAGTAATGGCGGTAATTGATTCGAACGATCATAAACTCGTCACTGAATGCCGATCCCAGTACCAATACGCCTTTGGCGAACTCGTCGCTGAATACGAATACGAATGCGTTAACTTGGAGTACGTGATGAAGACTGTCAATGACTTCACTCAATGGGAGAGCACAATTTTGTACCTGAGTGAAAATAGAAGATAGTCAAGATTCCTGTTATTCGGGAATGGCCTGGAAGCATACATTTCTAGCGTTTGCGGATTTACCATTCGGAAATTTGGTGACGACAGATAGCCTGTGAAGCTCGTTGATTGGTTAGATCTGCTTTCGGTATTTTGGTGATAACCTGGCATATATATTTTCACTTTATAAATGATTAAGTATAATTTTTCGGCGACGATACTAATGTAGCTCAGGCTTGGAGGGCGCACAAAAAATTGAGGGGGACAAATCGCCACTTTTCAGAAATTTTGGCGACATGTCTCCCCCCCAGAGGTCAAACCCATGGTATTCGGCTACAATGTCGTGCCAACCAACGGCAACTACTCAACGGACGAGACTTTGAGGTTCGGCACTTGTCAGACCTACAGGCTTCAATCACGCCACTCTTCGACGCACCGTCACGAGATGCCCTGCTGGTTTGTCGTCCCGCCGAAAAAAAACGTCCAGCACCAGGACGCTTCCAGGTTGTTTGTTTGTCACAGCAGACTTGCTGGCAGGTTGACAGTCGGAAGAGATACCGTTACATGACACAGAGCGAACTGCCGCACCACCAGCTTCGTGTCGAGGCACAAAATCGATGCGATTCCCACCTTTAGAAAACTTGCATAGGCTGCGCCGTACCGAGCACCTCTTGTGGTGAATGTTTTTGCGTTTTTACCCGTAAAGGAACTCCCCTGATTGCATGACATAACTTCAGCGTATGGCCAGTTAGTCTGAGGAAAGCGTGGTGAAGTCTCAAGGAGCCTCCATCCTGTAGTGAAACGTACCCCAATGGTACTGCACCTGTGCAATAACCTGATCTCGTTGCTGCTGTCCTGTGATGGATCCAAACTTCACCTGGCTGTTGTTGAAAATATTTTGTCAGACAGCCGTCTCCGAGTAATGTCGGGTTTTGACGTCACCTCGCGACAAGCACATCGCTCTGGGACGGAATTCTACCTCGTGGCGCCTGCCTATGGTGAAATTAATCCTCCCACAACCTACACCTACAGACAGAGCAATGCATAACGGTAACACCTGTGACCAAACTACTGTCACGCCGCCCTCCTGTGACCGCTCCCGTCACTGCGCCCTGCTGTGACCGCACCCGTCACGGTACCCTCCTGGAACCACACCCCATCCCACGGTACCTTCCTGTGACCGCACCCGTCACTGCGCCCTGCTGTGACCGCTCCCGCCACTGCGCCCTGCTGTGACCGCACCCGTCACGGTACCCTCCTGTACCCACACCCCATCCCACGGTACCCTCCTGTAACCGCACCTCCTCCCATGGTGCCTTCCTGTGACCGCACCGGCCACGGTACCTTCCTGCGCCCATACCTCCCACGATTCCCTCTCCAACGGTACCCTCCTGCGACCACACCCTCTTCCACGACACCCTCCTGCAACTACACACTCTCCCACAGTACCCCGTGTGAACACTCCCCCCGCACGGTACCCTCATGTGACCGCGCCAGACACGGTACCCCCTGTGACCACACACAGCTGCGGCACCCCCCTGCGAAAACACCATCTCCCACGATCATACCGCCTCCCCAGGCGCCCCAGTGACCACACCATCTCTGACAGCTTCCTCAGAGGTGGTGCGGGTGATCCGCCCATACCATCTCCCACGACACCCTCCTGCGACCACACCGCCTCCCTAGGCGCCAAAGTGACCGTACCACCCCCACGACCACACCGCCGCCCTAGGCGCCCCAGTGACCGCACCACCTCTGACACCGTCGCCCGGCGGCAGGTGCGGCAGAACTACATCCGGCGGAGGCTGCACATCACGCTCAAGGCGCTGCACCGGCTCTCCCAGAGCGAGTTCAACCTGGAGCAGCTGTTCAGCGGCGGCGTGCTGCCGCCACCGGCGAGCGCCGCCGGCAGTCGCGCGCCGACCCCCAGCCGGCCGACCGACCCGTCCCAGGCGGTGTCGCTCGGCGCCGAGCCGCCGCCGCCGCCGCAGGGCGTCACCGTGCGCGACGTGGACCGGCAGCGTGGCCGGCCGCTCACGCGCTACCAGCGCAACATGATGGTCTTCAACTGGCTGCACACGCTCGACGAGACCGGTCTGGAGGTGACGTAAGGGCGGTACACTGCACTGCGCCAGCCAGCCGCCACCTCGCCGGCGGCAACCGAGGGAAATGCTAGCCAGTCTCCAGCCGACGATATTTACACATCGGGGTCGCGACGGAGCCACCCGGGGCGACTCGCGCTGTCGCCGCCAAATGAGTGTGTTATCGCGTCGCGACTACCACGGCGAGCCCAGCTAAGCTCAGGGTAAGCTGCCGGCCATTGTTGTGGAGAATGTTAATGCTACGGTGTACTTCCTATCGGCATGCTATGTAGCAGTGCGCTACCCGACCAGTATGCCATGGCGTGCGAATGTCACGGTCGGTGTGGCAGAACACAGGTGCACTAGCCATCCAGTGCGCCACGGAGTATGCATGCCAGCCAAACGCAGATATATTCAGTGTGTGCTGGCCGGAAACTCCGCTACGGAATGCAAGTGCTACAGTGCTACGCTCGTTCTCAGGGCGATAAACGGCCATCATGTGCAGCGCCAAATCATTCGGTTATGCTTCAGTGAAACCGAAAATTGCGATGCAATTGCTTGCCATTCCGATATTACTGGACAACATAAACCTGCCTTGCGGTGAATCATTGAATTTCTAAATGAATAGTGGGCAATGGAGTTTACTGTAAAACAGTCTTTCTCAGGAAAGACATCCGGGGCTGTTAGCGGCATGTGCTGACATAAGTGCAACGCATAGGTTCGTCGCGTTACTCTGCGGATATGAGCATATGAAAGCATGTATTCAAACATTGCAGTAAACGCAACGATATTGCAAGTAATTGTGCAGCCTCGATAGGGAAACTTCGCCAGCACAGTGACGTTCAACTTCACATCCCACAACGTGACCGGCATCGGCCAAACGCCGGACACAGCGCTCCACCTCCTCACCGCACAAGTGGCCCGATCAATCGACACACATTCGACACAGCGCACCACCTCCTCACGGCATATACCCGGATCACTCAGCAAACATCCGACACTGCGTCCCAACTCCAGATGGCATAAATATCGCGACCAGTCGACCCACACCCGATAGCCGGGATCCACACGGACCAGCCACAGCCGTGAGCAAGCGCCTCACTGTGCGCCGTCGGCTAGGGTGCGGCGCGGCGCGGTGGGGCGCCGCCCGTGCCGAACCGCCGGTTCCACTCGGTGTACAGCTGCAGATCCTCGGACGAGACGCTGGCGCGGATGTTGTCCAGCGCCGCCACGAAGTCGTCGTGGATGAGAGGCCGCACCTGCAGACAGCACCGACACCAGAGCCGTCAGTTTAGGGCTGCTGCCGACCAGGCCTGCTGCAAACCAGGCCTGCTGCCGACGTGACGTCACGGCCATCCCATCCCAGCGGTCAGTACAGGGCTGCTGCCGACGTGACGTCACGGCCGTACCATCCCAGCGGTCAGTACATGGCTGCTGCCGACGTGACGTCACGGCCGTACCATCCCAGCGGTCAGTACAGGGCTGCTGCCGACGTGACGTCACGGCCGTACCATCCCAGCGGTCAGTACAGGGCTGCTGCCGACGTGACGTCACGGCCGTACCATCCCAGCGGTCAGTACAGGGCTGCTGCCGACGTGACGTCACGGCCGTACCATCCCAGCGGTCAGTACAGGGCTGCTGCCGACGTGACGTCACGGCCGTACCATCCCAGCGGTCAGTACAGGGCTGCTGCCGACGTGACGTCACGGCCGTACCATCCCAGCGGTCAGTACAGGGCTGCTGCCGACGTGACGTCACGGCCGTACCATCCCAGCGGTCAGTACAGGGCTGCTGCCGACGTGACGTCACGGCCGTACCATCCCAGCGGTCAGTACAGGGCTGCTGCCGACGTGACGTCACGGCCGTACCATCCCAGCGGTCAGTACAGGGCTGCTGCCGACGTGACGTCACGGCCGTACCATCCCAGCGGTCAGTACAGGGCTGCTGCCGACGTGACGTCACGGCCGTACCATCCCAGCGGTCAGTACAGGGCTGCTGCCGACGTGACGTCACGGCCGTACCATCCCAGCGGTCAGTACAGGGCTGCTGCCGACGTGACGTCACGGCCGTACCATCCCAGCGGTCAGTATTGGTTTTGGTTGACAGCGAAACATTGGTAGCGTTTTGCCGCCATCTCGGCATCCACTCGTGGTGCATTAGAGCGGAGCGTCAATCGCCCGAAAATCACGATGGCTTTCTCGTAATGCCAGGCGCTGATTGGTGTTGAAGATTCCGGTAGCAAACAGAACGGAATAGACGCATCAGCCACAACCCGCCGCGCAGTCGGCAAACACTGATCAACGCCAGCCGTCCACTATCTGGGGGAGCTTGTTGATCACACTCAGCCAGGGCGTGGCGTGAAGTCATCGGGCAGCGTGTTCTCCAGGGCACTGCTCAGTTGATACCTTGTTAACGCTACGAGTGCTTAACAAATATAAAGGAAGTCAGTGCATCTCCAAAGGTGTGCAATTATTCAACTGTTATTGAGGATATGCAAGTACATGTATGTATACCAACAGACAATTCTGATACACAAGTGAACATGGTCCAATGGAGTCAGATTAGATGTTAGATGGAAGAATAGTGTACTCGTGGGCAACTGAGGATAGCAAGCACAGCCAAAAGAGACCCAGGCCGGCAGCGTGTGCAGACACATGCGTCGGTATGGATCTCTTTTGGCGTACGAAACATATACACAGACAGCCGCTGAACCAACGAGGTGGCACATAGGCAACCTCATATCAGACATTTCTTGTTCGCCACCATACATCTGTCCTGCATAAACCTCACGTCGTACGTCTGTCTAGCATGCTCTTGACGGCATGCATCTGCCCTGTAAAGTCTTGACAGCCCTAATCTGCGCAGCATCAGTTACAATTTGTTTTAGCCGAAACGAGTGAAACCAACCACTTATCGACTAATGAATCCACATTCTTTCACCTTGGGCCCTGACGTCGGTTAAATAAATACGAAGAAGTAAATAATATGATAGATCTTGTGTGTTGGGCATGGCTGGTCAGCCATATTTCTAGTCTCCACCCCCCCCCCCCCTAAGGTTTTCCGTGGATGGTGAAAGAAGGGCGCGAGACAGCGCGCCGAAATTTGCACACCTTTTCCCACATCAATTTGGCATGTTGTGTCAATTTTTTTAAAAGTCAGGTCATCTAGGGTCAACAAGTTAGTCTAGGTCAAGTGAGGTCACCCGGAAAAATCGTTCAACCAGTCGTCACGCTTTAACGGATAGATATTTCAGTAAAATTTCGGCGTGTGCTGATCTTTAGGGACGCAAAAAAACGCACCAGGGGAATTTTATGTTTTCCGTTTTTTATTACTTATTAGTTGTGCATATTTGCTCACTTCAGTTAAGGCGACGAGTAGCCTAGGGGTAAATCACTCGTCTCACAATCGAAAGGTTGTGGGTTCGAATCTCACCTGTCGCTGCTCTTCGCCCGCGACCAATCTGCGTGAGAGATTGGCAACGCTACATGACTCAACGGTCGATGTGTCGCAAAAACAATAACCAACCAACCAACCAACCACTTAAGTTAAAATCGAAGGTTCTGGCTAAAGTAAGCTGTTTTATTGGGGGAAGCTGACTTCGAACAACGTTTTTCGGTTCGTTCTACCCATTATAAGAAGGGAAATATAAGAAAACTTGAAAACAAAACCTTGAAATTTAAAAATAAAAATAAAATTTTGTGACATACGTCTCCCCCATATATATAGTGATGCATCACACATTTTCACGGCATAGTCCTGACATCACTCATCTGTCCGGTATAGTGATACATCTCACGTCTGATCGGCATATTTCTGACGCCGCAAGTTTGTTCCATTGTTCTGACATTGCACAGCTAACTTACGCATCATAACGCTAGCATCCTCACTCGGCGCATCAAGATATAGGTCTTGGCTCAAACGGATGGCACGGATTACTGAAGAGAGACGAAATATGAGCGTTTGATTCATCTGATCCGGTCTTTGTTCTCAGTTGGCGACTAATAGGAGCTACCACTCAAAACGTTACCGGAGGTGTTGCCGTCAATAATGACAAAATGTTGCACCACTTTGCGTCGTGCAAATCGCGTTGTCCGATTTATCAGACTGCCCACACGCCTGCCCACACTCAGCACCACAGCACGCTGCCGTAGTACCGTCATCTGACACCGTCTGCTCACACTCAGCACCACAGCACGCTGCCGTAGTACCGTCATCTGACACCGCCTGCTCACACTCAGCACCATATGGTGCTGCCGTAGTGCCGTCATCTGACACCGCCAGCCCACACTCAGCACCACAACACGCTGCCGTAGTACCATCATCTGACACCGTCTGCTCACACTCAGCACCACAACACGCTGCCGTCGTACCGTCATCTGACACCGTCTGCCCACACTCAGCACCACAACACGCTGCCGTAGTACCATCATCTGACACCGTCTGCTCACACTCAGCACCACAACACGCTGCCGTCGTACCGTCACCTGACACCGCCTGCCCACACTCAGCACCACAACACGCTGCCGTCGTACCGTCATCTGACACCGTCTGCTCACACTCAGCACCACAACACGCTGCCGTAGTACCATCATCTGACACCGTCTGCCCACACTCAGCACCACAACACGCTGCCGTCGTACCGTCATCTGACACCGTCTGCTCACACTCAGCACCACAACACGCTGCCGTAGTACCGTCATCTGACACCGCCTGCCCACACTCAGCACCACAACACGCTGCCGTAGTGCCGTCATCTGACACCGTCTGCTCACACTCAGCACCACAACACGCTGCCGTCGTACCGTCATCTGACACCGTCTGCTCACACTCAGCACCACAACACGCTGCCGTCGTACCGTCATCTGACACCGTCTGCTCACACTCAGCACCATAACACGCTGCCGTAGTACCGTCATCTGACACCGTCTGCTCACACTCAGCACCACAACACCCTGCCGTCGTACCGTCATCTGACACCGTCTGCCCACACTCAGCACCACAACACGCTGCCGTCGTACCGTCATCTGACACCGTCTGCTCACACTCAGCACCATATGGTGCTGCCGTAGTGCCGTCATCTGACACCGTCTGCCCACACTCAGCACCACAGCACGCTGCCGTCGTATCATCATCTGACACCGTCTGCCCACACTCAGCACCACGACACGCTGCCGTAGTACCGTCATCTGACACCGCCTGCCCACACTCAGCACCACAACACGCTGCCGTAGTACCATCATCTGACACCGTCTGCTCACACTCAGCACCATAACACGCTGCCGTCGTACCATCATCTGACACCGCCTGCCCACACTCAGCACCACAACACGCTGCCGTAGTGCCGTCACCTGGCGCCGCCAGCCCACACTCAGCACCACAACACGCTGCCGTCGTACCGTCATCTGACACCGCCAGCCCACACTCAGCACCACAACACGCTGCCGTAGTACCGTCATCTGACACCGTCTGCCCACACTCAGCACCACAACACGCTGCCGTAGTGCCGTCATCTGACACCGTCTGCCCACACTCAGCACCACAACACGCTGCCGTAGTACCGTCATCTGACACCGCCTGCCCACACTCAGCACCACAACACGCTGCCGTAGTACCGTCATCTGACACCGCCTGCCCACACTCAGCACCACAACACGCTGCCGTAGTGCCGTCATCTGACACCGTCTGCCCACACTCAGCACCACAACACGCTGCCGTCGTACCGTCATCTGACACCGTCTGCTCACACTCAGCACCACAACACGCTGCCGTCGTACCGTCATCTGACACCGCCTGCTCACACTCAGCACCATAACACGCTGCCGTCGTACCATCATCTGACACCGTCTGCTCACACTCAGCACCACGACACGCTGCCGTAGTACCGTCACCTGACACCGCCTGCCCACACTCAGCACCACAGCACGCTGCCGTCGTACCGTCACCTGACACCGTCTGCTCACACTCAGCACCACAACACGCTGCCGTCGTACCGTCATCTGACACCGTCTGCTCACACTCAGCACCATAACACGCTGCCGTAGTACCATCATCTGACACCGTCTGCTCACACTCAGCACCATAACACCCTGCCGTCGTACCGTCATCTGACACCGCCTGCCCACACTCAGCACCACAACACGCTGCCGTCGTACCGTCATCTGACACCGTCTGCTCACACTCAGCACCACGACACGCTGCCGTAGTACCGTCACCTGACACCGCCTGCCCACACTCAGCACCACAGCACGCTGCCGTCGTACCGTCACCTGACACCGTCTGCTCACACTCAGCACCACAACACGCTGCCGTCGTACCGTCATCTGACACCGTCTGCTCACACTCAGCACCATAACACGCTGCCGTAGTACCATCATCTGACACCGTCTGCTCACACTCAGCACCATAACACCCTGCCGTCGTACCGTCATCTGACACCGCCTGCCCACACTCAGCACCACAACACGCTGCCGTCGTACCGTCATCTGACACCGCCTGCTCACACTCAGCACCACAACACGCTGCCGTCGTACCGTCATCTGACACCGTCTGCTCACACTCAGCACCATAACACGCTGCCGTAGTACCATCATCTGACACCGTCTGCTCACACTCAGCACCACAACACGCTGCCGTCGTACCGTCACCTGACACCGCCTGCCCACACTCAGCGCCACAACACGCTGCCGTCGTACCGTCACCTGACACCGCCTGCCCACACTCAGCACCACAACACGCTGCCGTAGTGCCGTCACCTGGCGCCGCCAGCCCACACTCAGCACCACAACACGCTGCCGTAGTACCATCATCTGACACCGCCTGCTCACACTCAGCACCATAACACGCTGCCGTCGTACCATCATCTGACACCGTCTGCTCACACTCAGCACCACGACACGCTGCCGTAGTACCGTCACCTGACACCGTCTGCTCACACTCAGCACCACAACACGCTGCCGTCGTACCGTCATCTGACACCGTCTGCTCACACTCAGCACCACAACACGCTGCCGTCGTACCGTCATCTGACACCGTCTGCTCACACTCAGCACCATAACACGCTGCCGTAGTACCATCATCTGACACCGTCTGCCCACACTCAGCACCACAACACGCTGCCGTCGTACCGTCATCTGACACCGTCTGCTCACACTCAGCACCACAACACGCTGCCGTAGTACCGTCATCTGACACCGTCTGCTCACACTCAGCACCACAACACGCTGCCGTCGTACCGTCATCTGACACCGCCTGCTCACACTCAGCACCATATGGTGCTGCCAGCGCCCACGACCGATACGTCTATCTGTTGCCCGGAATCAGGTCTGCGGCGGCCAACCAATTCCGGCCGGTCGGACGGCCGTTATCGCCACCACGTGTCGAGAGTACGTGTCGACTTCAGCTCCGAGAGCCGCCACCGACTGTGGGCAGAGGGCCGGCCGAGCCGATGGTCTCGTCGGGCGCTAATTAACGTCTGGGCGACAGCGGTATGACTCAGTCTCGCCGCGCAGGCTGAACGACGCCGTAAGCCGCGGTCTGAACCGACTTTGAGTCCCGTGGCTCGGCACTATCGAAAGCCCACAGAAAGAAGATTAATGTCCAGGATACACTAGCTGTTATCATTCCAAAGCAACACACGCCACAAACTAGGAATTTACGTCGCGATATCAACTCCATAAATTACACCCACATAGATGGTCTTCACCCCAAGCGTCCGGTGAAATCGGTATGCTAGACTCAGCACCTCCGTTTGTATTATAAAGTGCAAGGATCGGACAGGACAGCAATCTAGTGCGCACTATCAGTTCATATAAAAGCTACCTTCCAACAGCTCAAGACAATCTGCAACATCAGGAAAATTACAAATTGCTTTTGAAATATAAAAATGGTAATTTTGGTTTGCCATAGACATGCGACATCAAAGTGGGAGAGAGGAAGTATCTCCCTCCCATCACTAACTATGGCATCATTACACGCGGCGTGAACTGCTGGTTTGACCGTTAATTGAAACGTTCAAACGTTCAAAAATCACAAGTCAACACAGGAATTTTGAGTGAACGAATCCATAAAAATAAAGGGATGTTTAACTGCAAAGTAGTGCAGTATCTGACAGTGTCCACTAACATTGCGCTCAGGTTATGGGAGGACAACCAGTCGAGTTGGCGTGCATCACAAAAAGCCTTCCGAGTCTTGGAGAGTTACGCTAATAGGTGATTGGCGTTCGACAAAACAGAACCATGTATGAGTGTCGTTAAATGAGCACGGCGCAAGGATAAAGCTGCCAGCTCTTCGTACTTAGAAGTAATTAAGCAATTAAAAGCGTGACGGTCGGGTCAGGCCCGGTAATGCAACTCTTACCGTCACGCTGATCCACTACACGCGAATACAACTTCGCTCGGGATCGCTGCGCTAGTCATCACTTGTAAAAAATATTTGCATGCCGTGCTGTCAACTGTAATTTTTTATTCCGCCCGTTACAGAATCCAAATGCAATGCACGGTTTGACCATTGCCACTCAATGAAGCCTCATATAACACTTAATCACGCGTCATACCACTAGGGACAACAAAGAAGACCGGAGAACCACTGCGGTGCTCGCGTGACTACTAAAGGCGGCCACTTGAAGCTGAACTTGAAAAAAACGGCTGGGTGGAAGTAACACTCGCGACAGTCCATCATCACCCTGAGACAATGAGGTGTTCGATTGGGTAATGTATCTTGATCAACAGGCATATCACCCTTCCCCTCCTTAGGGGAGTGGGATATGTCTGTTGACCAAGATGCCTCACCCAATCGGATACCTCATCGGCTAAGGGTGATGGATTTAATGGGAATGTTTGACATGCTTGAGCTTTTACTTCGACATGACGACACAGTACTGGTTAAAAAAATGGTTCCGAGCCGGTGCGAGCATGAGATATGTGGAGAGCTGATCGATGCCGTTTGGCGCGATACCGGAAACAACGCCAGTAGCGACAACGTAGCACCGACAATTATTGCGCTGCTTGCGCAGCTTTACTCTGCCTATTAGCCTCAGCTAGCCTTACAGACAAAAATATAGTTGGACGACTACGGAAAATATGGTTCTATTTATACTTCTAACTAATTTCAAATATGTGCATTATCATCGGCGGTGGCACCAGCCTGTCTTCTCAAACTGGGTTTCGTCATCTTAACTGATGTCGCTGCTCTTGCGATTCCTCACGAGCAGCGACAACACAAGATGATATATCATGCTTGCGCCTCCCCAAAATGCATTGTTCCTAGACCACTGGTGATTGGCTGTTCACGCGTTGCAATAAGTTGTAACCACGGCGTGAGAAGAACTTAGAATATCGCAAGATACTTAGTCAGGAGGCTGCCCAGCCTCTCCTCTGCTCAAGGTGTCGTGGAACTGGCCAGTGAATATTGCATCTGATCTGTCGGAGGGAAGCAGTGGCCTACTGCAGATAGTTCACCTGTTCGGGCATATCACCTGGTGGCGGTATCACGGAAACTATTTTCATATTTTACTGACCGTGGCCTGTACGGAACAGACAACACGCAAGTCCACCCGTGGCAACGAACAGCTCGGCTGGCCGGCAACAGCACGCCGGTGACCGGCGGCGTGACCAAGCCTCAACGCTACCGGCCAGGAATGGTGGCGCTGCGCGAGGTTTGGCGGCACCAAAAGAGCGCCGAGCTGATAGTCCCCAAGCTGCCGCCCCAGCGCCTGGTGCAGCAGATCGCGCGGGATTTCAAAACTTGGGTCGCTCACCTGCTCTGGCGTAATATACATCTCCTTGAGACTTTTCGCCTGCTTTGGAGTGATATATATCCACTTCGGACCCCTCATCTACCATGGCGAGATATACACCTACTTGGCACCACTCACCTGCTCTGGAGTGATATAAACCTACCTGGGATATCTCACCTACTCTAGCGTAAAATACATCTACTTGGGACCCTTCGCCTGCGATTGCGTAATTTACATCTACTCGGGACGCCTCGCCTGTCATGGCGTGACATCCACTTACGTGGGCCCGCTCACCTGCTCCGGCGTGATATACATCTACCCGGGACAGCTCACTAGCTCTGGAGTGATACCCACCTACTCGGGACCGCTCACCTGGTCTGGCGTGATGTCGTGGATCCGGTCGGCGCCGATGCAGCGGATCGGACCGAGCGCCGCCTCGCGACACAGGTTGGCCACGTCGGCGCCCGAGTAGCCGCCCGTGCGCGCCGCTACGTCGTCCAGCTCGGCCTCGGACAGCTTGTGCCGGTGGGTGCTCAGCAGCCGCGCCACGATCTGGCGACGCGCCGAGCCGTCCGGCAGCGGCACGTACAGTCGCTTCACCAGGCGGCGGCGCGCCGCCTCGTCCAGCTCCTGCGGTCGGTTGGTGGCGCCGACCACCAGCAGCCGGTCATCGCTGCTGGTGCCGGCGCCGTCCTGGGGAGATAGTCAGACGGTCCTCAGCCTGGGGAGATAGTCAGACGGTCCTCACAGCTGGTGCCGGCGCCGTCCTGGGGAGATAGTCAGACGGCCCTCAGCCTGGGGAGATAGTCAGACGGTCCTCACAGCTGGTGCCGGCGCCGTCCTGGGGAGATAGTCAGACGGTCCTCAGCCTGGGGAGATAGTCAGACGGTCCTCACAGCTGGTGCCGGCGCCGTCCTGGGGAGATAGTCAGACGGTCCTCAGCCTGGGGAGATAGTCAGACGGTCCTCACTCTGGGGAGATAGTCAGACGGTCCTCACCCTGGGGAGATAGTCAGACGGTCCTCACTCTGGGGAGATAGTCAGACGGTCCTCACCCTGGGGAGATAGTCAGACGGTCCTCACAGCTGGTGCCGGCGCCGTCCTGGGGAGATAGTCAGACGGCCCTCAGCCTGGGGAGATAGTCAGACGGTCCTCACAGCTGGTGCCGGCGCCGTCCTGGGGAGATAGTCAGACGGTCCTCAGCCTGGGGAGATAGTCAGACGGTCCTCACAGCTGGTGCCGGCGCCGTCCTGGGGAGATAGTCAGACGGTCCTCAGCCTGGGGAGATAGTCAGACGGTCCTCACTCTGGGGAGATAGTCAGACGGCCCTCACCCTGGGGAGATAGTCAGACGGTCCTCACTCTGGGGAGATAGTCAGACGGTCCTCACAGCTGGTGCCGGCGCCGTCCTGGGGAGATAGTCAGACGGCCCTCAGCCTGGGGAGATAGTCAGACGGTCCTCACAGCTGGTGCCGGCGCCGTCCTGTGAAGATAGTCAGACGGTCCTCACTCTGGGGAGATAGTCAGACGGTCCTCACCCTGGGGAGATAGTCAGACGGTCCTCACTCTGGGGAGATAGTCAGACGGTCCTCACCCTGGGGAGATAGTCAGACGGTCCTCACAGCTGGTGCCGGCGCCGTCCTGTGAAGATAGTCAGACGGTCCTCACTCTGGGGAGATAGTCAGACGGTCCTCACAGCTGGTGCCGGCGCCGTCCTGTGAAGATAGTCAGACGGTCCTCACTCTGGGGAGATAGTCAGACGGTCCTCACAGCTGGTGCCGGCGCCGTCCTGGGGAGATAGTCAGACGGTCCTCAGCCTGGGGAGATAGTCAGACGGTCCTCACCCTGGGGAGATAGTCAGACGGTCCTCACAGCTGGTGCCGGCGCCGTCCTGGGGAGATAGTCAGACGGTCCTCACTCTGGGGAGATAGTCAGACGGTCCTCACGGCTGGTGCCTGCGCCGTCCTGGGGAGATAGTCAGACGGTCTTCACGGCTGGTGCCGGTGCCGCCCTGGGGAGATAGACGCTACCAAGTAGGTGCATACATGACATGCACTATCAGCTACCATACATATCAGACATAACCCTCGCCCTTAATCTCAAGGGATTTTCACGAGGGGAGCTCCGTCGCCATCCCGTCTCCTCTGCAACGTACAACACCCGTCATTTTCCAACATGCGAAGCATATTAATCAACAACATAAAGTAACAAGCTAAGTTGACACCAACGCAAAGCAGGAATGCAATGGCGCTAACAGCCCCTATATCACCTTCATGCGATTAGCAGTAAGCTTCGGAATGACATGTGATGGTGGGCTTTGCGGGGTAATTTCCTGGTGGAAAATACTTTAATTTAAGCACATATGCAACATTACGGAGTTAAGAAGTTAGGGTACGGAGTCATGCTTGGATGGTACATGCTTGGATTACTGTCATTGTCACAATTGATGTCATAGCTTCATTGTTAGCATCGCACATGGTGACAAAATCCAGATATACATCCTGAATACCAACGGGGCCAGCTGAACTTAGATGATGCTAGGCTACATTAGGTTTGTTCAAATAGAGCTAGGTTAACTTAGGTTAAAACACATTATATCAGGTCAAGGAACGCTGCGCTAGACCCTACTAAGCTAAGTCGAGTCAGGGGAGGTTCGAATATGTTAAGGTAGGCGAGGCTATCACGAGCTAAGTTCAGACTAGCGGCCACCCCCTCCCCCCTTAAGCACTGCAGGGCGACCGAATGATCTCGACTAACATCCATTGATCTAAATTAAACTAACCTAGGATACGTATTTTGTGGCATGGAAATGCATTACCCAGACTGTGGGTTCCTTCTGCTATATTTGGTTCTGATTGAAAGGATGGAAGGGAGGAAATGGGAGACCCGCCACTCACACCAAGACATGCAATTATCGGAGGAATATTGGAGCATACGCTGATGTTTGTCTCACTACACTTTGCCTCCTAACGTTCGTCCCGTTGTCCTCACCCCACCCACACAAACACAAATTCCCGTTCCAGACATTTCCCTCAATCCCCACCCAACACATGCATACATGCACACACACAATCCATGCATGCATGGGTCAGAAGTCGGGAATTCGCCGCCGGTAAGGCGACACTTTCCCCGGTGGAAAAACGACACCCCAAACATAGCCCTTCGCTGAACAAAACCGAAAGTTTGCGGTCCCAGTGTCGCTGAATGTTGCACTCCGAGCCTGGAGGCGCGTGGATTGTGCTCGCCTCACCCAACCAGCCAGCCATCTCCCCATGCTTTACACCGATACACGCCCATCACCAGAGCTCTAATCTCTCGCCCGACCCCCTGTCAGTCGGGACAACACTCACCAGCTGGACGAGGAACTCGGTCTTGATGCGGCGCGAACTCTCGTGCTCCGACTCGGACCGCTGGGAGAGCAGTGAGTCCACCTCGTCAATGAACACCACTGCCGGCTGGTGGCACCTGACAACAACCCAGCTCGTCAGCGAACACCACCGCCGGCTGGTGGCACCTGACGACAACCCAGCTCGTCAGCGAACACCACCGCCGGCTGGTGGCACCTGACGACAACCCAGCTCGTCAGCGAACACCACAGTACGCCCGGCGCGCCCGATGATAAGCCAGCTGGACTGCACATACCGCCACGAGCCGAATACGTCTGACGACGCGCAAACTGGTCAGCACAACACCACACATCAATCAGCACAACACCACACATCAGTCAGCACAACACCACACATTAGTCAGTACAACACCACACATCAGTCAGCACAACACCACACATTAGTCAGTACAACACCACACATCAGTCAGCACAACACCACACATTAGTCAGCACAACACAACACATCAATCAGCACAACACCACACATCAGTCAGCACAACACCACACATTAGTCAGTACAACACCACACATCAGTCAGCACAACACCACACATTAGTCAGTACAACACCACACATCAGTCAGCACAACACCACACATTAGTCAGTACAACACCACACATCAGAAACACGAGCGGGACACCTTGCGATAAACCAGCTGGACTGCACATACCGCCACAAGCCGGATACATCTGACGACACACAAACTGGTCAGCACAACACCACACATCAATCAGCACAACACCACACATCAGTCAGCACAACACCACACATCAATCAGCACAACACCACACATCAGTCAGCACAACACCACACATCAGTCAGCACAACACCACACATCAGTCAGCACAACACCACACATCAATCAGCACAACACCACACATCAGTCAGCACAACACCACACATCAGTCAGCACAACACCACACATCAATCAGCACAACACCACACATCAGTCAGCACAACACCACACATCAATCAGCACAACACCACACATCAATCAGCACAACACCACACATCAGTCAGCACAACACCACACATTAGTCAGTACAACACCACACATCAGTCAGCACAACACCACACATTAGTCAGTACAACACCACACATCAGAAACACGAGCGGGACACCTTGCGATAAACCAGCTGGACTGCACATACCGCCACGAGCCGGATACATCTGACGACACACAAACTGGTCATCACAACACCACACATCAATCAGCACAACACCACACATCAGTCAGCACAACACCACACATCAGTCAGTACAACATCACACATCAGTCAGCACAACACCACACATCAATGAGCACAACACCACACATCAGTCAGCACAACACCACACATCAGTCAGCACAACACCACACATCAGTCAGCACAACACCACACATCAGTCAGTACAACACCACACATCAGTCAGCACAACACCACACATCAATCAGCACAACACCACACATCAGTCAGCACAACACCACACATTAGTCAGTACAACACCACACATCAGTCAGCACAACACCACACATCAGTCAGCACAACACAACACATCAATCAGCACAACACCACACATCAGTCAGCACAACACCACACATCAGTCAGCACAACACCACACATTAGTCAGTACAACACCACACATCAGTCAGCACAACACCACACATTAGTCAGTGCAACACCACACATCAGAAACACGAGCGGGACACCTTGCGATAAACCAGCTGGACTGCACATACCGCCACGAGCCGGATACATCTGACGACACACAAACTGGTCATCACAACACCACACATCAATCAGCACAACACCACACATCAGGAACACGAGCAGGACACCTTGCTGGCTGGGGGTCGCCAAGGAGGCATTGCAAGGTGTGTCTATTCGTATCTGGAATGGCTCTGAAAACTGTCTTCGTACCTCCAGATCGTCTTGCGACATTTCGTAACCCCTCCCCCGGAAAAAAGAAGTAATTTCAGTGACATGCATTGTGAGGCACCTTATACGTTTGAAGCCGACTGAATAACTAATCCGATCTCCTGTCTCATCCAAGATTGACAACAAAACAAACACCACACGTGATGCTTTATATTCCTCCCTCCAAACAATTCAGGTGATTGATTGATTGCTTAGGCTTAAGGCGCGCCGACTGCGATGTCATTTAGCGCCCATAACAATTCAGGTGAAGATTAAGGTTGAAAACGTCGCATGATAACAACGCCGGGAATGCGACAAAAATACTACATCTAAAATAGTTTGCCGGGTAAAAGGTGCACTTCAATCTCGAAAATTAAAATACACAACTCTAATCCAATAGACATGTATGCCCGTGTCGACTTCGTGGTTCTGAAGTATATCACTGCAAAGCTCGAAGACACTCACATAGGCAAGCTACAGGCCCCTGAAAAGCGTTCTGGACGGATCGGGCTGGCTCCCGTCGAATTTTTGTGGCAGCTAAAGAATGACCATCGGCTTTGCCATTCATTCGCAGCAGTTACTCGGCAAACCAGTCAGGCGACATCTCGGTGTTGCGAGACTGACCAATCGTCGCATCGTATCGTGATAAAAGAGATCGCCAAGCGGTAATAGAAAGACGCAAGGAGATAGAGATCCAACTTTTCTGTGGTAGACTTTCGCCCAGACCAGTCCAGTAAACGCAGACAATGATGCATGACCATGTGCAGATGTAGGATTGGACAAATATCGCCATCATCTGGTCGGGTAGGGATGAGAAGAGGTGAAAAAATGAGATAAGGAGGGAGATACCAGTGCTTTGCACAAGCGTCAACGGATGACTGCGCGTTCGTGCGCGTTTGAACCAGTGGCATTGAAATGCGCACCGGTTCAGTCTACACTGGGACGGCCGCGCCGGTTCAGTATACAATGGGGCGGCCGCGCCGGTTCAGTCTACACTGGGGCGGCCGTGCCGGTTCAGTATACAATGGGGCGGCCGCGCCGGTTCAGTCTACACTGGGGCGGCCGTGCCGGTTCAGTATACAATGGGGCGGCCGCGCCGGTTCAGTCTACACTGGGACGGCCGCGCCGGTTCAGTATACAATGGGGCGGCCGCGCCGGTTCAGTCTACACTGGGGCGGCCGCGCCGGTTCAGTCTACACTGGGGCGGCCGCGCCGGTTCAGTATACAATGGGGCGGCCGCGCCGGTTCAGTATACAATGGGGCGGCCGCGCCGGTTCAGTATACAATGGGGCGGCCGCGCCGGTTCAGTCTACACTGGGGCGGCCGCGCCGGTTCAGTCTACACTGGGGCGGCCGCGCCGGTTCAGTCTACACTGGGGCGGCCGTGCCGGTTCAGTATACAATGGGGCGGCCGCGCCGGTTCAGTCTACACTGGGACGGCCGCGCCGGTTCAGTATACAATGGGGCGGCCGCGCCGGTTCAGTCTACACTGGGGCGGCCGCGCCGGTTCAGTCTACACTGGGGCGGCCGCGCCGGTTCAGTATACAATGGGGCGGCCGCGCCGGTTCTGTTTACGCTGGGGCGGCCGTCGTGCCAAGCCGACCCGCGACACGTGTGCCACTTGCCAATCGGGCCTGAAGAACTGACGAACCACTAAGCATATACCTCGCATATGTGACTTGTGTAGCACGAACTTACAGCGCTTAAGATAACTCCTATCGCAAGAAGACTGCTCATCTACTTCTGTATCTTTCTATTAGAGCTTACGGTGACCAAATGTCGAAATATCTAACACCGATGTATTCCGGATACATCTGACGACAAACCAACTAGTCAATACGCCACTGCACGCGGGAAATATCTGACGAGACGAGCCAGCCCGTACACAGACACCACCGCCCAGACACACCAGACGACAAAACAGCTCGCTGCCAGCATTCACTGACGGCTGCAAGAGATACGTCGCCCTCATCAGCCACATGGTTGTACGAAAATGAAATGTGTTACGTTTGCCATGGATAATAAATTAAAAATTCAAGTAGAGAACCACCACTCAATGGAATGTGTTACGTTAGCCATCGATATTAAATGAAAAAAATCAGTTAGAGAACTTGCGTCATCTTTTGTTCCTTCCGGAAAGCCCAGCCGGTCACTATAATAGCCACCGACACTCGGGTAAAGTACCACTAGTCAGCAAAACATCCATATTAATCGGCACCAATCACAGCTGCAGGCGATCAAAGCGGGTGGCCACGAGAGGCGGAACGTCACATCACTGGCTCAGCTGGTTCTGACTGCTGCGACATTAACTCGGCGACAGGCTTAGCACGGCTCAGTAAGGCGGCCTTCTGTAGAGTCAACATGGCACCTCCTCCCCCCCCCCTCCGGCTAACGAAGGGCGCAACATCAACGGCACACGCTGAGTGTGCAGCCGAAGCCATCCACTGTTACTCCTGAAGAGCCCAGGCCTTCACTATAATCCCCACCGACACTCGGTAAAGTGCCGCGAGTCAACAAAGCATCCATATTAATCAGCACCCACACAGCTGGAGGCGACCACAGCGGGCGCCCGCCAGTGGCAAAATGTCGGATAGACCAATGTCACTGTTCAATGCGAGGACGCCGCCACTTCGAAATGGTGCGTAAAACAAAACCTCTCTTTGGCTCTCTTAAGACATGGCCCCTATGAATGACATCACGCTTAACGGCAGGTCGCGAGTCAAAGCCAAGTAAAGGGTCGCCGTCTAGGTACGAGTCACTGTCTAATAAGTCTAAGAAAAACGTCTAAATACTACCTAGTAACCAACGAGATTAAGGATAACTAAGGAGACTGATTATAATGTATGGCGAATACGAACAGTACGCATAGTAGCGTAGCACTGGTTTTGGCGTGATATTACTTGGATGAAAGCCTCACATCCAATGAATACTAGTCAGACGACGAATCAGCACAGATACAACAAATACACAGCTACAAACGCCTACCAAAACAGGATCGTCATAAGTACCAACAGACGCCATAGATTCACCTGGCCACCAGTGTCACGAGACTACCATTGAGCCAGTACATCCAGGTTACTGTATCTCACATAACATGTCAACACAGAACCGGCCAAATGTTGCGCCCCAATATACACTACACAACGATCACAACCAGAACTTCGCTGCTGAACCATCAGCATGAGCAAGAGATATCCGTACAAAATGTGCAGACATCAGCTCACAAGTGCTCTCGCGATGTTTTCCCTTCACAGCAGACCATTATTGCAGAGAGGGATTTAAATGTTGCTCGTGTCAGACTGGGGATTATTTAACACGCGCACAGGAGAGGGGGTGGGCGAAATCCGCCCACTCTACGATTTTTTCGCAGATAACTCCCGATTTTACCTGTCGATATACGCCATGTTTTGTGTACTTGCTTCGACATGTCCGGCACGTCAGATAAAATAAGAAAAACAAAAGTCGACAACAAAAAATGATCGAATTACGGGCCGTCAAAGTCAAAACATTATACAGCGTCACACCACAAAAATCGGCGCTCATGCGTTTCCCGTACATCGCAAAAGGGAAGTAAGTGTTCATGACAATACTGGAGACTTTTTATGCGTATTGTTACGCGATATTGATTCGAGACCATGCTAGGTCACCGAGGTCAACTCAGGTCAAGTTTATAACAGGTTAATGGAACCAAACTTGTTGAATGGACGCAAAATGACCTTAGTAGTCCATGCGCCCTAAAACCAAAATAACTAACTAAACTTGTTCAACTGAAAGGTTGACATAAACGCAAATCACAGTTATATGATTCGTGTTATTTTGAATGCTACTCTCTGCTGAAAACTTTTGTTTTTGTCATTGTGAACCGAAGCGTTTCCATACTCATTCACGTACTTCAACCCTTTCTTCGTGAAGCCGATTGCGTCGGCCGCCCGTCTATCCGGCGGGCTGCCAGGTTCCGGTAACTGGAACCGGTAACTGACCCGATGCAGAGCTGATGTATAGGTGATGAGGTTAAATGCCGGGTCTATTATCTGTATTACATCATTGGTTATTTCCAAAACATCAATGATGCCCACTATGGAGCAATTCATCATAATCGCAGCGATACATAACCATATCAAGCCAAACCAAGCAAAACAATTCAAATATGGCGTGTGACCTCATTTGGCCTTGAAGATATTGACCTAAGGTCGTGGCATTTGCACACAATAGAGTTCACCAACATACCCATCAACCTTGAAAATTTCGTTGCTCTAGCTGTCGTAGAAACCAAGATCTTAAAGGAGCGGAATCGGCCCGACCCCACCCCCACCCTGTGCATTCTTATCGGAGGGCCACCAGGCGCGTGTTAAAGCTGGGAAGTGAATCGCGGGAAGTGGGGGAGGGGAGGGGGAGGGATGAAACTAACACCTGAACCTAAGCTGGGAACACGAGTGGCTTAAGACGCTGACACAAATTGCACGGGAATCTCCGCATACACCAGCACGGCCTATTGATCCGCCGTGACGTCCAGCGGGCTCGCATAGCTCGCACACATATATCAACGTGCACACATATATCGCTCGCATAGCTCGCACACATATATATAGTCTCGCACACATATATCAACGTGCTCACCAGATCCGAAACCAAGGTAGGAAAACATGGGCTTTGGTGGGTTTATCAGGACTGGTATGCACACCATAAAACAGCTTCGGTTTGCTACTGTGGAAATTACCTTAACTGGACAACTGCACTTCTTAATGGAAGAGCTGAAATGGAGTACGCCCACTTACCCACAGCTGGCTGGACTTCACGTGGTGTGCCACTCACCTGGCCACGGCGAACAGCGCGCGTACCATCTTCTCGCCCTCGCCGATCCACTTGGAGGTGAGAGAGGAGGCGCTGATGCTGAAGAAGGTCGACTGCGACTGACTGGCGATGCATTTGCCTGCGAACGTGCGATGCTGAGGACCACGGCTGGGCTTGGCGTTTCACCGGTGGCATGAGAGACACAAAAAGTTCGGTCACGGGGAAATCTATCACACAAAGTAGTGATGGGTCAAAATCGTGAATATCTTTGCCATTAAATCTGCATCGGATAAAAGTATCCGGACAACCCACTCTGATGCATGGAGCACACTAGGCCGATGGGAGTCTCTGCGGTCTGGCGCACCCGCGGCCGGGACGTTCGCTTACTGGCCGTCTCCTTACCAATCAACGTCTTGCCAGTGCCGGGAGGGCCGAACAGCAGCAGGCCCTTGGGCAGGCCGCGCAGACCGGTGAAAATGTCGGGCCGAAGCAGTGGCCAGATCACCATCTCCTGGGAATGACAGCCAGATACAGCAGTGACCACGGTCGCGGGCGGAAGCGGTCAGATCACCATCTCCTGGGGACGACACAGTCGGATACAGCAGTGACCACAGTCACGGGTGGAAGCGGTCAGATCACCATCTCCTGGGGACGACACAGTCGGACACAGCAGTGACCACAGTCACGGGTGGAAGCGGTCAGATCACCATCTCCTGGGGACGACACAGTCGGACACAGCAGTGACCACGGTCGCGGGCGGAAGTGGTCAGATCACTACCTCCTGGGGACGACACAGTCGGACACAGCAGTGACCACGGTCGCGGGCGGAAGTGGTCAGATCACCATCTCCTGGGAATGACACAGCCAGATACAGCAGTGACCACAGTCACGGGTGGAAGCGGTCAGATCACCATCTCCTGGGGACGACACAGTCGGACACAGCAGTGACCACGGTCGCGGGCGGAAGTGGTCAGATCACCATCTCCTGAGGACGATACAGCCGGATACAGCAGTGACCACAGTCGCGAGCGGAAGTGGTCAGATCACTACCTCCTGGGGACGACAAAGCCGGATACAGCAGTGACCACAGTCGCGAGCGGAAGCGGTCAGATCATCATCTCCTGAGGACGACACAGTCGGACACAGTAGTGACCACAGTCGCGAGCTTAAGCGGTCAGATCACCATCTCCTGGGGACGACACCACTGTTAGTGGACAGGAGGCAGGCTGTGGGTGGGCACACTCACGGCATCCAACTCCACATGTGCGCAGTAATTAGCACGACTGGGCTAGGGGACGCGTCCGCCCCACCGTCCACACTACGGCATCCCCGTTACGATCCCCGCTACGGGAACCCATTCAGAGCAGCCAGTGAAATCCCAGCGCACCATTCATCCACGTCCCCAACGGTGTGGACGGCGCCCACGACAGTCATAACAACGGCAGCCTTTCCGCTGGCAAGCGCACCTTAATGGTGGTCTTGGCGAACTCCAGGCCAGCAATATCGTCCCACGAGACGGCCGGGCCGCGCTCCATGATCTCGTTGGTGATCAGCTCCACCATGCGCGGTTCGATGTTCTTCAGACGCTCGTCCAGCACCGAGTCGACGCCGTCAGCTGATGACGTCATGGGACCACCGAACCGGCCGTCGGGCCTGCGGCGGTGATGTTGCAATAGCTGCTTGGAGGGGGTGCACAACATGAGCTGCTCAAATACACTGGGACGTTTACTAGGTAGGATGTCTGCCACTGGATAATTATGGCCTGAACAGATGGCTCACAGAATCAGTGCCAAAAGGGCCAATATAAACTGGCATGGACTGGCCGAAGCTTCAATGAAAATTCCAACGACCTTCAGTTTGACTCAATTGGATTGAAACACCTTAATCGTGTGTGATTGTGGTTTTAGGGCGCATCGACCATGGTTGGTCATTTAGCGCCCAGAAACACCTTAATCGCCTTCTTTGAATACAGAAGTATGGCGTTAGATTTACCCCCTTGATATTAGGATGACATGCTTAAGAAAATGTATATAATTAAAGACAATTTAATTTTCCCACGTGGCATATGATGTCCTGACAAAGCCTTCAAGGGCAAAGTATACATCAGAGCCATGCGTCTTGTCGCACTTCCAACGCACCAGACGTTGGACAGTATTGTTGATTGTGGCGCTGTGTGGTGTACCAATTGCATGGGGTCACATGACAACGGCACATGCTCGAGCGGCCAAGACTGGCTGTCCATCTGACTGACACCACAAACTGCCAAACCCTGACTGATGATCCGAGATGCCCAGCCTGACTGAGCGACCAACACAATGACCGAGACCGATACACCAAGGCAACTGCACCAAACGTTAGGCAACGGTGCCTGCACAATATATTGACTGATGATGAGATAGGTAGTTATTCAGGCTTTTGGGCGCATCAACTGCACTGGCTACACAGCGCCAAGATAAAGACAATAATGGGTGGGCAAATCAGCAGCTAATACTGACTGGATGAATGTGAAAGTTGCCTTGTGTGACTGTGACTGAACTGTGACACTCACTCTGAGTGTGACTGGAAAACCAGCTTCCTCACTCATTAGGCTTGGCCAATTTGTGGGGTTCTCAAGTCGGCTGGTGGCCAGAAATGCGGCAAATTACTGGAAGCCGATGCCGGACACCATACGAAATGATGAATGCCTTCTGACACTCAGGACAAGCGGATGACTGGGAATCGATTGGCATTACCGAAATAATCTCCACAGGCTCTGAGCCTGGAGTCTAGGTAGCACGACGACGTTTCTCACCCGTCACTGTCGGACTCCTTGACGGGTGGCACAAAGCCACGCCGTGCGCCCAGACTCTTCCGACTGCCATACGAGGCGCTGCTTACCACCTTCCGAGCCTGCTCAGACGTGTAACCCTTGCTCTTCAAGTGGTTCGTTATCTGCATGAATGGGCAGCTAGTTAGTTAACATGGTACACGGGGCGTGGCTAGAAAGTCAAAGAGCGTGTACTATCGGAACAGTATGAACATCAGCGATGCAGTGGTGATGCAAGGTTGCCCTAGACGCACAGGCAAAAACTGCACCCTTGAATCATCGTACCAGAACACAGTGACCGCATTTGCGAAACACCGCGAAGCTGTTGCACGACGGTCACTCCGGCCTAAGAATGGTTGCATGCTACAAAACTGTGTTGACGTTCTCGACGTGTTGACTGTCTCACCAGCTGGTCTTTGGCTGTTTTGAACGCCGAAGTAGGAGGCGGGGCTGGGTCTTCTTCGTCATCCTCCTCGTCATCCCAGCCGTTACGGCCACGCTTGCCGTAGCCTTCGACACGCAGGTAAAAGTAGGCATATATACAAAATCGGAAACGCTATGCACGAAAGTTAGAACACGACATCAAGCATAGATGATCACAATGCACAGATTACAGCGTAGTCAAATTATTTAAAGGTATCCACATATTGAGCTGAAAGTTAACTGAACTAGATGCCACTTGATTTCATAATCTAAAAAGCATTTGTGATCTTCACCTAGGGTGGATATTCAGGTGCTAAATTAATAAAGGGAAATACCCGGGGTTTTCTGAAACTCGGTCACCATTTCTCACAGTCATCATTATATTGTGATGATGACTATGATTATGAACAATGGAAAATTATCTTTCCTATGGTCCTGAACTTCGGTCTTTGTAGAGCAAAGGACATAATCGAAAACATGAAAGCCCACAGCGAAGTACACGGCAATACGACAGGCATACAATAGCCTCGAAATGTCAGGATGGTAAACATCCAATACATATCGAACATGGTAAATTATTAACGATACCTTGGCTCAATGCTGTCGAATTGCGTCAGAGAAAACACGGGAAAAGCTTCCATTAAGTGTTGGTTTCCTCTCATACTTAGCAAGTTCCAAACACTGCATCAGCATCCCACCGCAACCGCAACCATCAGGCGACAGCCGAGAGGCGACATCGTACCTCCGCCGCGGCCCCCACGCCCGCGGGGCCGCTGGTTCCAGAAGCCACTGCCGCCGCGGCCCGCTTCTCGGCCGGCGTTGCAGCCACGACCTGAGCCGCCAGCACCCCAGCCACCACCGGACACCGGTCCTGCCCGTGCCGTCGTGCCGCTCGTCTGGTCCGGGTGCGATCCGACCTGACCCTGACCCGTCAGCGACCTGACCTGCCCAGCCTGGCCGTAGCCCGCCGTGCCGCTGCCGGCCGCCGGAAACAGCGGACCTGGCCGGGGCGGGGCGGACGACACGTGATGGGTCTGGCGGGGTGTAGCAGCCGCGACCAGGGGAACTTGCCGGGGTGTGGCGGCTGGCAGTAGAGGAGGCAGGCGCTGTGTGTCGGCCGAGGCCACAGGAGCCTGTCGGGGCGTGGTAGCTGGGGTGGGCGGAGCTGTGAGTGACTGGACAGACGCCACTGAGGTCGGGTGCTGGCCGGCCCGAGATGTAGGTGCCGACCCGCACGGCTTCACAGTCGCCTGTCCACAGTTGGCGGTCGGTGCCGGCGCCGGCGGCCTCTGCGCCAAGGCGCGGTTCACCTCATCTAGGTCGGAGAAGCACGGCGTCCGCTCGTCCGGTAAAAAGCTGCAGAGATCGTCCGCAGATATACTAGAGGTCCATGTTGAGCTCTCTGTAAGACACGATGGTATCTTACCAGATACACCTGGTACGGTACCAGATACATCTGGTACGGTACCACATACACCTGGCACCGTACCAGATACACCTAGTACCGTATGCATCATCTGGTACGGCGCGAGCGCTAACAAATATAGTGAAGAAAACACGTATGACTTAGCACTATATCATATGATATCGCTGGCGTAAATATGTTTAACTCCTACCTTTTCCAGTTGGATCGCCAGTGCTTACATAATTTTCTGAATCTCCAACTGCAAGAAACACATCAATGACACCCGAAACACATCATTTCCAACTTCTCATTAGTACCAAAAGTTCTCTGGGCGCCACGCTGCTTCGTTTCATTTTTAAGACACTTGCGACGAAACGAAAATGATGACCTTTCCCTCCAGCACATTTAATTCAGACATTCGGTGCTCCACTGTCGAGCGTACCCCCTAGCCTTCCATTCAAGAGGGGGGCGTAGTCTGTCATCAATTCGCTCCTAATTGAGATGCATGAGCGAGGCAAGATGCAAACCCGAACGTCTCGTATCACAAGACAACTCAAGTGGTACCTGCTTTACTTTGTTTGCTCAGAGACTTTCCAGGTCAAGTCACAGATCAGAATAGTCAGGAACGATGTCTTATAATGCATGTTTCGTCCAAAAACGTCATCTAGAGTCAGTCGACTTTGGGCTTTGGTGGGCGTGGGTTAACTTTGTCACCGATATTTTATAAAGAAAACGTCGCGGCGTGTAATGCCGTTAAAACCACAATAGCTGTAGATAATTTGACAGAAAATATTTCGTCGTCAATTTTGTCGGGAAGGCACAAACTACTACCCAGCTAAGGAACACCAAACGGCGTCGTTTTATTTCCGTTTTGACTCATTAAATCCCAAGCGATGATTGCTCATGAACTGACATATTTTCCATGAAAAAAAACTATGGATGTACAGGGTGTATCTTGTTTTAGTTCTGCAGCAGCACGAATAAGACACTCACCGTTCTTTGCGGTCTTGCACAGAGTCAGACAAGCGTCAGCATAGTTGTTGATGCCGTTCATGTCGTCCACAAGCGATGCATATCGCCTCATGTCCTCAGCAATGATTGCCGACTGCAACTCGTCCAGCTCACTTCTGCAAATGACCAACGTATCCTACGTCAACATGTCATCACATCACGAGTTGGGTCTCCTCACTGCAGCTGATCTGTACCTATTTCACAGTCTCACTTTGCTCCACAAGATCATTCTGACGGGTGAGCCTACGCACATTGCCGGTGAAATCACTTCAAACTCTACCCTGTGAAGCCGTCACACACGTGCAGACGACCATTTGCGCCTGCCAGCCATACACAGAGAGGCTGGCCGCAGGAGATTTCTCTACTCGTCTGTCTTCCACTACAACAAACTTCCTACTGAAACTAAAACATCGAGGCTGTCTAACTTCAAGAAGCATGCACTAGCGTATCTCCACGAACAACACTAGTCCCACAAAAAAAACTTACAACATGGATATGTGTACACTACGAAGTCACCTTTAGGCCATCGCTTTCCTATCACTTATACAAGCCACTCGTGTATAGCTTGTGTTGCAAGTACGGTGTATGCAGTGCGGAAAGTGATATGGATATTGTATTATGTTGGCGTACGAATGTTTGTTGCGCATCTGCTCCCACTATTGACCACACATCTATCCTTTCTTTGTAAATATCTGTGAGTTCATCCCAGACTGTCCGTAACAGCCACTGCACGTGGAGGACATGTATTGTTAAATAAATAAATAAATACAGTGGTTTAACTGAAACAATTATTTTTAAGCGATTAACAGCATCCCACAACATAAATATCAGCCAATGCATGTCAGCCTCGTTTCAGCCATTGCTCTTCGTCACCACGCAGTTGAATAATCAAAGCATTGCAAAAGGTGTGCATTGCACATTATTGTTAAGTGTGCTGATGAGTGAAGGTAGCGTTTGTAGCAAGCACTGGAGGTTGCTTGGTTAGATTAGGTTGGGTTAGGTTTGGTAATCGTGTGGCAAGTGTGATTTGCAAGGGCGTTGACCCAGTAAGCGATTATGAGCATCATCAACCTGTGGTGCCTGGGAAAGAGAAATAATCATGACATAACGAATAAAAGGAAGATGGAAAAAGAACTCCATTGAATTCGCCACTCCTGTTCTGTTTCGCATAGGGTGCATTACCTAGACTAGTGCTGAGCCTGTTAACGAACTGCTTGAATATGTCCAACGTCCATCACGCAAAATACGCACCAATACAAGTATGATGATGGATGTTCTCCTGGTGCCCGTCAGGATCGCGCACTCACACGCAAGTTATGTGAAAAGTCATGACAACTATCGGCCACCAATATCGTACGAAGTGTAGTAGGCAGACATGGTAGGAATTGTGCAAAGTCCAGCAACCCAGGAAAAGCAGGACTCGTACGAATTGTAGTACGAATTGTAGTAGCGGGGAATAATAGGAATCGTACGAAGCGCAGTGGTCCGGAATGGTAGGAATCATAAGAAGTGCAGTAGCCGTGCATGGTAGAAATTTTATCACAGTAGCCAGGAATGGATAATTGTATGAAACGCAGTAGACGGAAATGGTAGGAATCTGACATGGCTGACATTGTATTAAATTGTCTTTGGGTGGGGGAATGCATGCACCAACTATGACCAGAAGGACCAGGATAACGTGGAGGGGGAGCAGGCAGGGCATACTAATGGATACATAGTGACCAAGTATCATGTGATGTCCATATTGTTTAGTTAGTTTGCTGACGCATTAGCCATAGTTTGCATTACGTGAAAAGGCTACTAGTTTTTAAGAGCATGCAGGGAAAGGTCATATTTTGGCCCGACCTCAGGTCAACAACCACACATTCTTGCTTCCAGAAATCATACATGTAGCCATGTTGCTCCGACATGCACCGATCAAGGTCAATAACCGCTAAATAGGATTTAAAGTGTATAAGTCAGCTACAGATCGCAAAAGACTTGAGCTATTTACCTTAACAAACATTACACTTTTTAAAAAATATCATTGTTTATAGGGTACAATATATATATTGCAGAATTTTGTTGTAGCCATGACCAGAACGTCTTCAAAGACCATTGGCCAACCAGGTTTTCATAACAGAAACATATTTTACTTAATAACATTTATGTTATCTGTTTCAAAAGAACCTGGCCTCAAACCAAGGTACCAAGGTGCATGGTTATGCCCTGCCATGCTTGCATTACAAAGGTGTATGTCGCAATACAATGTTTGAATCGCTTCAAACAACCCATATAAAGTTCGTAAGTTATGGATGTTACTGAGTGTTCAAACAGCTGGTGAACGACTGCTTGTTCCTGACAGCAGACGGCTGCTGGTGGTGCCTGAACAGCTGCAGAAATACCGTGACGCTGGGTCACCGCCACCGTGTGCACCGGGTAGGCGACCACTTCCAGTGGAACACTCCGGATGCCCTTGATCGCTGCGTCGCTTAGGCTCATGGTGAGAGGCGGCTCGGTGATCGGCGCGGTGTTCCAGTCAAACAGCTCGGTGAAGTCGGAGGCAGCGGAGTCCACAACAGGGCGGCCGGACCTCCTGATACTGCTGCCGACACCGCTGGATCTCCACCACGGCCCAGGTGCACACCTGTGGGTCGCGGTCCGCCATCACTGTCAGTGGCACAGCCTCCCGGCGGCACCCTTGTGCTGCATCATTGACCGGACCAGGTTCTGCAGCCTCTTTAGCAGCGTCGGCAGCAGCTGCACAGTGCGCGTGACGTTCTTGGAGCCGCAGATGCAACCGCTGTGGCTGCGGATGTGAAACCGCATCAGGACGTAATGCTCCACCAGGTACTGAACGATCCCGGAGAGCTCGGCTGGTGGTGATGCCGTGATGATATAGACTCGAAAGAAGTCTCGCAACTAGAATGCACCACCTGAGGAGCACAATTCCATTGAACATGGCAAGTGATCATGAATTGAGCAATGACCATGCAAATATGAATCTTATCCTCTCTTGATTCGCCATTCGTATTCTTTATCACTGCAACATATTCAGTTCCTAAGTACTTGAGATGTTCAATCGTGAGCGTGATCGTGAATCGTGATCCTGAAGTGGTTCACTCCGGCTGTGAGACTCCTTCGAGTCTACGTCGCCACGGCATCACCATTGGCCGAGCTCTCCGAGATCGTTCAGTACCTGGTGAAGCATTACATCCTGATGTGGTTTCACATCTGCAGCCACAACGGTTGCATCTGCGGCTCCAAGAACGTCATGCGCACTGTGCAGCTGCTGCCGACGCTGCTAAAGAGGCTGCAGAACCTGGTCCGGTCAATGATGCAGCGCAAGGGTGCCGCCGGGAGGCTGTGCCACTGACAGTGATGGCGGACCGCGACCCACAGGTGTGCACCTGGGCCGTGTTGGAGATCCAGCGGTGTCGGCAGCAGTACCAGGAGGTCCGGCCGCCCTGTTGTGGACTCCGCTGCCTCCGACTTCACCGAGCTGTTTGACTGGAACACCGTGCCGATCACCGAGCCGCCTCTCACCATGAGCCTAAGCGATGCAGCAATCAAGGGCATCCGGAGTGTTCCACTGGAAGTGGTCGCCTACCCAGTGCACACGGTGGTGGTGACCCAGCGTCACGGTATTTCTGCAGCTGTTCAGGCACCACCAGCAGCTGTCTGCTGTCAGGAACAAGCAGTCGTTCACCAGCTGTTTGAACACTCAGTAACATCCATAACTTACAAACTTTACATGGGTTGTTTGAAGCGATTCGCACGTTCTATTGCCATCATAAACACTGGCAATGTGAGCATGACAAGACATTAGCATCCACATTAACATGAGGCTGGGTTCTTCTGAAATGAATAGCATAAATGTGATTGAACAAAATATGTTTCTGTTGTGATAACTTGGTCAACTGGTGGTCTTTATGAACATTTTTGGTCGTGGTTACAGCAAAATGCTGCAATATCCGCTCTATATGTGAATAATGTGTCCCAAATTATGTACTCCTTTTTCATCACTTAAATAGGTGTGGCATTGCAGACAGACACTGCATGGCTCCATGGCAGCTTTGTCACATGGTTGCACATAAGATCTCACCAGTTGTAATTAAAAGAAATATATGATGTCATAATCAGGACCTGTTGAAACCCATCACTGCTCACACCAAAATTCTACCTTTGCTAGTAGCAAAGTTACAGTCATCAAAATTTGTGCCAAAGTAGTAGTTCTTGAGATTGCTGTACTGTGGCACTAGTATCACAAAGACATAAAGACATAAAGACATAAAAGATTAGTGCAACTATGAGCCACAAGGGCCCTTCTTGGTTGCACTCTGTACACTGAACCAGTTGGCCACCAAATGTGTCAATCAGCCCTCCCTGTAATACTGAAAAGCAAGCCTTCTATTCTTATAATGATTGTCTATGCAGTTTTTAAAGATGTTCAATGTGCTGCTACTGACAATGTTTTCTGGCAGCTGGTTCCAGTGTTCTACTACCCTGTTGGTGAAGAAAGTTTGCCTTAACCTTGTTCTGCTGTGGTTAACTTTAATTTTGAATTTATGATGTCTAATTGCATCATTTCTGTTCAATTCAAACATTTCCCCAAGGTATCCCCTCTCCAGACCATGGACAAATTTAAAGACCTCGATGAGATCTCCTCTCAGCCTTCTATATCTAAGTGAAAACATTAAATTTCTTCAATCTTTCCTCATATGCCAGGTTGCTTATGCCATTAACCATTTTTGTAGCCCTCTTTTGTACTCTCTCTAAAAGCCAACAATCTTTTTCATAGCTAGGAGACCAAGCTTGGATAAATTGAAAATGATATCATTTCCAGATAGTGCCATCTTGACGGTCCAAAAAATATTATATTCCCTCCAAGCGGGCTGTTCACAGCTCAAATGTTGTCTACTGGAAATCACCTTACGAGACTCCGTTCAGATATCGTTTTAGCATAGCACATAAATACCTACCTGAAAGTTGTTCAGTTCAGTTCAGTTCAGTTCGGTTGTCAAATTGGCTTATCAATCACTATACATAGCAGCAAAACAATTGAATTATAGTATCATCTTTGTTAAGAGATGGCTGAATGATCTTTTGCTTGGGTTAGGATAGGGTTTGGAATTTAGGAGAAAATAATAGTGCAGTATTGCTCCTACATATATAGGACATGATGAAACCATAGGGGAACCATTTGCTGTGACAGCTGACATAGCCTAATGTGCAGTGGTTGTCATTCAGGAGGCCATTGTTCCATACAGGGAAGACTAGCTTAACATGATCAGTGACTGATTAAAAACCAAATAACTTGAGAAATACAAGCTTGGTCTTCACTTTGACCCAAAACACTTCTTGACACTTCCCAAATATGTTTTATACCTTCTTCTATATAACTAAACCTGAACAGTGAATTCATATCAGGTAAAATATGTAAATACTTACCCACCACATGCATACATGTCCAGATCTGAAACAGCCATCATGCTTCTTGTAATATCAGCCTTGTTGAAGTTTGAACTAGTGTTTGAACACTCATTGGAGAGTATGGCTCTCAACTCCATCCAATCATCACCTTCTGTATCCATTATGGATGACATATCTGAGAAATTGTAAACAAAATATAGAATCATAACACAAGGTGGCAGCATCTTATATCCACACCATGGCAGAATTGGATACAATGCAATTGAAACATTGATTAACACCAAAAGATTTAGTTCCAGTTTTTAAAAAAATCAGGCCCCAGGCCCTGAAAATCATCTGGAGTTTTAACCCCTTCAAATTGTGTCAAAGGCCTCCAACAAGAGCCTCAGATGCTAACACAAAATGCGATAGTCCTACAAGTTAAAGCTGGAGTGCAAACATATCATACAAGGGGAGCCAAAAATTGAGCTGAAGCCTCCAAAAATCATGCCATGACCCAAAATCCCCCAGGCTCTAGCAAATTCATAAAAGGTCCAAGAAGATCATGTGGAGGTCTCAGCAACTCATGCCAGGGTTCACATTTATGTCAGGCTGTGGCCCTGAAGCATCATTCTGAGACACAAAAATTTCCATTAGAGCCTAAAAAATATGCACCAGCAGCCACAAACATTCAAGTCAGTGCCAAAAATAAATGCAACAGGGTTCTGAAAACATCAGTATAAAAAAACACACCTGACCCTCCTAAAACCATACCGGGTCAGGCCAAAAAGGTATAAATATGCAGGAGAATCAAATAACATACCAGGAGCCTTCAAAAATACAACAGAGACCCTGAAAACACCTCAAGTTACGTATAATGGATGGCCACCGAGATGGCATGAATGTAAACATCTCCTGGCTTTCGCATGGTGTATGGCTTTTTGAAATTCAGCTGGTAACTGGCTTCTAAATAATTTCACTTCTATGACACTGCTTACCCATTGACTTAACGTATTCCAACCAAGGCCCTTTACATAAGGTACAACCGTCCGGCAATTGGAACTTTTCATGACGTCACAAGTTTTCAACGGCCGATATCCCCATTGCCCGCAATGCTATATAGGGGTAGTTTGTAAAGTAATATCTTTTTCAGGAATGAAGCCACAGCTATAAAATAAAGACCATGTGATAGAACACGTCTTTCTCTGCCGAAAATATAATTTCAGTTTCTACCTGAAACTTGCCAGAAACGCGATATAGGAGTTCAAACAGGTGGTCGCATCATGCAGGCTTCGTCTCCAGCTGGCACCGTCCCATAGCTTTTTTTTCACCAACGAATTCTGATAAGGAAGGAATGTGGGGTGGAACTTACGCAAATTATGAGAAGGATACAGGGGTTTTGTTTGATGCACTTTTGAGGGGACACTTTCCCCTTAAATCTCGACTTTTCCAGCCAATAATTTCAGGTCTTATGATGGGACCCCATTTAGTGTACCTTTCAATTCATTTGAGTTTTCCTATTGCCTTCATGCAATGCGTTCCCCAATAATTGCCAGAAGCAGCTCCGCCATCAGCCGCCTCACGATGCCGGGCTGGTCATCCGCCGCGCGGCCCATCACCAGGTTGAATGTCAGCTCAAAGCCATGCACCACTGCCATCCAGCGTTCCGAGGGCACCAAGAGACCGCCACGGCTCACTACGCGAAGCCAGCTGTCGGGCACAGAACTGGGCTGCGCTATGCTGGTTGCCTGACCAAGTGTAGGGTCGATGGCCCGGCATTTGCATGCCACAAACCCTGCCACGAAAGCCAGCGCCTCCAGCTCGATCCCTACCTCATCGCTGGGGTCCCGGGCCGCCATCACCTCGACCAAAGGCATTGCCGGGTGCTCGCCAGCGGAGTCCTCCAGGTTGAGGGGCGCCGGAGGCTGCAGGGTTGAGGCTTGGTAGGCCCGATTGAAGTCTGTTTCCTCCTCGGCGGCATCCAGTTGATCAAGATCCTGAATCTGAAACAGATGAGCATTACCCTGAAGTACACATCATGGTAGTCAAAACTGTTTTGTTTGCGTTCAGTTCAGTGAAAACGTACGCAACACCGTCAGCTTCACTGGTGGTTTCACAGTAAAACTTGGATTGGTAGAATCCAGAATGCAAAGCTTCCCCATGTTTTGCTTCAGCTACACTGTGTTATATCTGCGTGGTCCTGTTACAAGTTCTTAGGTACAGTGAAACATTTTTCGCGAAATATGGTGGAATATAATTACATAATTACCTATGATGTAGCATATTATCCACGAACAGTTCATAACACAGGCATAGTGATTGTTGTCCCTATCGTGAATTCAGGTATTTATATATTGGAGAATCTATCAGAACAAGTAAAAAGGTGCTTTATTGGCTCAGACCTGAGCTTGAAAGATTTGAAGATGTTTTAAACAGCCTTGCATCTAACGCGAATGATGACATTGGGCTGCATCCGTTTCGACATGTCACAACTAACGAAAAACAAACATTATTTGAACACTGCTTAGCTATGATCACATATTTACCTGGATGTCGAGGCCCTCGAAGGCATCGTTGGTGAGGCAGTCCAGCCGGCTCTCCGTGGACAAGAAGTCCGTGTCGGCCTCCAGCTGTACCGCACGGCCCCGGCTGTTGGCGGCCACCAGCGGGGACGGCGCCATCAGTAGGATGCGTAGCCGGGACCGCGTCTCCACAGCGTCCGGGGTGGTGTTCTGGCCGCACATGCCCCGGAGCTGGGAGAAGACATTCTCCAGGCAGTCCTGGTTCAGCCTGGAGGTCAGCAGGTACTGGTACCCGGGGACTGTGGCCAGCAGGTCCGCGTGCAGGCCGCGAAGTGAGGCAATGCTCCGCAGTATGCCGTGCTGGAACGGGAGCAGCCCTGCCCGTCCACCGGGGTGCCTTGGTGTGAACTTCCGCGCACTCCCGATGAGCAACTCCATGTCCCGGAGAGCTGCTTCCTGGACAGCCGTGGCCCCCGGGCTGATGCCGTAGCCGCAGCGCTCCAGTCGGGCGTTGAATGGCGCACGGCTGTTTGCGACATCAAACCACTTGTCGACGGTGAGCACGGCCGCCGACTGTGGCTGGCGGCGAGGCAGCAGCTGCCCCATCGCAGTCCCCACGCTGTTGGAGAAGGCCTGCGTGGCTAGATGCACCCTCTGGCCACTCTGACCAGCGGCCTGAAAATATAGGGCAGGTATGTCCAAAGTGCATTTTGGACGATAGCCAACGGCTTCAATGCGAAGTTTTGTTTAATGCGAAGCAATTTCTCAGTCCATTTGTGATCCGTCTCGCAGTTGTAATATCTAAGTCCATCGAGCAACGTTCACCTTAGCCATTGCCAGTGGAGTGGGTGTTGGTGGGAGTAGGGATGGGAGTGGGGATGCGGGTGGCGTTGGTGGGTGATGTGGGCGGGAGTGATGCACCCCCTAGGCGTTTCCGCGTATTTTCCGGACTGTTCAACGGAACCCATCCTGACTTCCGGTACCTCACAGGATATTCTCATCTTTTTCAGAAATTCTGGTAAAATTGCTTAGATTATGCAAGGTTGTGGAACGATCACATCACAAAAGGGAGAACCTTGAATTATGTTCAACAAAGCCATGTATCACGCAGCCTGGCACAACATGGCGAGCCAAAATGATGTTGAATATGTGGTAATTGGGGATTGCACAAACAGGATGATGTAGGTTATTAACCTTTTCCATGTCCTTTGAGGCTTTGAGGTCATTGTCCTGAGTTTGCCCCCAGGATGACATTCGTCACTAAGTGTACAGTAACCCTAAAACTATTTCATGTTTTGAATTGGATTCTCCGTCCATTTTTACCACTTAGCGCCTAGAAATGTTAATTTTATACTATATTATATTAGTTATAACTTTCATATATTCAGAAGATCTGACAGAAAAGCACTTGACGTCCATACAGGTTATGCGAGCAGTATGAGTTGCTACGAATCCCCTTCTTACCTCCAGGTGGAACCGCGTGAGCTTGGGGCAAAGCCTCAGCTCGCCGTTGTCCAGCGCAAGCAGCTCCTCAAAGCACTGACGGCTGAGCAGGGCTGTACCGCCATCGGTCTTCGGCACCAGCAGGCCGCCGTTCTCCGCCATTGTGTGGGCTCTCATCAGCTTGATGAGGTGGGGCGGGTCCGCAAAGACCCAGACTTTCCTAAGGGGATGGGAGAGGTTTCTAATTAACATGGGGTCGGGTGTGGTGGGGGTAAACATTAACCCCACCCCCAGGCTTTCTAAAATAACGAAATGTACTTGAATTGAAATATTTTTACAGTATGCCAGCCAAAGAAGCTGCATGCTGGTAAATAAGCTGTTGTGTACGTGGAATCAACATATGATCATACCTGGGGTACAACAAACTTTTGGGTCGAGGAGCTGATATCAAGTTTATGCATGCCACAATAACGATTTTATGCAGCAATGAAATGCTTGCCTATTTACGTTACACTCACTGTTGTTTTGGGACTCTGGAAAGCTACAACACCATCAACATCATCAAACTAGTTTGACATGGACGTACCGGATTGGGTCTGCTGGGTTGGATATCCAGGTTGAGGACGAAGTGACGCCGGCCTCCTTCCACATGGCCTCGTTCGAAGGGGCCATGTCGCTCACGGCGGCGACCACCTTCAGGCCCAGTGTCTCCAGTCTGGCGATGACGACGGAGAGCTTCTCGATGGTCATGGCAGCGTCCAGTTCATAGAACAGCGGCTGCTTCCAAGGTGCGCACAACCCACGAACCATGAGAACCTGCAGTAGGATTTCCGAATTCAGATACCGCTGACGCCTTAGAGATTCTGAACATTGAACAAACACACAACTGACATGCACGAATTCCCCATTACCCAGCAAAATATAAAAAGACAATCATGACATGCAATTGTAATCACCCAAACAGAACAGTGGGAAGACATCTACCCTCCACATTGAGAAGTGTAATTGGATTCCCAGTCAACCGTTACTTTTTATTTCGGCCACAGCTGCCAATTAACCGAAATTTGTCAAAACTGGTGGAGAAGTCGGTACGGCCGGCATAATGTTAAGGACGTAAAACATTACGGTATTAACATTATGTTAAGGACAACATACAATGCAATGGATAAACCTGGTCAAAGTACAAAAAAAGTGAACACAATTTATTTATGTGATTGGGTAAGCACGTTAAAGTTGCTATGCATTAATGCATTGCTTAATGCCAATCACCGGCCAAAAGTTGGGAAATAGGTTAATTGAGGGTGAAAATTATCTTACAAACAATGCGAACGTCGTAAAAATGCAACAGTCCCTGGCTCATCGTCAGAAAGTACACATTTCATACCTGGAGCTTAGATGCCGGCAGCACCTGGTCCGCTGCAGCGTCATAACAGCGTCTACTGTCCAGGCTCATCTCGTCGAATGAGATGACGCACAGACGTTGGATGGGCTCCATGGTCTGGACGGCCGCCTCCAGAACCGCGGCGGCAGCCTCCATCACGCCCGGTGTGACCGTGAAGGAGCGTATCCATCGTGACAGCGTCGTCATGGACGGCAGGGGGAGATTTAGCACGTTGCTGACATACGCGAAGGCCTTCTTCGAGATCCAGCGCAGGCCCAGCGCTCTAGCGACGGCCTTGGCCACCCAACAGGTTCGGCGCAAAGTGGCCGCTTGGCGCACCTGCTCTGCCGACAGCACGCCTGCTTCCAGCAGCTGGTCCAGGGTCGCGGCCTTCTTCGCCAGGATGCTGTTGCGGCGGAGCAGATCAGACTTCTGGCGCCGCCACGCCAGACGTCTCTGACGACAGATACGCTGCATCCGATCCACCTTTCTCTGCAGCCGGCAGATTTCCTCCAGAGGCGTCAAAATCCGCACTTCTGCCATAGGCTGAAGCAGCGTTGGGACGTCGTCTACTTCAGACAGATCACTGCAATCGGAAAACAAGGCCGACGCGTAATATATCACTTTTTGCTTTTTGGAGGCGAAGGTGAGTGAAATGTTAAAAGCAATCTTAGTGATTCATTAAAATGAAGAACATTTTGTTGGTAATGAACATACTGTAGCACAGTAAGTATAATCACAGTACAAAGAACAATCAGAATATATTTTGATCAGACATACTTTTTCCATTATTTCCATAAATAGGTACACACCAGGACCAACAAGACATGTTGTGAAGTCATACTTTAGTGTGCATCTGCATCAATCATATTTCATAACTGGTTGCAAGACAGATTGAAGATTGGGTGTGCTTACTTTTGTCTTGTGGTACTACCAAAAATGGAATTTGCACCATAATAACTTACCACATCGGGGAATCAGTATCTGCATCAGCAGCAGGCTCAGCTTCAGACATCTGTATATTTGGACTTGACCTATCACCAAGCACACTGTCAACAGTCTGCTTCTGCTCCCTATGAGTATGGCGCTGACACCTCTCCAAAGCAGCTGTTCTCTCCTCCCTGTTGCAAAGATGAAGCAAGAGTTACATATAGATCCAATAAGCTATGTTTATGCTATGCTATTGGCAGCAGTGTCAGTGCATTGACAGCATGTTAAACTCTTGGTCAAAATTCTGCCATTGAACTAGAGCTCATTGCCTGTGCCTGTGGAACTCATTGTGGTGAGACAAGGGTTTATGCACCAATCCCTGATGAGCAATAGGACCCTGGTTCATGAAGCCACCCCAGCAAGAATGTAGACTTTTTTAAAACAGACAAGCAATGGGGATAAACATCGAAATATACATCATTTTTCTGCATTAAAATATTCCAACAAGCATTACACATATTATGCCATCATAAAGCTGAAGATGTCAAACTACCTTATGTAATTTTAAATTTGTAATATTTTAAAGAATAAAATTATTCTTAAAATTTTACCTTGGGGTGAGTTGATTGTTTTTTTTTTCTAAGAGTGTTTTTGCAAGGCTAAGTTACATTTCTTTAACACATTGTTTGTGTTGCAATATAACCAAACTCAAAGCATGTTTTTGGTGCTTCACATTCTACAGACTGGCAGACTCCCATCATTACTTTGAGCCATCACCAGCATAAACTCAATACAACTGACCTAACTTGCTGGTAATCAACCAACTTGATGTTTTTAAATCCAAGTTCCTTCATGGGTTGCTTCAGTCTGCATACTGCAGTCTGAACCTCAGTCTGCATACTAAGGCAGGCATGAACAAAAAATACATGCAGTTAATTGCAGGTAGAAATGTTGTATAAACCAATAAAGATTAATATTTATTATCTATTTATCAATATTTATTTACAATAAATATTAAATTAGAATTACCCACTTGAAACATTGAGCATTTATACAAATAGCCTCAAGCCGGTTGCCAAAGCAAGTAACATAACTTTAATTAAGTGCTTAAAATGAACAGATGACTCCATACCTTGTCGGAATGTTCACGGACGGAATAGAATCTTTGCGTCTTTTAGCATCTTTCGGAAAATTAAAATACGAGATGTCAGGATTCTTCCTGAACGATGAAGCACACTTAGCCACAGAGCAGTATCCCATTACTACGAGCACTCAGCCTCAGAGCAGAGCTAGTCAAAGACCAGAAAAGCCTATAATATAACGCACGCAGCCGCACCACCGCCAGAGATTTGAAACGACGGTTGTGGTCTGGCGCAGTAAATGCGCAAGAAATGTCTGACCAATGACGTCAGAAATTAAAGTGGCCCTATGGCCGCTGAAGGGACGGCACCCCCCTGATTCCAACTGATTTCGACTATTGAGAAGTTAATAACAATTAAAATTATCGGTGAATTTTTTTATTTTCCAATTATCAAGTTTAGCCCATCGTGCCCGCAAACATTTTTTAAAGTAAACTTTCAAAAGTTATACTTAGCTTTGGTCACCTTGCTTAAAATTTTAACATTTGGGAATATTTTCTTACAATTTGTTTTCCGATGAGCTGCACAAAAAGAATGCTTCGAACAAGGATTACAGGGTTAACATAAAATTTAAAACTCCAGAGCTTTTTGAAGAAAAAAATTTGGTGAAAATCTGATTTTTCCCAACTTTACCAGGCCCTCACGCATTGCACATTGCAGATGCAATATATACCTCGAACGGGCAAGATAGCCGAAGCCTGGCGTCTGTCCGCTGCCATCACTCTCCCACCCCCAGTCGCCGAGCTGCCGCGACCTGTCAGGGTAGGTCTGCTGTCGTCACTCCCCCCCCCACACACACACACATACCGCCGAGCTGCTACAGCCCATCAGGGCCATTCAGCTGGCATCACCCCACACGCAGTCGCCAAGCTCCTGCAGTATGTCAAGGTGGTTCCACTGACATCACTCACACCCCCACCCAGACGCTGAACTGCCGCGCCTGTCAGGATGGGTCTGCTGTCATCCCTCAACACCACCCACCCCCAGGCCCCACCTTACCGCCAAGATTCCGCAGCATGTCAGGGTGGGTCCACTGTCATCACTCACCCCACCCAGCCGCCCAGCTGCCGTAGACCGTCAGGGTTTGTCCGCCATCATCCCACCCCCTCACACACAGCCCCTGAGCTGTCGCAGCCTGTCAAGGTGCGTCAGCTGATATCACTGCCCCACCCAGCCGCTGAGCTCCAACAGCTTCTCATGGTGGATCTGCTGTCATCGCTCCCCTATCCAGCCGCCGAGCTGCAGCAGCATGTCAGGGTGTGTCCGATGTCATCACTCCCACACAGTCCAGCCGCCGAGCTCCTAACCTATCACGGATGTCCCATGATATTGCATTAACCCGTCCCGTTTCGGGGGGTCTTCAATCACCATACCCCCTCAGATTGTTTGCGGATAATGGACGAACGGCGCGCGGTAGCGCGCCGAAATTTTGCATACCTTTTCCCACATCAATTTGACATGGTGTTTAAAAATTTTGAAGTCAGATCATCTAGGGTCAACGAGTTAGTCAAGGTCAAGTGAGGTCACCTCCAAAAAAAGTCCAACCAGTCATCACGCTTTAACAGATACCGATGTCTTAATGAAACTTTCTGCGTTTGCTAGGGATGCAACAAAACGTATGGGTGTAATTTTCCTTTTTTTTCTTTTTTACTACATATAAATTTTGCATATTTGCCAATTGCAGTTCAAATAAAAGATTTTGGCTAAAGTAAGCATTTTTGATTAGGGCAAGTTGACTTCCAACAACGTTTCTCGGTCTGCTCTACCCAATGGAAGAGGAAAATTAAGGAAAACTTGAAAACTCAAAATTTGAAATTGAAAAAATTATAAATTTTGTATTTTTGGGTGCCAAAAAATTGCATGGCCCTGGTCGATTTCGATGTCTTTTTCTCATTCCAATTTTTTCTCTCATATATCCCGCAAAATGAACTCCCCAGAGCCAAAAACATAATGTATGTCGTGAAAATCGTGAAAATCTAGCCCCTTCGTGACGTCACTTTCGTGGGTAAGTTATTTTTGGGGATAGATCCGGACACTACTCGACGAGCGCTTTCCGATGACACCCCTTTGGCTTTCGTGTGACGCTTAGTTTTGATTTTAGAGGTGGTTATTATCCGCCCACTGCCCCCCCTCCCCCGAGACGGGGTGTGAGAATCTGACCGGAGAGACCGCGCGGGTTAATGTAATCATGCCCTGTGTAGTGGCTCTTGCGTGTTGTATGATTTGAAATTCGGTTCGTACCTTCCTTCTGAGTAATTTTTCTTACATGCTAATGTTTTCCCATTGACTTAACATTTCCCCCTCTAAATTCCACTATTGGGAATTTAATGATAATTAAAGTTACCAATGGATTTCTTAGTTCCCAAACATAAAGTGTAGCCCATCGTGGCCCACAACCAGTTTGTCAAAGTAAATTTTAAAAGTTGTACGCAAATTTTCGTACCCCTTGCTCGAAATTTTCACCTTTGATATTTCTTCTATTATTTCCGATGCCCGGGACTAAAAAAAACATCCTTGCAACAAGCATTGCAGGGTGAACCAAAACATTTAAACTTCCAGAGCTATTTGAAAAGTTGTTGAAGAACTGAATTTTTCTTAATTTCACGAGACTTTCACGCCTTGCGCATGGCAGATGCGATACTTTTCTCGAACGGGCAAGATAGCCGAAGCCGGACATCTGTCCGCCGTCATCACCCCCCCCTCCCTCCCAGTCGACGAGATGCTGCAACCTGCCAGGGCAGGTCTGCTGTCATCCCACCCACACCCTCCCGCTCAGATGCCATGCGGCATGTCAGGGTGGGTCCACTGTCATCACGCACCCCACCCAACCGCCGAGATACCGCAGCCCGTCAGTGTGTGTCAGCTGTCATCACTACACCTCCCCCCACCCCACCCCAACCCCCAATCGCTGAGCTGCCGCAGTCTATCAGAGGGGTCCGCTGTCATCACTCCCACCTCCTCCCCCACCCACCCAAACGGCGTGCTGCCGGAGCCTGTCAATGTGGGTCGGATCCGCTGTCATCACCCCCGCCCCCTCCCACCCACATACCGAGGTGCCGCAGTCTGTCAGGGTGGGTCCGCCATCACCCCCCCCCCCCACTGTGGTAACAGCTGACACTGTCAGGGTGGGTTCGCTGTTCTCATTCACTATACCCCTCCAGCCAACCGCTGAGATGACGAAGCTTGTCAGCGTGGGTCCGCCATCACCGCCCCCCACTGTAGTAACAGCGGACACTGTCAGGGTGGGTCCGCTGTCATCACTCGCTCCACACCCTGCTGCTGAGATGCCGCAGCCTGTCAGGGTGGGTACGCTATCATCACTCACCCCACCAAGTCGCTCAGCTGCCTCAGCCTATCAGGGTGGGTCCAATGTCATCGCACCCCCCCCCCCCCCCCCCCCCCCGCCGCAGCCAGTCAGTGTGGGTCGTGTCCGCTGTCACGCCCCCCCCTCCCCATTCCCACCCAGCCACTGAGGTGCCGCAGCCTGTGATGGTGGGTCCGCAGTTATCACTCACGAATAGTGAGTAATAGTGATGGGCTATATCGTCCCACCATCACAGGCTGTGAATTGGCTATATCGTCCTCGGTCGTGCTGCACGACGGAGGACGATGTAGCCCGTTCACAATCACCGCACCCCCACTACACGATTGCGTTACAATTCAGTTGAATTGACACCCAAACAAGCGGTGCCGTTCCGCCCAAGCAGCACTATTGGGCTCCAATTATAGGATTGACCTAGAAACTCGATACCTTTTTATTCCGCTATAACAAAAAAAAAACGTTGCGAAACATTCATGAACACGATACTAATATTTTAATGAATATCAACACACCGATGTGTAAAGCGGAAAGTGACTGCCTAGTATTCGAAACAGATCTGCGACCCCAGGAGCAGAATACAATGTTATGAAATACTATGAAGTTCGTCTGTGTATCACTGACGAGAAAAGTTACCGGAATCCATTCGCCTGGACAGACCTTATTCGAGTTACGTCAATCTGCACATGTAAAAACCACTCAGCCAGTGAATTGCTTCTTTTCGGAAACAGTTTCTTTTCCTACCCCATGGGTACCACTGATGCTCGACACTTAACGGCCACACCGAAAGCGTGCCATATGAACGCAAGATTTTATCACATGTGCATACCGTGTATTTTATCATTGAAATTCGACTCCAGCTTCTCCAGTTGGTCCTCCATTTCCGCGATCTTGACGCGCGCCAAGTCGGGGTCGGGTGGCAGCTGCCCGAACCTGTCCAGCTTCTGCTGCAGCTGCTGCAGTGAGGCGCACTTCTGCAGCAGCAGCTCGTGCCGCCGCAGCACCATGCCGTGCGTCAGCTCCTCGCTGAATCCGCGCTCGGCCAGCGTCGCCTCGTTGCGGCGCACCAGCCGCCGGTACTCGTGCACCTTGTCGGTGAGGAAGCGCGACTTGGCCAACTTCTGCTTGGCGACGGCCGTGTCGGCGCCGCGCTGCACGGCCGCCTCGGCCAGCTGCCGCTCCAGCGCCGCCTCGGCCACCAGCAGCTGCTTGACGGAGGCGCCCTGTGCCTGCAGCGTCGCTTGCTCACGTTCCAGCCGCGCGGCCAGCTCGGCCGCGCTGCGCAACAGCCGGGTGTACTCCAGCAGGAAGCCGGCCACGCACGGCTCGGCCAGCCCCAGAAGCTGCGCCGACACGCCCAGCGCCCACAGCACGCGCTGCGCGCCGGTCGACAGGTGGGCCGGCTCCAGGCCCAGGTGACGCTGCGCCGCCTCCAGCCGTCGCTGCTCGGCCGCGTAGCCGGCGCGCGCGGCGCGCAGCCGTGCCGTCAGCTGGCGCGCGCTTTCGTCGTTGGCCTGCACCTGCTGCTGGACCTGCTGCAGCAGCGACAGCGCGCGCTTGTCGACCTCGTAGGCTGGCACCTCGCTGGTGCCGAGCGTCTCCATCAGCCATTGGTTCGACTGAATGATGTCCTTGTTCATTGTGGTGGCTTCGGGTCGGCGATCTGTTTCTTGACAGACGAGTGCACCGTGGGAACCTCGCTCAGGAAGAACACCTGGCTGTTCGGCTGCTGGATGTACACTCTCTGCCAAAGTGGGGATCAACATCAGTGCTAAGCCAAAATGACTCTCGAATAGAGCTATAGAGGGATGCCAGAATGCAGCTATTGTAAATCCACTACCGTCACAATCAGCGTTGGAAGTGACCCTTTCTTGGAACTTTTGGCATCCAAAGAATTATACACTACTAAAATATATACACTCCTCACATTGCTGGATGAAGACATGCTTAACTAACAATATAAAACTAGATGTCATTATACAATAGTCATAAATTGGATGGAGAGGAATCAGCATGCTACAGGGCCCATAACATTTGGTGGACTATGGCTGATAAGATCCTTTTCCAGTCCTAGTAATCATACTTTTCAGTCACACTGGGTCCCCTATCACATGAACATTCCAACATAATTAAGGAAAATGCATATTTGTTATTTCAGGTCATCTGCAGGAACATTCCAAGAGGAGGCAGTAGTGGAGCCGAAAATGAGATGGCAGCCAGATTGGAAGAGTACCAGCTTGCTAGCATGCACAAGTATGACAGATGTCAAAATATGGATCACTGCAGTCTGCATATAACCTTAATGCCACTGAGCATTCCATATTCCATGATATTCCATAGCATTCCATCTGTGCATGCATGCACATGCACAATTATACATTATGATGTATAATTGTCTGGTGCAGTCGAGGTAAATTAATGAACAGCCAACCACACCTTCATGTGCATGTTCTTCATCTGTGAAGAACATGAACATGCACAGATTCCAGTTGTTCAGATGTGCCCAGAAGAATGTATGGCTGAACAGAGCCAGAGTGGCATATACACAACTGGTAAGCAGCATAGGGTAGCATTTCTTCCAAATACCAGAAATATTGTGGATGAGCCATGTTTTGCCATGGCATAGGAATTTTCATGGGCATATTACTTGTCCACAAGTTGTTTCACACATTTTACCTCCATGAACCATACAAAGGTACTAGGTTTGGCTATGTTATGTTAGATTAGGTTTGGTTTTGTAAGTTAGATAATTATCAAATTTTTGGGGGGATCTTTCAGGATTTTCAAGTGCTTTAATAAAATAATGGTTTGGTCTAGCATAGGCTAAGTTAGGTTAGAATAGGTTGTTTAGTTTGAATTCTTAAGGAAAAAAATGTTTATAAATTTTCCATTATAAAAATTGCTTGCTTGCATCCAGAGTTAAGCTGATCTTTTTCTTCATCTTGAACATCACATTTCACACTACATTCCCCAACCAACTCCAAGCCAATTTTTAGGTGTCATTTTGCTACCCAACTGCACTTGCCAAAAAAAATGTGTGGTCACACATAGGTACATTATGAACATGTGCACATTCATAGCATTACACTAAAAAAAGAAATTCAAAAAAATAAAATAACCTTAAACTGCAAATGTATCCTTTCAGAAAGCCAGAGGGGCCAGAAAAGTTAAAGTATAATGGTATTCAATGGAGGATGGGGACAAGATGGAGACAAGACAAGACAATGGAGGATGGGCACCTAACAATTCCCTGAACATTTCATGATTGCAGAAATAATGCTTCAATGCATGCATATACATGATAATTTGGTAAAGGTTCCAAATTTCAACAGAGCAGACTGACTGCATGAGAGCGGCTTTAAGTGCCATCAGATGGGAAGAAGAATTCTCCAATTTAAATGCCTGTGAAATGTGGGAAAAGTTCAAATCTTACTTGAAGGAAATTCAGATTAGACATGTCCCCCAAAAGCAAAGATGGGGGGCGAGTAGCCCAGGGGTAAGTTGCTTGTCTCACAATCAAAAGGTTGAGGGTTCGAATCTCACCTGTCGCTATTCTTCGCCTGCGACCAATCTGCATGAGTGATTGGCGACGCTACATGGCTCAGTGGTCGATGTGTTGTAAAACCAATAACCAACCAAAAGCAAAGATGCAAAAGAAGGGTAGGAAAGCCATCATGGCTTACACCAGACTTGATAGAAGCAATTAAGGCTAAGAAAACTGCATTTAGAGTCTTTAAAGAAGCCTAAAATGTTGTTAACCTAAAGGGATATAGAAAAACTAGAGACACTGTGAAGCAAAAAGCCAGAGCAGCAAAGCGAGCAAAAGAAATGGATTTAGCTAGAAACTGTAATGGGACAGTAAAAAGTTCTTTAGTTTCTACAAGCTGAGTAAAGTTTTTAGCACAATTGGTCCACTGGAAGTAAACGGGACTACATTGGGTAAGGATAGTGAGATGGTTGAGGAGCTGAGCAAGCAGTTTAAATCAGTGTTTACATTGGAAGATATGACCAATCTGCCGACTGTACACCATAGTTCAGTGACATGTGATCTGACAAATGATGTTGATTTCATTGATAGTGATGTTGTTTACAATCATATCAGGAAAATAAAGCCAAACAAGGCAGCAGGACCTGATGATATTTATGCTTGGGTGTTGCAGGAAACTGAAAAGGGAACTGGCATTTCCACTTAGTATAATATTTTGTAGATCAGTTTCACAAAATGAAATTACAACTGATTGGAAAAGGGCAAATGTAGTTCCTATTTTCAAGAAAGGAGAGAGAGGGAAAGTTGAAAACTATAGGCCAGTAAGTCTCACATCCCTAGTCTGCAAGGTACTCAAATCAATTATCAAGGATAGCTAGTTAGTTATTTGAGTTTAAGGGTGCTTCAACCAATTATCAAGGATAGAATAGTTAGTTATCTGGAAGGTAGCAGATTGATTCAAGATACTCAACATGGGTTTAGAAAAGGACGATCGTGTCTCACAAACCTCTTGGAACTTTTTTAACTTCGCCACAGAACAATTTGATCAGGGAAAACAGGTTGATGTAGCATATCTTGACCTTAGTAAGGCTTTTGACAAAGTACCCCATAAACAGTTAATGATACAGCTTCAGTCTCATGGTATTGCAGGAAGCATCTTAAAATGGATAGAGTTGTGGCTTTCAGACAGACAGCAAAGAGTGATGCTAAATGGTACAAAGTCATCATGGCAAAATGTTCTTAGTGGAGTCCCCCAGGGGTCAGTACTGGGGCCACTACCAGGGTGGGAATTAAGGCTCTTCTTAAGAGATTTCATCTGTTAAAACATTTTTGCACTCCGGATTCATACTGGATCGAATGGGCTCCACATGTACTCCCACACAAACATGCAGAAGGAACAAAAATACCACTGAAAAACTGATACAAGATTGAAGAAAATATCCACCAAACATGTTATTCTACTTACGGTTACCAAATAACTATACACTGTTCGTACCATCAAGCACAAAGCATCCGGACACACCACACCAAACCACAACCAGGGGAAATGCCGACAACGGCCAAACTTCGCGCCCAAACTTCGCGGATTCACAAGTACCCAAAGTCATAAGTACCCGGTTCCATAAGTTCCAAAAATGGTTCTGCATTCGACAGCTAGATGACACCGTAAACCCTCAGCGGCACCAGAGCTTACATGCATGCCGGCAGATGCATGCCGGCAGATGACAGCACATATCGGTAAC